>CM042017.1:6797500-6835000 GCA_023525715.1 Cichorium intybus
AATCATTCTTGATTAAAGATAGATTTGTCTGGTTAAAGATCGACGGAATACCGGCTCGGGCATGGAATTCAAATAGTTTCATTGAAATTGGTCGATTATGGGGTGAGGTGGTTATCACAGATCCGTGCCACGTCACTCGTGATGACTGGTCTTATGGAGTCACCTGTGTTAAAACAACCACGCTCGAGTTTATTTCTGAAACAGTTTTAGTTAATTTTGGTTCAATTACAGTTAAAGTTCGAGTTCATGAGATGGATGGGAGATTGTTTCAGTCTGCCCTCAGAGTAGAAGATAACGACGTCAAGACCCAGGGTCATGACAATGAGGATGTTGGAGAAGACGAAGATGAAGAGATAGAGGATGGCCAATTTTTTGAATCTTCAGAAGATGATCTGTCTGAGCAGGGCTCAGAAGTGGAAGCTGAAGAGTCCACCGGCAAATCTGTATATATATATATATATATATATATATATATATATATATATATATATATATATATATATATATATATAGAGAGAGAGAGAGAGAGAGAGAGAGAGAGATAGAAGGAGTATCGTGAAGGAACCCGAAATCCGGTAAGAACCGTGATGACAAATCTGAACCTTTTATCTTGAAAATTGGGTGGACTAGATTCAATGTGAAAAAAATGACATATCTTAAAAGTTTGAGGGGGCTAGTTGTCTAAAATTAAAATTAATGGGTGGATAAGACAAATTAAGATGGGTAATATAGTAATCTGATCGAGTACCCCACCCCAATTGCGACACTTGTCACAATCTCGTTTACTGGGTTTTTTTTATTCCACCAACTTTGTTTTTGGATCATAATTTTTTTTTCTGTGTAAAAAAAATCTGAAAAAACCAAAGTTTGCAAAAAATATATATCTTATTTTTTATTTTTATAAAAAAATCAAAAATTAAAAAAATTCCAAAAATTATGAAAATTTAAGGGATCGTTGTAGATATTATATTAGTAAGTTTGCAAAAAGAATTTTTTGAAAAAAAATGTTTTTTGAAGGTTCATTTTTATATTTTTAAGTAACAAACTCATCAAAATGTCAAAAAAATATACATTATCCAAAAATATTAAGAACCAAAATATGTTTTATGATTCAAACTGTTATAAACTAATTATTTTATAAATCAAAACTTGTCAAAATAGCCAAAAAAAAAAATACATGATCCAAAAATATTAAAACCAAAATATATTTTATGATTCAAAACTTATGATCCAAGATTCAAAATTCGTTATGATCCAAGATCCAAAACTCGTTATGATTCAAAACGAGTTAATAAAAACATACAACGACAAAATGATTCAAGATTCAAAATTCATTATGATCCAGGATCCAAAACTCGTTATGATCCAAAACGAGTTAAAAAACATACAATGATGACACGCCTAGGTCGTTATGCAGTCAAAAATAGAAAATTTAACCTTACACGCACACTAGTATAGTAGCAGTACAAGTGCAAACGACCTCAGAATCAAACAAAAGAGGTGACGATTGTCCACCTCGACTCGTACGCATGCACAAGTGCAAACGACCGTGAAAACCAAAAAAAAACTAAATTACCAAAAACTATAATCAAATCAGAATCAAAAACACTGACACAATGTTTCAAGCGCACAACTCCCCGGCAACTACACCAAAATTTGACACGCCTAGGTCGTTATGCGGTCAAAAATATAAAATTTAACCTTACACGCACACTAGTATAGTAGCAGTAAGGGTCGATCTGTGGGAGTCAAGTGGTTGAAATATGTGTCAGAATAAACCAGACTATAGTGTCACTCTATAGTTGGCGGCGTTCCATACACTTCCCGAAAACCGACAAAACGAAATACCGAAAACTAAAGCTAACATTAACCAAACTAACTTGCATTCAAACTCCAATCCAAACCAACTTACTTACTGATTTCAGAAGTATGTTCCAGAAAATCAGAAGCATTGAATAACCATTCAACAAGCAATAAAACATAAACCAATACCGAAAACGCGAAATAACTTCGAATCGAATGATTGTATTAAACGAAAACCCAAACTAGAAGCCAAAGGTTCTGACTTCTGAAAATATCCAAATCAAACTCGTCCCAACAGATTCTACAATCCAGAATCGATGGAATCGAGTGATAACTAAAACTATAAAATACTAAAAATAAATGAAATAATGAAAATACCAACTTATGACTACTGAAATTCGAAATCACAAGTCGAAGAAGCCTAGGTTCAACCTTTGGGTCTGTTATTCCCTCTAGAAACTCGACCTAGATGCCTCTATTTATAGTTGAGAAATCGAGCAATTCGCGCCGCGCAAGGGTGAAAACCACGGCGCGCCCTTATCTTTAACCTCGTTTTTTGCTGTTTGAATTTCAACTCGTCATCCGATCCTTGACTTTCCGTGACGCACGTGCCATTCAGTCCACGGCGCGTGTGTCTTTTCGACTGAAAGTGAACTTCCTTCAAAACTTCTTCATTTTGTACGTTTTTAGCCCCTGTTTATATATTTTTTTCACACACAAGCACTAGACACGAAAAGTAAACAATACAACAGTTTAAGGCATATATTTCACTCAGAATAGGGCTCAACGACGACTAAAATACTTGATATTACTAGACATCGTCAAACACTCCACACTTGTGTCTTGCTTGTCCTCAAGCAAGGGAGTTTTTAACAAATTATAACTAAGACTCAAACATTTTTGAATGCATTCAGTTTCAAAGTTTATTGTTTCCAGAAGTTAGATGAAAATAATTTTTGAAAACATGACCAGAATACCCTTTGGAATTCACGACTTTCTAGAGAACCCTTGATTACAAATTTTCAGTATACAGAAGCAAACATACTCATTCAGATTTTAAAGGCCGTTAAAGAACTATCTATGACTTTCGATGTTGTCCGTGTAACGAGCTTTCGAAAATTTTGAAAATACTTTACAGACCAGACGATCTTAGGTAGTAAAGTGTATAAATACCCCTTCGGGACCACCATTTTCAAACCTACCGGCTCAAACAACAAAGGCCACTAATTGACAATTCCTTCCTGAATCCCACCCCTAAAATATTCTAATCCTAGGTTTTTCAACTCCTAAAAACTCAATATATTTGACTAAACAATAGCATGCTAACAACTAAATAATATTTATTGAAAAATACCATGTTCTACAATACTCAAAAGGTATTCGTTTCTACGTTACAACTTCTTAAAATTTTTGAAAAATTGCTAAAAATGTTGAAAATGACTCGTTTTAGCAAAAATTTCAAAAATACTCTTTCGACCGTCCACACCCCACACTTAAAACCGTACAACGTACCCATTGTACATAAAAGTATTTCAAAACAAGGGAGAAAGAGTTACCCCTTTAGGACGGTAGACTGCTTGTTAGAATCAATTCGTAACAGGATAAAATTCGCACATCATGACTTGATTATCCGGAGTTGTGGCGTAACAGTGAACACGCCGGTGAAGACAAGTGTAGGGTACAATGACCCCACACTTGTGTGAAACAATCCCTCAGTGGATCTCGTTGGTACTTGCATACAAAAACACTCACAAAAAAATTAAACGCAAAAAGCAAACAAAAGATAGTAATAGTAATAATAGGTTATGTACAATGTTTTCAAAAGATAAAAATAAAAATACAATCAATCATGTTGCGTCCCAGATGGACCAGCCTCATCATCTAGAAATCCAGGAGGGAACGGTGGTATATCCTCTACACCAAGCTATAGCATGATCAACCGCTGCGTCTCCGCCATCCAACGCTGCTGGGCCTCCATGCGTCTCATCCTCGCGGCAAGATCCTGCAAGGCATCCTGCACGTCTACAGGCTGGGGTGCTGGCTGTGCTTGCGGTGGTGGCTGCATTGGTGCCTCTGTCTCTATCCTCCTCTGCTGTAGGTCGGTGCAACGGCTGCTCCTCCTCCTCGTTCTCTACCTATGGTGCCTGTGGACCAGCTGGGGGTGGAATCGGCTCAATCGTCTGCCGCACCTAGTACAGACCCTGTCTCGACTGCAGGAGAACCCCCATGTTCTCCAAATAACGTCCCTCCACGCGAGTGGGTGGTGTCGGGGCCAGGTGGGCTAAAACATCAGCAGTGAGAATGTCGTAGGATCGGGCCAAGCGGGTGATGTAATGCCTACCGGCCATGGGGCTCTTGGCGGTCGAGCCCGCCCGCTCGAGTCGTCAAGGAAACTGCCAATGCGAACGGCAGGTTGAGGAACCTGCTGGGGTCAGAGAGGACCCACATGTAGTAGATTTTGTCACGCGACACCTTCTCAATTCCCTCCTCTGCATAATGGAGGTGGATATGATCCGATGCATTAGTCGATGAAGCGGGTCGCGAAACTGGCTCTCCTTGGTGCCACCAGCGTCAAAATGCTCATTGGACATCGTTGCCCAAAGAACCTCATCTGCCTCCCTCAGCGCATGATCACTAAAGCATGCAGCAAAGAAAGGCGGAAAGTGAATACACCAATCTCTGCCTCCGTATAAATCCTCGTCCGCCTGGCGAACTCCCGTAGTGTGCACTCCCGACTCTGTCCTCCCAGTCTAAACCGGACCAGCTGGGCTCTGGGTTCCTGCGAGGATGGGGTGTACCGGCAAGTAAATAAAAACTCGAGCACCAGTTCCTTGTATGCAATATCATCCCCTGTGGCCATGAGTCGCTCCTAGCCTTGGCAAGTGAATGTGAATGCTCCCTCGGGGTGGGTCCAAGTGCGGTGGAGGTAGGGTAGTAACTGGTCCCAAAGTCCTACCTGGGTCAACAGAGCTCGGTCAAAACTGATCGCAGCGAGGACTGGTCGGGTGCTGATCTCCCGAAGTCGAGCCCGGGTAGCGAAGGGTCTCCTCGAGCACGTCTGGAAACTGTTGGAACTCGTGCCCAGGCATGTAATCAACCCGCTGAGCCATCTTCATACAAATCACAACAGAAAAATATTTGCAAAATTAATCCTGGCCACCCACTGCGGTTTCTCCCGCGTCGCCTCAACACGCGTAGCGGGGCATATGAATTTACCGCGTCGCGGTGTATGACTGTTGCAAAAATTCTCCAAAAATCACCTATTTAATCCAATCCAAAGCAATCACAAGGTATCTTAACTACCGACTAACCTCTCTAGGGTGAGAATTTTGCGGATAACTCACCCTGCGAGTCGGCATTGCCGATTGTCTAAGTTTTCTATTTTTCGACTATTTTGATCCGATTTTCACTTCAACGCAAGTAATAACTTGAAAGAACGAGTTCTAAGTGACATACCTTGGTAGTGGATACGAGAAAACACGAAAAATACGAGTAAATGAGTGGTTGATCGGTGCTCTGCTTTGCGCGTCGTGTGTGAGTGATGGTGCAATGAAGAAGATATGTACCTTATATGGCGGTTTTTTGACCGAACGAATTCCACGGCGCGGAATGAGGGTTTGTGCGCGGCGCGCGTATCCAAAAACGAACCCCTGCACATCGGGTTGGTTTGCGTACGCGCGATGCGATTTCCTTCTTACCGCGTCGCGACCCTCAATGTTTGCAAATTCTCTTCGATTGACCCCATACTTGCCTTGTGCTATATATATATATACGTATCTAAATATATATATATATATATATATATATAAATATATATATATATATATACACACACGTATATATACGTGTATATATATATACTTGGGATTCAGTAGGAAGTAATATTTTGGTAGGAAGGTAATAAATCAGTAATTAAGGTAAGAATGGTTATAATTAAGGTAAGAATGATATATTTTTGTAACTGATTTCAGATCATTTAATCTGACATATATATACACCAAAAATATGGATGCATCTTAAAAGACATTATTATGATTTGTTTACTGATTAGATTCCTTCCTACCTTCCTACCAAAATATACTTCTTACTGGATCCCGATTATCTATCTATATATATATATATATATATATATATATATATATATATATATATATATATATATATATATATATATATATATATATATATACATACATATATATACACACACGTATATATACGTATATATATATATATATATATATATACACACACACACATGCATATATATACATATATATATATATATGTATATATATATATATGCATATATACATATATATATACGTGTGTGTGTGTGTGTGTGTGTATATATATATATATATATATATATATATATATATATATATATATATATATATATATATATATATATATATATATATATATATATATATATATATATAGTTGGGATCCAGTAGGAAGTAATATTGTGGTAGGAAGGTAAGAAATCAGTAATTAAGGTATGAATGGTTATAGTTAAGGTAAGAATGATATATTTTTGTAACTGATTTCAGATCATTTAATCTTACATATATATATACCAAAAATATGGATGCATTTTAAAAGACATTATTATGATTTGTTTAGTGATTAGATTCCTTCCTACCAACATATACTTCTTATCGGATCCCGATTATATATATATATATATATATATATATATATATATATATATATATATATATATATATATATATATATATATATATATATATATATATATATATATATATATATATATATATATAGACACACACGTATATATATACGTATATATATATATATATATATATGTATATATATATATAGATATATATATATATATATATATATATATATATATATATATATATATATATATATATATATATATATATATATATATATATATATATATATATATATATATATATATATATATATATATATATATATATATATATATATATATATATATATATATATATCGCCCTTTTACATTCGGAATCGTGTAGGAAATCGTCGGGTTCCTACTCAACTTAGAATCTCTCATCAATCATAGGCCTTAGAATCTATCTATCAATCAAGGTACACCATTTTCCCTGTTTCATTGTTTGTTTTTCTGTTTCAGCTTTTTATAATTTATATTTGATATATATCCAAATTTAGTTAGTTTCAAAATAGAAAAATGAGTAAATTACACGAATGGACCCTGTGGTTTGGGGTAATTTGCGCGTTTGGTCCCTAACTCTTTTTTTTAACTCGGACGGTCCTTATTATTTTGTTTTGTTACGCGCTTGGTCCCTCACAGCTATAAAAAGACTTATTTACCCTTAATAATTTAATTTTCAATTTTTTTGTATTATTTATTATTTTTTAAGTTTTTTTTAAAAAAGAATAAAAAAACATAACGTGTCTCTCTCTTTTTCTCTTACTGATTCAAAGTTTTGACCTACCGATTACTCAGTCGTTTCCTTCCCTCACCTCCCTCTTTCTCTCTTTCACATTCTTAGCTGCTACCGATGGTTTTTTTTCCAATGTGTCACAGTCCATTTCTGCTGAAGACATCGGAGAAGACATCCCTGCAAACGTCGGAGAAGACATCTACCTATAACCCGTATCGTTTCCCCATGAAATCGCTATCCAATTCGATGCTTGTTTATGGGCCGGGTCAATATCAAACTCATGAGATAAACCAGGTGCTGGAACTACGAGATTCTCTTGATTTGCGGAGTTTGAAGACGATGAGAAGTCTGATGACGCCATGTGAATGAACACCGAGAGCTGGGACTGGTTTTAATTCTTTTGACCAATTGAGAAGTGGGGTACATCGGTAATGGTTGTGATTCTTGCGTCCTGTATCACTACGACATTTTGTTTATTAAAAGAAAAAAGAAGAAAGAGAAAATGATTTCAACTGTGGTGGAAGTTCGACTACCGGAAACCGGTGCACACTGAGAACTGATGTTTGATGATGAACATCGATAAACATGAACACAATAAAGCTATATATGTACCAGAAATCGAAGAATTCCTCCTCCCAATCAAACCTCAATCCAAAATCGGACCAAAATCAAACCTTAAACTCTCTGGTGACACATCAAACATAACCACCGCCAATATCACAAACACAAACACCTGCACACAACTTATAACGGTCGATATACCATCAATTGAATGTGATAGATGATTAATGATTTAAAAATATGATTAACAAAGATTTGTTTTTGTTTATTTATTAGTATATTAATTTAATAATCATAAAAATCATTCATATTACTTTAATTTATAAATCTAAATATCAAATTAGTAATATTAAACCAAATCAACAACCTAAAATTTAATATTTACGTATATTCGTTCAAGATGACTAATTATTTTAGATATCAAATTATTATTTTTCTTGATAACAAGTACCACTCATATCAATTTAAAGTATAAGTTAACAAAGCCATTTAAGTTATAATAGTTTAATAATAAATAACTTTTTAGTCGGAATTTGCAGAGCTTTAATATCTATATCTATATATTTATATATTTGTTATATTATAGTAAATTTTCCTTCAACCATATTGATTTGAAAATCCAATAACTTTTTAAATGTTTTTTAATGATAATTATTAACTTTTTTATTAATGTGAGATAATTTTTTGGATTCAGTATCAATGTTATTAGTTTGTATTTAAACAAATTAGTATTTTAAAATTACCAACGTTTCTATCAACATTCAATAACCAATTTAGTTGAAATTGAAAGTACATGATTTTTTTATATTTATTGTTAGTATTGTTCATCATTTTAAATACCATAAGTATCAATTAAGTATCTTAAGGTTAAAAACCATTAGGAATTATAATGATAATGATAAGTAAGACTAGTTAGAATTAAAAAGTTTTGACATTAAAATAACTATTTAATAGAATCAGTTAATTTGCAATGAATATGTGGTTTAATATAAATAGTTAACTTCAACCAAATGAAAATACTTCATTTAATTCTACAATCAGTTTCACCATTGTTATGACATATACTAAGATAATTGAGCTTAATACATTGAAAGGTGATTGAACTATTTTAGTAAAATTGTGTAGGTTATGAGAAACAACAAATCTTAAAAATAAAAATATTATAATGGGACCGAAGATGGTATTTGTTTATGATATGATATATTTGTCTTTATGTTCATATTTTCCTTTTTTTGTTGCAGATAGATGCAAAATAACTAAATATCTATTTTAAAGCATATTAATTTGAATATTATTTGTTAATTGCATTGTATTATTATAGCTACTTTTAAAATTTTTAATTTTCAACTTTCTAATAGATATCTATGTTTTTCTTATTGTTAAATATGATGTCAAAAGTTCATATCAACCTTTTATTTTAGTTTAAGAGTATTAGTTTATAGTTAACAATGATAAATTAATTATTATTCAAAATATATATTTGTTAGTATTTTGTGTTGGAAAGATGTTCAAGGTCATCAACCGTGGTGATATTTCTAATAATAGATGGGGTCCTATTTAGGTTGCCTTCACGGCCCACTAAAACAATTAGTAGCAGTATCTATATATATATATATATATATATATATATATATATATATATATATATATATATATATATATATATATATATATATATATATATAGGGAGAGGTTATATAGAGACCAATAAAAGGTGGAGAACTAGAGGTCACACGTGGACCAATCATTTTATAAGGGCATATTAGTAATTGTGTATTTTAGTTAAATTATAATATAATAAATTAATTGATAATTTCCTAAAATATAGGGATTTGATTAATGGTTACCTAAAAAAACTTTATTTTTTTCTTCCAAAAATCGTGTACCAATCATTTAATATTATTTTTTTTCTTCCAAAAAACGTTTTTATTTATAAATCAAAGTATCAATGATATTGAAAATTTTATAATTTTATCAGAAATTTTTTAATCATGTATGAATAAACGTATTTTGTATTCATATATCAATATGGTTGTAATCGTAAATGAATAAAGCATAAATTGAAGATAATTTCAATAAAATTATAATCGTAAATGAATAAACCACTATTCTGAAATGTATAATACAAAAAGAAAAAACTTACAATGTAGAAATTTACTATTTTTCTTATAATCATAATTAAAAACATGAAAATAACATTATATTCATAAATGAATAAAACAATGATATAACACTAAAGTTCTATCCGTTAATGAAAATCATATAATCATCAATGAATAAGTCATAATCTTCTCCACTTTTGGTTGTACATTAGCATTCCAAAACTTCATTCCAAAATGATCAAGATTCTTGATTTATCTTGATATTCTTGATTTTTTCTGTACATTGTCAAACATAAAATAAATATATCAATAACAGTCACTAAATCAAAAGTAAATTGAAAAGACTCATTGACATTAACTAGTACAAATCATGTAATCATCAATGAATAAAACATTGTAATCATCAATGAATAAGGTATTGTAATCATCAATGAACAATGCATGTAATCATCAATGAACAATGCCTGTAATCATCAATGAATATAACGAAAATAAACAGTATGTTGCTATAATCATCGATGAATATACAGTGTTAATCATCAATGATTAATACATTGCATGCGTTTTTTATCATATATGATTAAATAATATCAATCAGAAATGAATTACCTGCAATCATATCTGATTCACTTTAAGCTTTTTTAAAATTTGTCAAGAAATAAATGAAATTGGGGAAGTGGGTAAGAAATGACAACCTAAATTGGATAATAGATAAAAAACTTATCACTGACTTTGTAGAAAAATGTTAGATGCATAAAACAATGTTAGTTTTAACCAAAATTGTGTAGATGGGTGTGTACATGTATGATATTATCTTTTTCTAACGCTTACCTTCTCGCCAACCACCTTCAACATCACCATCGCCAATACCTTTTTCACAGCAACCTCCACCCTTTTAGCCATAAAGACCTGCCATCACCATCTTTATTGACCTTCGATTCTGATTAGGATGAAAGAGGCAAGGGATGCAAAGTGAGAAACATATAAGAATTGGGGAAGAGATTAGCACTTCAGTTTAGATTACAGGGAGAAATATGAAGGACGAAAACAGAGAAACACAAATAGAAGTTATGGACCTTGAATTCTTTGGTATCTACCATAACACGCCATCATGCCAACCACCATCACAACACCATCACCATCATATCGCTACCGACAATACCCTTCTTCACAAGAAGACCTCGACCCATTTGACCAGAGAGAATCGACATCACCATGTTTATTGACTTTTGATTCAGATTAGAAGGAGAGAGGTAAGGACAGTAGGACACAAAGTGAGACACATCAGACCTGCAACCAATTAACAAACCGATTGGAAGTAAAAAAAACTTTTCATACGTTACATGTTGATGTTTTCCATATTGTTTTGATTAAAGTCACACACAAGGTTTTCTTTTTGGTATAAACCCTAGCCGTCCTCTCTCAGCCAGAAATCGCAAACCACAAGCCAAATTTGATGCCTTAATAAAGAGAGGCAGAGAGCGTAAGAGAGAGAAGGGTTAGAGAAAAAATAGGAGTTGATAAAAATAGGTTAATATTTTCTTACCAAAATACCCTTTTGTTATATTTAATTTAAGTTATTTGAATTTAAATATATTAATAATTATAATTTTTACAATTAATCAGAGCCCTAGATCTAGAATAATAGATGGCTAAGATCTGGTCTCCAGTTCTCTACCTTTTAAAGAGATTCTATTGAACCTACATCTATATATATATATATATATATATATATATATATATATATATATATATATATATATATATATATATATATATATATATATATATATATATATATATATATATATATATATATATATAGACAATATATATATATATATATATATATATAGACACACACACACACACGCTAGCGATGTACCATCGCGTTGTGGCGGCAGCTAAGAGTTTCATTTCGACGAATAGTTTCCAATGAATATTAGTTGTCTTTCGACGGATTGTTTTAGGATAAAATACTTCGCAAATTTATTTCTACGAATATTTTGTTTCGGCTTCTAGTTATCGTGCGACCTTTAGTTTCCCTAGACGGTAATTTATTTCGGCGAATATTTTGTTTCGACATCTAGGTTTTATGCGACCGTTAGTTTCCTTTGGTAGCTTAATCGTTTTTCCTCGGGCGATGTTGTCGGCAAAGATTAGTTTCGTATCGGCTGTTAGTTTGTTTTTAGTAGGTGTCGAATAATATATCTTTGGTGAATACTTTTATTTAGATGGATGTTGTTGTTTTATTTTTTTAAAAGTTAAAGCATTTTTTAAGTTTGATGAAGAACTTCATTCGGAATAGGAATAATGTAAGAATATCAAATTTAATTAGTCACTAATGAGAACATAAATTATTTACAATTTTAATTATAATTTATCCATGTTAAATTATCCAAGTTAAAAAGATACAATGGAAAAATAAAGAGTTGGCACAACAATACATTCCACAAATCTTGTTGAAATATATATTACTTTATATATTTATGTTGGATAAAAAAACGATTATAAAAAAATTCAAAATATTTCAAAATTTAAAGATATAAAAGCCTTGAGCGTGAGATTTTCAAAATTTTCAAAACATCTAAATTTTTCAAAAAAATCAAATTTTTTTAAATTATCATCAAATTCTTGATTAGGAACAAGAACTTGAAATCTTACCACCGAAATGCAATGTATCTTCCTCTTCTTCAAATTCTTGAGTTCCTAGCCTTCAATTTGATATCCAAAAGTTCCAAAGTTTTTCTATGGTTCTTGGGCGAATTTCCTAGAAGTTATTTCCCCCAAATGAGCTCAAGAATCGACTTTATAACTTTTGAGTCAACGAGAATAGCGTCACTATTAACTAAAGATAACATCGCTATCTAGTCAGCTTGACAAATCTTTTGTCAGCTTGACACTTTCCCACTCAGCTTGAACCACAATAGCAACCTACTTTCAGATAGCGTCGCTATTACCCATAGATAGTGTCGCTATCTGTGTTGGAGCTGAGTTTCAGCTCACATTTTCTGCTAAAACACTTCCAAAAGGATTTCCAACCACACATCAACTTAGTGTTCAACCTTTATTTCTATCTAACCACATTCTAACTAACTCACACATTTAACAAATAACTGAAATACCCTTTGAGTTATTTCATCACACAACTAATTTTAATCACATAAAGATTAATACATAAACACTTACGAAAAAGGAATGCAGTGTTACAAATTCCCCTCCCCTTCAAAAGATTCCGTCCTCGGAATCATGCAAAAAGTTGGGGGTATTTCACCTTCATCTCGTCATCGGACTCCCTCGTCATATTGGAACCTCTATGGTGTTGTCATAGCACTTTTACCATGCTAATCTTCTTGTTGTGCAACTGCCTCACTTTCGGTCTAACACTCTCTCCGGTTGCTCCGGATATCTAAGTTTGTCATCCACTTCAATCTCAAAGGGGTACTTGTTGAGATTTGTCAAACAAGGTTTTTCGCAAGTGTGACACATGAAAAACATTATAAATGCCTTGCAACTCCTCGGGTAACTCCAATCGATAAGTCACAACTCCCACACTTTGCGATATTCAAAACGGACCAATGAAACGGGGACTCAGTCTCCCTTTCTTCCCAAAATGAATCAAACCTTTCCAAGGGGACACTTTAAGCATTACCATCTCTCCCACTTGAAATTCCAAAGGTTTCACCTGCCTATCGGCATACTGCTTTTGACGGTTTTGGGAACCTTTTAAGTGCTCTCAAATTTCCCAAATATTTTCATCGGTTTAGGCTACAATCTCAGGTCTAACCAACAACTTTTCCCCTACTTCAGTCGAACAACACGATGCTCCATATAAAGCCTCATACGTGGCCATCTAAATGTTGGAATGATAACTGTTATTTTACGTAAATTCTACCAAAGGTAGATGATCCTCCCAATTCCCACCGAAATCTATAACACAGTTTCGGAGCATATCCTCTAACGTTTGAATAATTCTCTCACTTTGCCCATCAGTTTGTGGTTGATACGCGGTACTCATCAAAACTTTGGAACCAATATGCCCTTGAAGACTCTGCCAAAACCGAGAAGTAAACCTACTATCTCGATCATATACGATAGAATCCAACACTCCATGTCGACGAACCACTTTGCCAATGTATTTTTTGGCTAACTTTCCGATCTTGAAATTTTCACAAATCAGTATGAATTGTGCGATTTTGTCAACTGGTTTGTAACACCATGTTCCCTTTTGGTAAGTGTGAATGTGCTAATCTTGGTGTAATTAAGATTAGTTATGGTCTTATATGTGTTAGCGTGTTTAGAAACCCTTTTGGAAGAATTTTTAGCATGAAAAACGCCAAAATGAGGTCACACGGGTCATGTAGAAAGAGGCCAAAACTCATCGAGGGTCACACGGGTCATGTAGAAACGCATTGGGGGCAAGTAGTGGGTTCACACGGGGCGTGTAAGGCAAAACGGGTCGTGCAGCCACAGTTAGCATCGCTAAATGTGGGCTTAGCGACGTTAATGTCGCAGATGCAATTTTTAAATGTCGGTTTTTGGGTTAATTTGGGAGAAAACATATCCGTGAAAACTATCTCAAGAACCCTAGAAAAACACTAGAAAGTCCATAGATCGAATTGGAGCTCAAGAACTTGAGGATTTGAAAATCAGAGTGATATCTTGCATCCAAGAGGTATGATTTCATGTTCTAGCTTCAAATTAGGTGTTTGAATTGCTTGGAAAGGTTTGGTTCCAGGTGGTATTGATAACCCACCTACAACTAATCAAGTTTTAGCAATTAATTCTTGAATTGGATGTGTAGTAGGGTTGTAATTCAAACCATAAGGGTGCAATAAGCTATAGTTGAGTGAATAGAGAAATTGCAATTGAATACAAGGTATTTACATATGTGTGGTGTGTATGTGGTTTGGTGTAGGTGCTGAAAGTGAAGACACTTTGGCCTACCAATTGTACCATCCGGAATGGTGTGAAGTTACTATATCCAGGTGAATAACTCTACCTAGCATGTTAGCTGTAACATGTTGTGTGTGCTTAATTGTTGATAATCCATGTAGTAGAATATGTGTAAACTATGTAGACCCATAAAGGATCAGTTGTGATCACATGTGTTAGAGAATTGTGGTTATAATGTGTAGTAACCGGCATTGAGACGAGAATCTCGTGTCTACTTGGGGTAAGGCTTACGTTGCATAACGAGTGTATTAAAATTATGTATAACTGAACTTCTAAAATGTTCACATTTGGCCATTAAACTTATTTGTGTGCTTGATTTACCCATAAACTTTTTAAAATTGTTCACATTATACCCTTATGATCGATGATAGAAGCTTTATGTTGATTTGGTATCCAACATTGCATTAGAAAGCTACGACATAAATAAGGGCAATGGTCTTCAGTTGGGGTTCGTTTTTGTGCCCTAATCTACAAGGAACGATAGTTCAATCTTGCAATGTCTTCCTCCCCCTCAACATCCTCTCAAGTTCTCAAGTCTTCTAGTATGGATTACCATAGTAGTTGTGATTATGGTTTTCCTTAATGTATTCGAACCTCAACTACAGAAAAGAACCCAGGTAGGCAACTCTTGGCGTACAATAACTCACAGGTTAATCCACTAGGTTCTTTTCTGTGGTTGAGGATTGAATTATGGTAATCCATACCGGTTGAGGTTTTTTTCAATGGACTTACCTATGAGTTATCGCACACCAAGAATTTTCTACGTAAGTTCTTTTTTATGGTTAAGGTTCAAATGCATGAAAAAAACCACAATCACAACGATTATGATAATCGATACTAGAAGACTAGTGAACTTGAGAGAAGGTTGAGGACGAGGAAGACATTGCAAGATTGAACTACATTTCCTTGTAGATTAGGGCACAAAAGGCAAACCCGAACTAAAGACCACTGGCCTTATTTATGTCTCAACTTTCCGATGCCACATAGGATGTCAAACAAGCATAAACTTGCTATCACCGATTATAAAGGTATAATGTGAACAATTTTAAAAAGTTTATGAGTAAATCAAGCACAAAAATAAGTTTAGTGACCAAATGTGAACAGTTTTAGAAGTTCGTTACCCTTCTAGGGTGTCACGTAGGGTTCCCAATCTACATAAAGCTTCTATCACCGATCATACGGGTATACTGTTAACAATTTCAAAAATTTCATGGGTAAATCAAGCACAAAAATAAGTTTAGTCGCCAAATATGAACAATTTTTAGCAGTTGGTTACCCTTACAATTGATCGCCCTATTTGCAATTACATACTTTCTTTTATTAAACATTTAATAAAAAAGAGAGGGATTGTTTATTTTAGAGGGTAACTTGAGTGGGGGCGTTGCAACTAGAGGTAGGGACGTTGTAAGAGAGGTTCACCAAGTTGAAGTTGATAGTTATCGAATAATAGATGTCATTTTCATATTCACTCGTATTGTAAATGAGAGGGCCACATTAGAGAGGGGAGTCCAAGGACGAAAGGGAAAAGCCAAAGATGAGTGTCGTCGAGAGGAAGGGAGATATCGCTACTGAGCATCGAGAAATTACTGGTGAGGGTGACAAATCGGCATTATGACTGTTTATCATTCTTCCTTCTATAAAACATCCTCACGTGTTTGACACATTTATGTTCAAAAAAATGTCCCTCCAAATGATATCCTTTTATGTTAAGGCCATTCGGTTTAGCCTCTTACCAGCTCTTACTTTTTTCATGTCACATCAGCGTCCAGTCAACATCCATCACCTCTCACCCTTGGAAATTGTTACCTCTCACTTCCCTCACATTTGATACAATTGATTAAGCTTAATGTACAAGCCATTTACCGTTTCTTTTATTTCGTGGGGCAACGAGTTCTCACTGTGCAAGGTCAAAAGTGCAATCACGTCAAAAGTGCAATCATCCCTCGCTCCGGAAGGCCTAATGAATATCCTTTAGTAACGATGTCATTGTTGTAGGTGACTTTCAAACGGTAGTCTTTTAATTGAAGAAAAAGTATTTAAAAATTAAAAAGGTTATCCAAAAGATCATTTTAATATTGTTTTATATTAAATTTCACCGGTAAATACTTTTGACTAGTCGTCAACTACCTATTCTAAAATTACGGTCAATAAAAATTGGGAGGTAAAGAGCTCCACCAACCGTACGCCGTATTCTATGAAATATTAGGTTTTCAATCTGTTTTAAACACCCTTGAGCAGTCGTTTTGGGTGGTATATAGCCACAACAATGTCGGCTGTAAAATCTTTGTCGCTAAAAACCAATTTTCTTATAGTGATCACTCAAAGTAGAAGCCATTATCTGGCTATGAGGTAACGATTAAATATAATTAATCAATGATTTGTTTTTAGATTTAGCTTTTAGACTTTATGAGAGCATATGATCTTTAGTAACTACTTTAGCATTTTAATTAAAAAGATGGGCAATTACATGTATTAGAGCATCAAGAATAGTGGATTTTTTATTAAGTTTTTTATGGTACATAAGCACAAGTCGTCAATTTAAAAGCTCTTAATATCTCTACAATAGGAAAATTTTGTACCAATATATTTATAACAACCATCCATTGGTTAGGGCATATGCTTGAATTACAAAAAATGGATAAAGAATTCTTTAATTATTTGGATTTGCATAAGCGTTTATAGTCTTCAAAGGAATTAAGAATAAGATCTACTTAGATATGATTCTCTAGTTTAGCAACTTTGTTGTTACCCTTAATTAAATATATAATTAAGATCTCATAGAAATGATTTTGGTCAACTTCAATAATTTAAGTAATGATATTACTTGGATACGATTTGGACTTATTGGTTAGAATGATTTGTGTGTATAATAAATACACATAAAAAGTAAGTTTCTTTATATTTCCTTTATGAATTTTAAAGTTTTATGGTTTAAAATAGATTATTGATATCTCCGCAAACGTATTGCACCTTGATACATGAATATTATGATTTTATAATTTCTAATGCTTTAGGACGATAGGGAATGAATTCTCTCTCTCTCCCTCCCTCTCTCTCTCTCTCTCTCTATATATATATATATATATATATATATATATATATATATATATATATATATATATATATATATATATATATATATATATATATATATATATATATATATATATATATATATATATATATATATATATATATATATATATATATATATATATATATATATATATATATATATATATATATATATAGAGTTAGGATATTTTGAGAACCACAAGTCCCCCGAGAACCCGAGAACTCCCAAACCGATATTTTTTTCAAAAAACCGACCACATAGGCCTCTAAAACGCTCAAATAGGTGTCGGGTCGCTGAAAAAAATTTCCAAAAAAAACGAATTTTTTTTTTTTTTTTTTTGAAAAAAATTTGCACATGTGCAAAAAAAAAACTTTGCACATGTGCAAACTTTTTTATACGTACACTTTTTTTGAAATTTTTTTTATAGAACGCCTTAAATATATGTTAGAAAGACATCCATAAAAAAAACTTGAAAAAAAATGTACGTATAAAAAAGTTTGCACATGTACAAACTTTTTCAAAAAAAAAAGTCGTTTTTTTCGGAAATTTTTTTCAGCGACCCGACCCCTCTTTGAGCGTCTAAGAGGCCTATGGGGTCGGTTTTTTGAAAAAAATATCGGTTTGGGAGATATAGGATTGATCCAAAAGGAGTTGGTAGTTCTCGGGTTCTCGGGGGACTTGTGGTTCTCAAAAGATCCTAAGTCTATATATATATATATATATATATATATATATATATATATATATATATATATATATATATATATATATATATATATATATATATATATATATATATATAGATAAAAGTTCAATAGAGAACCAAAATAAAACAAGGAACCAAGGAACCAATCGTGAGCGTCGGAATTCAAATGATCGACGGCCGGAGATAAGGTTGTAATTTTCTTAATTGAACGCACATGTAGCGGATAATTCCAAAAAACTCACTTCGTTATTTATTTATTTTTTATTTTTAGAGCTTATTTTTTATCGAAATAAAAAATCGAATATACCAAAATTCATAATTTTTTAATTCTCTTTCAATAGACATCCATATCAATATAGTAAAAACGAAAAAAAAATATATTCAAAAAGCTTGTTCAGATTCACAACACTTAATCAATGTGAATCTGAACTATAACAAGTGTTATAGAAGATTATTCACATGTGAATGATCATTGAAATTATATTTTTCAACAATAATTGATCATTCAATAACAACTCATGTGAATTTAAATAAACTTTTAGATTTGCATTGTGAATTTGACTAAATTCATATTGAATTTAAGTAATTTAATTTATATTCTTTACAATTTCAATATTTTGATAATGTACAATTGAATTAACTAATATTCACAAATTAATTTACTTAAAGTTACACATGAATGATCAAAAATTGTGGAAAAAAATCAGGTTCAATGATCATTATATGTGAATTAATATGTATTAAACTATATGCATACTATTTTGAACCTTTTGATCATACACAAATGAATTAATTCAGATCCACAAATGAATTTGCTTAAAATTCACATATGAATGATAAAAAATTGTTGAAAATCAGGGTACAATTACCATTTATATGTGAATTAACATGTCTAAAACAAGAAGCAGTTAAAATTCGCAATGTGAATATAAACTGTATTAAATTTGTATGGAAGATATTTCACATGTAAATGATCAATGAATTCAACTTTTTCAATAATTGTTAATCATTCAATAACAACTTATGTAATTTAAAAATATTTTTAAATTCAGATGTGAATTCAAGAAAAATCATTAATGTTTTTACTATCTCAATGTTTTAATATCATATACAATTGAATTAACTGAGATTCATAAATGATTTACTTAAAATTCACATGTGATTGGTAAAGAATTATTGAAAAATTTGGATAGATTTGTCATTTAGATGTGAATGAATATATCTAAAACAATGCTGTTCAGTTCAGTTCAGGTTCACAAGATGAATCTGGACGAACTTGAAGTAAAAAAATAACAAAAAATTTTGTATATCAATATGGATCTCTATATATCTAAAACTAGATGCACACTATTTTTGACCTTTTGATCATACGCAAATGAATTAATTTAGATTCACAAATTAATTTGCTTAAAATTCACATGTGGATGTTAAAAAATTGTTGAAAAAGCCAGGTACAAGTACCATTTATATGTGAATTAACATGTATAAAACAAAAAACAGTTAAAATTCACAATGTAAATATAAACTGTAGTAAATTTGTATGGAAGATAATTCACATGTAAATAGTCATTGAATTCAATTTTTTTCAATAATTGTAAATAATTCAATAACAACTCATGTAAATTTAAAAACATTATTAGATTTAGATGTGAATTCAAGAAAAATCACTTATATTTTTACTATTTCAACGATTTGATGTCATATACAATTGAATTAACTGAAATTCAAAATGATTTCCTAAAAATTCACATGTGATTGGTAAAAAATTATTGAATAAATCGAATAAAATTGTCATTTATATGTGAAGGAATATATATCTAAAACAATACAGTTCAGTTCAGATTCGCGTGGTGAATCTGGACGAACTTGAAGTATAAAAAAAACAAAAAAAATTGTATATCAATATGGATGTCTATTTAAAGAGGATAAAAAATTATGAGTTTTGGTATTTTTAGTTTTTTTTTTTTGAAAAAAGAATAAGCTTAAAAATTAAAAAGACACAAAAAACAAAGTGAGTTTTTTGCTATAATCCTCTACATTGGCGTCTAACTAGTAAATGTAGATCCTTTTTTATGGCCGTAGATCTTTTGCATTCCGACCACACAATTGGTTCCTTGGTTCCTTGTTTTAAATTGGTTCTCTATTGAACCCAACCCTATATATATATATATATATATATATATATATATATATATATATATATATATATATATATATATATATATATATATATATATATATATATATAGGGTTGGGTTCAATAGTATATGATATTAAAACATTGAGATAGTAAAAACATTAATGATTTTTCTTGAATTCACATCTGAATTTAAAAATATTTTTAAATTACATAAGTTGTTATTGAATGATTAACAATTATTGAAAAAGTTGAATTCATTGATCATTTACATGTGAAATATCTTCCATACAAATTTAATACAGTTTATATTCACATTGTGAATTTTAACTGATTCTTGTTTTAGACATGTTAATTCACATATAAATGGTAATTGTACCCTGATTTTCAACAATTTTTTATCATTCATATGTGAATTTTAAGCAAATTCATTTGTGGATCTGAATTAATTCATTTGTGTATGATCAAAAGGTTCAAAATAGTATGCATATAGTTTAATACATATTAATTCACATATAATGATCATTGAACCTGATTTTTTTCCACAATTTTTGATCATTCATGTGTAACTTTAAGTAAATTAATTTGTGAATATTAGTTAATTCAATTGTACATTATCAAAATATTGAAATTGTAAAGAATATAAATTAAATTACTTAAATTCAATATGAATTTAGTCAAATTCACAATGCAAATCTAAAAGTTTATTTAAATTCACATGAGTTGTTATTGAATGATCAATTATTGTTGAAAAATATAATTTCAATGATCATTCACATGTGAATAATCTTCTATAACACTTGTTATAGTTCAGATTCACATTGATTAAGTGTTGTGAATCTGAACAAGCTTTTTGAATATTTTTTTTTTTTCGTTTTTACTATATTGATATGGATGTCTATTGAAAGAGAATAAAAAATTATGAATTTTGGTATATTCGATTTTTTATTTCGATAAAAAATAAGCTCTAAAAATAAAAAATAAATAAAAAACGAAGTGAGTTTTTTGGAATTATCCGCTACATGTGCGTTCAATTAAGAAAATTACAACCTTATCTCCGACCGTCGATCATTTGAATTCCGACGCTCACGATTGGTTCCTTGGTTCCTTGTTTTATTTTGGTTCTCTATTGAACTTTTATCTATATATATATATATATATATATATATATATATATATATATATATATATATATATATATATATATATATATATATATATATATATATATATATATATATATATATATATATATATATATATATATATATATATATATATATATATATATATATATATATATATATATATATATAGAAGTAGGTTCCATTGAGAATGAAAATTATGTTGAGAATGCGAGAATGAATATGGGCCACATATTTTTTTGTTGCCGCTCTAATGCTTTGGCGTCGTCGGAGCGTCGACGCTCTAACGACGAGATATATATTATTATTCACATATGATTTTCACCACCTACACCACCTGCGTCACCACCACCACCGTCGTCGCCGCCACCACCGCTGCCGCCGCCACCTCCCCTGTCGCCACCCGCTACCAACCACCACCACCGCTACTGCTAACGCCGCCACCTCCCCACCACCGCCGCTACCACCTTTACCACCACCTCCAACATCGCTACCACCACCCACCGCCACACTACCACCTCCATCACCGCCACCACCACCACCTTCGTCACCACCCACCTCCACCAACACCACAACCCTACGAACACCGTCACCACCATCACCACCATCATCGCCACCCTCTATCGCCATCACCATCATCATCGCCACCCTCTACCACCATTCCGACTACCACAACCATATATGTTTATTTATATATGTTTATTCATATATGATTATATGAATATTCATATAATCATATATGATTATTCATATATGATTATATGAATAATCATATATGAATATACCCATTCATATATGAATAAATCATATACGAAAAAAAAAACCCAACTCGTCGTCGTCGAGCGGCGCGCGTAAACGCTGGCGCAATCTAGTGGCCCAGATTCATTCTCACGTTCTCAACATTATTTTCATTTTCAATGGAACCCTCCTCTATATATATATATATATATATATATATATATATATATATATATATATATATATATATATATATATATATATATATATATATATATATATATATATATATATATATATATATATATATATATATATATATATATATATATATATATATATATATATATATATATATATATATAAGACCCGTGTATTATACGGGTTGATGAAAAGAAAATGTTAAATAATAACACCCAAACATCAAACATTGTACTAACTTAAAGTAATAGCATACTATCTTAAAAGTAAACAAAAACACACAAAATTGAGAATATAGAAACGTAATTAGTGCTTAAAAATCTTGATTTACCATTAGGAAAATACAAAAATACCTAACATATATCCACAATTGCAATTTGATTTTTGAAATCGCAAGATGAAATTTGGGGTTAAACACTTAATTGACAGTTTCGTACTAATAAAAGTGTAATTAGGGGAGATATAATTGTAACGGCCAATTGTAACCGATCATTAAGGAGTAGTAATGAACAAAGTTTTTTTTTTTTTTAATAAATTCAAAATCATGAGAAAATGACATGTGATCAAATGAATGTGGTGGTGACATGTGGCTTCTTGTTACTTATTTATTAGGATAGGATATATGGTTAAGTTCATATGAGACCATTACATTTCGTGAGACCGAGAGACGCATTCCTAACCACTCATTTTGGGTGTAAAACAAAAAAATTAAAAAAAAAACCAAAATAAATGAAAAAAAATTGAAAAAAATGTATTTATTTATTATTTTTGTTTATTTTTTTTATTAAAAAAGTTTTAAAAATTAAAAAAATAAAATAAAAAATAAAAAATTAGCATTTTTTCAAATTCTATTAGAATATTACACTAGTTTGTGTAATATTCTATTAGAATATGCAATATCCAGAATGTTTTTTTATTATTTTTTTAGGTATTTTTTCTATTTTTTATTTAATTTTTAAATTTTTTTTAGATATAATAGGTAGCGAAAATAAGTAGAATTTTTTTTTTTGAAAATTCTCATTATTTTAGCTTATTTTAAATTTTTTTTATTTTTTGATCTCTAAAATGAGTGGCTAGGATTGAATCTACTGGTCTCACAAAATTTACATGGTCTCATTCGAACTTATATATATATATATATATATATATATATATATATATATATATATATATATATATATATATACATATATATATACATATATATATATATATATATATATATATATATATATATATATATATATATATATATATATATATATATATATATAGGGTCCGGTTCCGGTGAGGACTCGCGAGGACACCTTAAAAAATTGAAAAAAAATATAAAAAAAATACAAATCATAAAATCGAGAATAGTACTATCTCATTATCAAAAAAAAAATTTGAAAATTTTTTTTGTATCATTGCAAAACGTAATGATGCAATTTTTCTGCTTTTATTTTGGATCAATATTTCATTATAAAAACACTAATAATCCAAAAGTTTTTTTTGAATCTTTTTTTCTCCGATATAGTACTATGATCCATTTTATTATTTATATATATATTTTAATTTTTTTCAATTTTTTAAGGTGTCCTCGCAAGTCCTCACTTTAAGAAGGGTCCTCACCCGATCCTGATTATATATATATATATATATATATATATATATATATATATATATATATATATATATATATATATATATATATATATATATATATATATATATATATATATATATATATATATATATATATATATATATATATATATATATATATATATATATGAAATAGTTCAAATGAGAACCACTCAAACATTAAGAACCGTGAGAACCGATGTTCACACATTAAAATCATGTTTTTAATGTTTTTTTTTGTTTTTTCACACGTATTTATTATGTGAAAATATATCAAACTTAATAAATTTCCTTATTTTTAATACGTTTTACGATATTTACAATATTGATATCTAATAGCAAAGAAGGATAATATATGTATATATATATATATATATATATATATATATATATATATATATATATATATATATGATTAAATATAATTTTCAAATATATATACTGCAAAACACGTTATACGACCTCGTTAAAATAATTAAATAACCCGGTTTTTTCAACAAGGTTTTGTGTCTGACGAGTCATATGTGGAAAATAAAATAAAACTGGGTTTTATGTTCGACGAATCTTATGCGGAAAATGAAATATAACCTGGTTTTCAAACTGGGACCTTTTACTCATAAAAGAACTCGGTTTTGATAAAAAAAACCCAGGACGTATAAGGAGCATTTAAGAACTCGGCTTTTGGTCCATTAGATTAAAAGAATTAGTGATTATGATAAAAAAATAATTAATTTGGAAAAAATTAATTGTTTTCTATTTTAAAAAATCCACAAGGGTAAATTAGATATTTTGTTTAAAAACAAATTAGGAAATTTCAGATATTAATAGATATAACCCAAATTTTTCGGGAAAGTTTAAATTTAAAATTTAAAAATACAAATTAATATGATTTAAAATTCACATTTCACGTCAAATTTTTGGAGATTTCTTTGAATAATATCCAAGATAAAATTCATCTTTCATTCTTATCATTTTCATTTTTGAAGAATAAAACATGAATTGCAAATGCATACTGACATTGTTGAAGAATAATGTTAACATTTTTGCAAAAATTAAAGACATTATTAAAGAATAAGAAAAAACAATTCAACTTCCATTCTTATCATTCTGATTCTTTAAGAATAATACATGAATTATAAATGCATAACTAACATTTTTGAAGAATAATATTAATTTTTTTGAAAGAATCATTGATATTTTTTAAAAATAAGAAATTAATTACAAATGTATACCTCAAATTCATAAAGAATAATTTAATATTCTTAAAAGAATAAATTACATTCTACGCGCGTCGCGGGGAGAAGATAAGTGCGTCGCGCCAAGTCAAAGATAAGACGATGACCAGAAATTCAAATAGCAAAAAAACGGGGATAAGGTAACACGCGCGTCGCGGATCCTAGTCTTGCACGCCGCGGATCGTTAGATTTCACAAGTATAAATAGAGGTCATTAGGTCGAAATCAGGAGGCAAAGAACGACCCGTAAGGTGGACCTTAGGCTTCTTCAACTCAGAGATTCGGATTTTAGCAACACTTTTGGTATTTCTTTATGTTTTCATTTTCAATTCATTATTAATTAGTTTAGTTTAGCTTCTAGTCTATTGTTTCTGGATTGTTCATACCAGTAGCCTTAGTTCAATAGCTTTTATTATCAGATTTTTGTACCTTGGATCTTTGGTTTTGAGTTTTAATTGAAGTAATCATTCGATTCTATGATTTATTGCAATTTTTGGTATTTATTGTGTTTGGATGCATGTTTGGTTTGATTGGTTGGTTTGTTTGCTTCTGGATTTTGAACCTAGTTTCTGATTTCAGCAAGTAACCTTAGTCTAGGACTTGAATTGGTTTAGTTTAGTTCATGCTGGATTTGGTTTTGGAATTGTGTTTTTAGTTAGTTTTTGGAAAAGTAGAACTAGTCCCTCTGGCTGTAGCGTGACACTACAGTTGGTAAGCTATCGTCCTATCTTGACCACCAAACTCCCGTGGATCAACCATTTCTATCGCTATACTAGTGAGTCTGTGAGGTTTATTTTTCTTATTTTTGACCGCATAACGACCTAGGCGTGTCAGAGACGATGTTGTAGAAGAAAGGAGATAAGGAAAGGTTGTTGTACATGTGATATGTAATTTCTAGGTGTGGTTTACAGGATGCATTCTCCAAGAATGTTTCCATTCTTGAAGAATGTAAAGAATGATCTGTAATTTCAACGTGTGGTGTACAGGTTACATTCTCCAAGAATGATTCCATTCTTGAAGAATGTAAAGAACATATTCTTCAAGGTTGATGTACTTTCGTTGCAAAGAATTATCCAGACTTGTAAGCGACATACTGCAAGACTGTTGTAATGAATAATTCTCCAAGAATTTCGTATTCTTCAAGAATGAAATATTGAAAGCAACATACGTCAAGAGTATTCTTTAAGAATGAAAGCTTGAAACTAATGCATTCTTCAAGAATTAATTCTTATACTCTTTGAGAATGAAATACTAGAAGCAACATACAACAACAATATTCTGCAAGAATGAAAGCCTGAAACTAATGCATTCTTCAAGAATGCTTATATTCTTTAAGAATGACAGTGCATTATGTCAAGAATGAAGTGTATTCTTTTAACAATTATGTGTATTATTAAATAATTTGTGTATTATTTTAATTAAGAAGCATAATTTTCAGAATATATGAACCTGTGTTTTTTAATTTTCAGTTTCGTAGTTTTAATTTGCAGTTTTTATTCACATAATCCCAAAAAATTAGGAGATAAATTGGGTATTTCCTTTTTTTAATATTTATTAATAGACTAAAATACCATTTATAAGGGTCTAATTGCAAAATCTGATTAATTAATTATTATAAATTTACAATTAGGCCTTGAATCTAACATTATTGATCATTTCGATCGGACGCTCCACATTTGGTCTTATATTCACATAATATTTGCTACCCACATTTAATCCTAGCCCTATATATATATATATATATATATATATATATATATATATATATATATATATATATATATATATATATATATATATATATATATATATATATATATATATATATATATATATATATATATATATATATATATATATATATATATATATATATATATATATACAGAGAGAGAGAGAGAGAGTAAGTGAGCGAGCGAGTATTACGAACATGTATAAACTATATTTATTGTGTGACTATATGAGTAATACTAGACCAATCATTTGAAAGGGGCATTATAGTAAAATGCATTAAACAGCCGTGAGAACCTTTCATTCACAGTTTGATAATGTCATATTTTAATATTTTTAAAACTTGTTTATTATAAAAATATAATAAAGATACAAAAATGCATAATTTTTTTATTTACGACTAAAAATCGATATCGATGTATTTTTGGACCAAAAAATTTATGTTATTGGATTCACAGTTTAATAAACACGGTTTTTCACTCAAGTATGAATATCGAAAAAGCAGGGAAGAACCGGACCGAACTCTGAAGTGAACTGGAACCAGAACTGAATAGGAACTAGAATCGTGTATTCAGTCTAGTTCTCAGTTCCGTGTTTCCCACTAAACCAGTTTCTGTTTCTCGGTCCAGTTCGGGTTAGGGCCAGAACCAAACATATCCCTTAATAACATACTTTCTTGTATAACCGAACCGAGACCGAAACCATAACTGGTCGGAATCGGAACCAGGGTATTCGGTCTGGTTCCCAATTCTCTGTTTCCTAATAAATTAGTTATCGGTTCTTCGGTTCTCGGTTCGGTTCGATCCAGGAACAGACCTGTGTTTATCCCTAGTAAAAAGTGTTAAAAAATAAAATAATTTTTCCATGTTCGATATACTTTACTATTATAAAGAAGTTTAAAAAAATAAAAACATGAAAACAAATGAGGTTATTCAATATCTTAAATTGGTTCCTAGAGGTTCCTAATATTTTAGACTTTTTATATGAACTTTTCTATATATATACACACATACACACACACACACACAGCCACAGCAGGCGGGTTGCGTCCTTTGCCATTGTCGAGGAGCTCTTGGCGAAGAGACCTTAAGATAAATTGCTGAAACAATCCCGAGGGTTCTTTTAAAAGCTTTGTTACGTTTCCACATCAAAGTAAAATATAATACTGGGTTCTTTTTATCTCATTTAATGCATATTGGTGTTCCAAAATTACCTATTCCTAGAGCGGAAGATGCATCTTAGGTTGACATATAATGTGACTTGTCACACACACACACACATCTACATATATATATATATATATATATATATATATATATATATATATATATATATATATATATATATATATATATATATGTGTGTGTGTGTGTGTGTGTGTGTGTGTGTGTGTGTATGTGTGTGTGTATCCTTGTTTTGGTTAAAAATAAGAGTTGTTAGTTTAACCAAATCTAATAAAGGTTGTGATGTTTCAAGATGCGTGAATATAAATGTAAAAGAACAATACAATATATTATGAGGAAAGTCGTTACTCTTTCAAGATGTCCGATATCAAACCTCAGGAGGTGACAATAGTCATACTGCCTTAGATACTGTATCAATGCAAAACTATTACAAATGAGAGCTTTTCGAGTGTGAGTACAGAGAGAGTATGCAAAGTGAGAGTGCGTTTTTGTTCTTTCAGCCATTGTATTTATACAATGAGAACCTAATTAACTATCCCTACTAATCCATGATCTTTCTCTTATTCTCATTTGACCATTGAAACGAGGAAACAATCAAGCATCATCTTTGGGCACGTGCATTTGACTCTATCTTTGCTCGTTGCATTGTTTTTTAGGTTGTTTAATAATAATAAAAATAAGATTTGCTTTCCCACTTGTTAGTTAAGCCAAGATCCAAAATATTCGTTAAGATGTTAAGAAAGATGAAATGCCACCTATAAGAATACCCCCCACCCCCCCCCGAAAAAAACTACATCTTAAAACTTGTTAAATAATGACGTCCATTTATCTACCTCGGAAAATTGAAACTTTGAAGGGTCGAGATATCCGTACTAATCAAGGTATAAAATCCCTGATTTTTCTCTTTCTTCACACTACCTAGCAAGGAGTCATCTGATCAACCTAGGAAAAAATCTTCTTCCCTATCTTTGATCATATGTTTTTTTGCTTCATTGTCATGGGAAGGAAACTCACCGGATCGCCGTCCCAAGAGAAAGGTAAAGCCTTCGGTGACTTCATCAGTTAGGACCTCTTAGCCCAGGCTGAAAGCGAGGGCTATTCCTTCACCAATGCTGACATAAACGCTTCAATCGAGCCAAAAATTCCCCCGGAAGCAGTTTTCAGAGCCTTCGACTCTAGGTCGAAGCCTGACTTCGTGTATCCCAAAGTATCCTTTCTCCTTGTATCCCTAGTTTGATCCTTGCTCCACCATTTTAATTGGCACAAGAATTGCCAAAGACAATAAAATCTGGCATATTTTAAAGATGAGTTGTATATTTGAAGCACCAAATTTGAGAGTAGGAATCCTTTCTTCTTCTTTTTTGCATTTTTTGGTTGAAATTATAAAAGAAAACACTAATACAGCCATCCCCCTCCCCCTCCCCCTCCCCCTCTCCTACTCCCTCTTACACACAACTATTGCATGTTGAACAAAAGGGTTGCAATAGCAAAGAAAAAAAGTACAAAAGTGATATTCATTAGTTTCATATGGGGTGAAGAACTTTAATTCTATCCATTGACACGTATTTAGATTTAGTTTTAACAACCATGGTTCTTGCAAAAACATAAGGGAAAACACGCCCCACTTTTTTTTTTGGATAAAATGGCTAAACCTTATTGTGAGTTTTTGCATTTACATTCTCAAAAGCCGCTCATTTTCAACAATCCTTTTGACATGTTAGTACAAGGATGATCAATTTGAAACAAAAACTTAAATTCATATACAACAGTTCACAAAATAAATCACTGCAGCTAATTATGGCCAGGTGCACGAGGAAGAGAGGGACAGTCTATTGTCAGCAGGAAAAGAATTTGGTGACTTCCCCACAGCCACTGGTCATGCATTATTATAATATCAACATTGTGTTATAGATGGTGTGTCACAGTCATCTTTTTTTAATATTTTAAAACGTACCTCTTCTTTTTTAGATTTATTACCTTTGTTCTTTTGGCTTCATTCCCTTCTCCCATCCACTAAATACCCTTTGTTTCCACTCCTCTCTCTCCTCTCTTTTACCTTTTGCAAGCTACAGAAGCTACTCATCATTTTCAGGTCTGTTCTCTTCTCTCCTCCCCTCAAATTAGGGTTTCCTAGATGTTTCTTTATTGAGGTTGAAGTTTCATGTGTTATCTTTTGAAGCATATGTATATATATGCACTTACCTTTTATTTTGGATTGAAAGCAGACACACAGAGTGATCATTATTAAAGAGCTAGCTCTTATAACTTAACACAAGAACAAGAAAAAAGGTACTTGTCTTTTTTTAATCTTTCGTGATCTTTGGATGAAAGAAACATAGCTAGTTACCCGCTAAATCTACAAAACATGTAATCACATGAGGCTGTTTTTGTTTGTTTCTTTTAGGGTGACTCTCCTTTTCAGTCCTTTTCCTGTAAAGTTTGGAAGTCTCTGATCTGCTAGGGTTTTCTCAAATTTAGTTCTGTGAGAATATATGCTCATGCCATGCCAATAGTTCATCCAATGAGGCATTATAATCAGGAATCGGAAGCACTTAGCCAGATCCCATGTGATCTCAAACATGATTCCAAATGGAGAGAGAGAGAGAGAGAGAGAGAGAGAGAGAGAGAGAGAGAGAGAGAGAGAGAGAGAGGTTTATGATAATTCGAGCACGACCAGTTGGAATTAAGCACTAAATACTATCGATTTGAAAATTCATACTACGCATGTGTGTATGTATATATTTAGGTCAGAGAGAGAGAGAGAGAGAGAGAGAGAGAGAGAGAGAGAGAGAGAGAGAGAGAGAGAGAGAGAGAGAGAGAGAGAGAGAGAGAGAGAGAGAGAGAGAGAGAGAGAGAGAGAGAGACTGGGCTGGGCTTGGATTAGAGAAATTCTGTAAGACTGTTGCAGACATCTAGAATTCATCAGTTTTATATATGTCTCCTAGAAGCGAACATTACCTGCAAGAAATCCAATTGATTGATTATTCAATTAATTGTCATATGTATCATGTATGCGTGTATGTGTGTATGTGTGTGTTCATATATATACACACACACAACACACACTACTGATCAAGGACAACATTCATTGAACTTCTAATGATTTACTGAAGATGTTCTGTGCTATATGAAACAAACAAATAAAAGTCCAAACTACTTATATAGAGAATATTGATTACTAATTAACTACTAAGTAGACCATCGATCTCATAATAATTAGAGTCTACTTTAATTTCTTAAACTTAATTAAATGTAGTATTTTGCATAATCAAGATCGACATAATTTGTCTTTCATTCGTTATATCTACCAAATGTTTCATAAAAAACATATTCTTGGTTAGTTTAATCTTCATCGATTTTATTCTATTGGAAAATTTGAAGTTAAACATTAGTCATTTGACAATGAAGAGTCAAATACAAACGTATTTTTCGTGGATGGAATAATATAATGTTAAGGAAAAATATACTTAATTAGTACTATAAACAAGAGCATCAAGTTCATGGAGTTTAATTTTAGAACGGATACATAAGATTATTAATTATATGTGTTCGTGCATGTATATAATAAAAAATATATAAAACATAGTCTTTACTAGATGAAATCTTGATTGCAGTTTAGAGGAAAGAAGAAGAGAGATAATGGCTTCAGCAAGTTCCTACAACTCTCCATGTGCCGCCTGCAAGTTCTTGAGAAGAAAATGCATGCCTGGTTGCATTTTTGCACCCTACTTCCCACCCGAGGAGCCTCAGAAATTCGCAAACGTTCACAAAATCTTTGGTGCCAGCAATGTCACTAAGCTTCTCAATGATCTCCTCCCTCACCAGAGAGAAGATGCAGTGAATTCGCTTGCATATGAAGCCGAAGCACGCGTGAGGGATCCTGTTTATGGCTGTGTTGGTGCCATCTCTTTCCTACAAAGACAAGTTGATCGTCTTCAAAAGGAGCTTGATTCTGCCAATGCTGATTTGATACGATATGCATGCAATGAGATCCCACCAGGGACATTACATGTTGCAGTGCCACATTTGAGTTCAATTCAGCCGATAACACCGCGGCAAAGAACAATGGATCATTACCCTGCTAGAAGGATTGGAAATATTGATGGTGGTACTAGTGGAGGTGGTGGTTTCTATCAATCAACACCATCTTCTCCTCACTCGTATGCTAATCATCTTCAGTGGAACCCATCTAGTTTCGGTGGTAATATAGACGGCGGTGGTGGTGGAGGACAAGGTAACATGTGAATTTTTCTCAATCAATATGAAGGCCACATGCAAGTTATAAGACCCTGTTTTTGGGCTTGTATTCTACATAACTCTGTGGTTTGCTAGCTAAACTCTATAGTATGTGTCCGTGTATATATATATATATATATATATATATATATATATATATATATATATATATATATATATAATATATATATATATATATATATATATATATATATATATATATATATATATATATATATATATATATATATATATATATATATATATATATATATATATATATATATATATATATATATATATATATATATATATGTGTGTGTGTGTGTGTGTGTGTGTGTGTGTGTGGGGCATGTGAGTTTTCTTGCTAGCCACCGATTCCTACTTCTCCCCCATGATTATAAGTCCTTAATTACATATGATTGCTTTTGGGGGTTTTAATTACGCATCAAGAACCTTGGGATCATTGTTTTTGAATCCTAGAAGGCTAGAAACTTTCTTTTATGTAGAGTTTTTGGTATTTGGATTCATCATTACTGTTGGTTGTTTGGGGTTTGGAGAAGCATTTTTATCAAACAAGCGGCCTTTAAAGTCAAAATTTATTAAAATACAAGTCGTATAAAGCTGCTTAATTAGAGTAACATATAAGAATAACATACATTCACGTACTCTATAAAAAGATTCTAATAAATATGGCAACAAAAATTTACACGTCCTAGTCGGTTGGGTCCCAATTGCATAAAAACACACACACACACACACACACACACATATATATATATATATATATATATATATATATATATATTATATATATATATATATATATATATATATATATATATATATATATATATATATATATATATATATATATATATATATATATATATATATATATATATATATATATATATATATATATATATATGTCGCCACTCTAAAATGTATATTGTGTGTATATGTATGGATATCTTTCTATGCAAACAGTTGAAGTGGTTTCATTGGATCCAGAAACTAAAGCAAATAGAGACCTATGTCCTATATATCTCGTCGATGTAAGGGAATTTCAGCTTTTTCAACTGCCCCCTCTCCATCCCCACCCCTACCCCTACCCCTCTCGACTCCACCTTTTGGGCTGGACAAAGCATGCAGGCATGAAGAAGTATTGTGAATATCCTTCAAAACCAACAAAAAAGAAGTTCTAAAGACTTATAATAAGTAGGGTTACAGTGTAGCTTCCATCCCTAACGAAAAGTCATCACCAAACTAAATGATGCACTGCATTTGCTTATCTTTTAAATTATTCTTTTGGAAAGTATGAGTTTCTTCTAAAGACCCAAACAAAATTATTAGAAAATACCGTATTATGTTAAAATAGAAGAATGCCTGCGCGTTGTGCAGAAAAAAAAGTATATAGTTATAATATAGACAAATATACCATTTTTAAAAAGTTTATATAAACTGTTCTTTATTATTTTCAATTAATGATAATAGATCCATGTATCAATTTTTTAGAAGACAAAAAACTGTAAAATTACAATAAATTAATACAATTCATGAAATAAAATTAGAATTAATATGGTTAAGGTAAATAGTTATCCCAAATTACATGATTTTAATATCATCTACCTACACTTTGTGCATTGATAAAATTGAGGGATATTGTATGTATTTTGCTATAATTTTGCAAAAGCTTTCATTGTCACTCAAATATTTTGAATAATACGTTTTTATTGATAAGAATAGAGACATATCTCAATGGTGTTTACCGTACGATGTATAGTCAAAACCGCACATCGCACCAATTATGCGATTTGAGATTTTGAAAAGCACAAACTGTATCACGAAAATTTAAAATTGGATTATATAATATGGTGCATGTTGTTTTGTGCAACTTGATGAAGGAATACATAGTTCATATTGAGATCAACCCGCTGTATTTTTAAAGTTCAAACTCATTAAAATAGAATATATAAAACTTTTACTATATATTTCTTTGAAATTTAATATTTGGTAATGTTTCCAACAATAAAAACTGACTAATCATTTATATAATTGTTTTACTTTGAGGAGGACATTTATTTATAAAATAAAAGAATTTCATAAGTTGGTTTATCATGACGATTTGGTTTCAAACTTTCTTTTATAATGTGTTATTTGATGTCATTTTCTTATCCCACATCGCTTAAGAAACACAACTAAAGTGAAATCAAACATCTATAAGTAAAGAGGCTAATATATTTCTCATCCCACATAGTTTAATAAACAAATTCCAATGGAAAGCAAGTCTTTATAAAGAGGCTAAAATTATTTCCCTCATATATTTTTTCTTTTGTATTATTGATTGTAACCGGCTTAGACGACGGTTAAACCATTGGTTCGAACTTTAAGACCGATTTCGTAAAATTTGGAAGGATACCCACCGGTGCCCACTTCTATTTTTTTTCTAAAAGTATTCAAATTAATGTGATACATGATAAAAAATTCATCCACATTGATTGAATAACCTCTCTTATAAGATTTATTATGTTGATAAATAAATTTGTGTTAAAACATATAAGATATCAATTTTTTTACATGCTTTTCTTTACAAACCAAAATTTTGTTGTTAAACATAAACAGTCTTACCTTAGTGGTATTGTCCAACGCCTCAAACCAAGGAGGTAATTCGTTTGACACAGAGTCTCCCTTTAATTTCTTTTATTAGTTATTATTAAAGTATTACAAAAATTTTCAAATGTATATTTTTTCTATATTTTAAATTATATTTTATTTGAATATATTCTTGAAAGAAAATTTTATTATTAATAACATGTGGCTATAGACTTTTTAATTTGTTATCTACAAACATATAGTTCAACATTTACCTTCTAATGATGTTCTATAATATATTTATTTGTAAATATTTTTATAGTTAACGCTTTTTCAAAAAAACTTACAAATTAGCAATGTTCAATTTTATTCTTTTCTTTTGATAGTTCTCTATCTTCCTGACGCATCACTTACTAGTTCTTCTACAAATCGTAAGAAGTGGGGATGACCTCAAACCCTTTAACTTAACATTAATAATTCATTATAAAATGCCCTAGACTTAAACTCCGATTTATTATTATTATTATGGGAAACAAGTTGATTTATCTTTTTGTTAATTTTTGGAAAACGACAATGTTCCTTTCATCTCTCAGGTAGAATTAAAAGAGGGGTTTTAAGGACAATGAATGTAGAAGTCAAATCATGAATGAATCATGTAGCAAAAGTTATAAGGAGATGGCAACAGTAAAAGTAGCAGAGATTTTGTAGGTCTGTTCTGACGTGTTTAAGAAGCAAAGGGGGTGCAGTTGTAAATTGCCAGGCTTTGTTCTTTTCGCTTTAACTCTGAAATTACAATAGACCCAAACACTTTATGTGTTTTGTTCTTTCAGTCCCTGTTTTTTTTAGTTTCTCATCATTTTAAGCAATCTGACCCACACTTATGGATTTGTAATTCCTCTTGAAACGACTTTTCTACAGTAAATTCTATATCCTAATCATTATGATTTAAATTTTATACTCTGAGTCCTCTTCATGCTTAAATGTCATGTCCGTTTGATTTTCCCCATCGGTGTTCCATCTCCCCTGTTTGAGTTGCCTATCGACGTTCCTGGTTGAGTTAGGTTGGTTAAGTTAATGAGTATATATATTCATTGATAAACATTTGTTCATTTATGAACATATGTTCAATTACAAAATATGAATATACAGAGAGAGAACGAGACGGATGTATGTTCATTGATGAACATATGTTTATTTACAAAGAATGAATATATACAGAGAAGGAGAAAAACGTTGGTTCATTGATAAACATTTGTTCATTGATAAATATTTATTTACTGTACGTATTTATTGGAGGTTGTTATTTCTAGTATTTTCATTTTGTCATCATACCCTTAATGAAAGAATCTAATCAAATGGTTAAGATCGCGGTTCTATGGTGAACCTATCCCATATATATATATATATATATATATATATATATATATATATATATATATATATATATATATATATATATATATATATATATATATATATATATATATATATAATCGATCCGGTGAGTACACTTCTTAAAGTGAAGACTCGTGAGGACACCTTAGAAAAATTGAAAAAAATAAAACAAAAATATAAGTAATAAAATGGATCATAGTACTATGTTGGAGAAAAAAAATTCGAAAAAAAATTTGTGGATCATTATTTTTTTTTATAATGAAACAATGATCCACAAAATAAAATTTTTTGTGTATCATTACTGTTTCTCCATGATCCAAACTTTTTTTTTCCAATTTTTTTTGGATCATGATATAGTACTATTCTTGATTTTATGATTTGTATTTTTTAAAAATTTTTTTAAGGTGTCCTTACGAGTCCTCACCGAAAAAAGAGTCATCACCGGAAGGGGACCCTATATATATTATATATATATATATATATATATATATATATATATATATATATATATATATATATATATATATATATATATATATATATATATATATATATATATATATATATATATAGATATATATATATATATATATATATATATATATATATATAAGCGATCGGGTGAGGAATCTTCTTAAAGTGAGGACT
>CM042017.1:6840000-7002500 GCA_023525715.1 Cichorium intybus
GTGAAGGCCAAATCATGGGTTTCTCACCCCGTGCAAGTTTAGCCCTTAAAATGTACATATTGGCCCCCAATCTTTGAACACTTTTGCAAACTCCCCCCCCCCCCCCCCCCACAACGGCTATATTAAAAACTTACCAAACTATATATACTCTATATTACACAAATAAAACCACACTTTTAACACTCTTTTACATCCAATTCTCTCAAAAAGAACTTAAAAAATGTTTTCTCAAGATTCCCCAAACAATAAAATCCCAACATTGAATCGAAATCGACAAAACGTTTTCTGTTTCGATCAATACTACACACCCAACGTTTACTGTTCGCAAACGGACCAACCAATTTTCTCACCCAACGTTTTTCTCATATCAAATGCCGGGTTACCCGCCAATGCAACCGCAAAATTTATGCCAAATTTTTTAATCCCTTTCCCGACACACCAAACCAACACTTCCAAACCCCAATACCTGATTTCGTTCCCGACACACAAGCTTCATCGGAACAAGTGCTCGAAACCCAATTGGAAGCCCAACCCGTGGTACAAAGAGGAGGAAAAGTGGAGAGACAAAAGTGGTCAACCGCGCGAAGAAATCACGTTAGTGTATTCGTGGATTGACGTTTCCGAGGATGTGGGTGCCAGAAACGCCCAAGCGGCCGAGCTCTTTTGGATGCGGATGCGGATACGGGAACACGTTCACCAAGAGTTAGGTCGCGATCGTTACCGTTCCAAAGACTCGTTGGCAACAAAATACCGCAATATAATTCATGCGGTAATGAAGTTTACCAGGTTGCTCCACAATTTACGAACGTATCGGAGGAGCGGCCAAACGGAGGAACATGTTTTTGAGCAAGTGTTAAAACTTTACAAGGCCGGCAATAATGGAATAGCTTTCCGATACGTTGAGTTTTGGCGGATTGTCGATAAATGCAAACATGGCATGATTCGAACATCGAAACCGACGTTTCGGCCCCGCAAAGAAGGCATTCGAAAACTTCCAAATCAAGCCACCACACTACATCCTCCGATGCTCGGATCAACATAGATTTGAACGATGATGAGCCGGAAGGCGACCCGCTCGAGTTTGCCGAATTTCTCCAGCCGATCAGACGATATGCCGCAAAAAGAAAAAGAAAAGCGAGTTCGTCAAGTGCGGGAAGGGAATCGGAAAATAGTGAGAATGTGGCACTTATGCGGTTGGAATTTGAACGCTACAATTTAAGTTTCGTCGAGTGAAAGCGTTGGAAGACAAATAACGAGCCCGGGAAGAACGTCAACAAATCCGCCAATAACATCAACGAGTCCGTGATAAAAAACAACGGATCCGTGAAGAAAAACAACGCATAATAGATATCAAGTTTTTGACATCCAATCCGGAGAAGGGTCTCGAGGGGGAAGCACGCGAGATGGTTTTAAAATTAAAAATGGATATCATGGGAAAATATCGCTCGCAGGTTGTTGTTTATTTTTTTACGTTTTTTATTTATCTTTTTAGTTGTCTTTTTTTTTAATTTGTAGGTTGTGAGTTTATTTGTCGTTTTTAAATTTACGTCTGTCGTTTTATTTTACGCTTGTAATTTTTATTTCTTAATTATTTCTTAAATTTACGTTTATACCCAATTAAGGAAAATTCTATTTCTTCCTACTTTATCCTCCTAATTCATCCTCCTAACCCACTAAATTTTGACATGTGGAATCCATTATTTCTATCTCTTAATTTCTTCTCTTGATTTTGACATTTGTCTTGATCATATGATTAGGAAGATTTTTTAGAAGGATATAGAACCTCTCCCCAATTAATATACATTACCATATTCTCAAATAGGTTGACTTTTGAATTTGGCCAAAGATAAATTGAACCTAATTGGACTAACAATTATTGGAACTTGTCTTTTGAATCATTATATGATGTGATATTTTCTGGTCATTTACCTGAAATTGAAATAGAAATATTATTTTGAAAATTTTGGTGCATGCCCAAATCGAAAGCCGAAAGTAGTTTTCTTGTAGGTAACCAATGATGAAAGACAATCATAAGTTGGGACCTCTTCATTTCACAAAGGACCCCAATACCATTTTCATAAACATTTTTTGCACTAAAAAGACTAATCTTGATGATTAGGTTAAAAATGGATAAGCTGAACAAGTTGGATTACATCTTAAGACGATTTTGAATCAAAATGGACTAATACTGTGTATGGGGGGAAATCCATCGGGTTGGTTCCATCCACCAACACATTTTGTTAATTTTGTTAAAACTTTTGTAATTAATTAATGCGTAATATGACTTCTTATTTGATTTGATAAAAAGGAAATTTTAGATAGGAAAATAATAAGTTTTTATTTACATGTTTTTGGCGAACCAACAAAATGAATCAATTGATAATGCAAAAATAACATGATTCGCAAAAAAAATCTCAAAAAAACAAATCGATGATTTTGTTATTATTCATTAAAATTATCCGTAACGTGAATAAAATGTTAATTTACTAAAAAATGATTTATCAATATGTTTTTTCGAGAATTGTTTTTTTTGCGAATCATGGTATATCTAGTGATTTATTTTGGTTTTTCGTCAAAAAACCAAGCAAATAATAATATTACTTCTTATTTGATCTCTTATATATATATATATATATATATATATATATATATATATATATATATATATATATATATATATATATATATATATATATATATATATATATATATATATATATATAGTCCGGATCAAGAGAGAACCAAAATTTTCCTAGGAACCTAAAAACTTTTTAACTGAAATTTTTTTTTCAAAAAAAATGACATATTATACCTAGTCGCTTATATTTAAGACTTTTTGTCAAAAAAAATTTGAAAAATAATATGTATACACGAAATGTGCATATATGCACTTTTTCGCAAATGTGTATATGATCACGTTTCGTGCATATGTGCACATTTTGTGTATATATATATTTTTTTTCAAATTTTTTTTTACAAAATGGCTTAAATATAAGCGATTAGGTGTGTTATGTAATTCTTTTTGAAAAAAAAAATTTCAGTCAAAAGGTTCCTTGGTTCCTAGGAAAAAAATGGTTCTCATTTGAACTTTAGTCTATATATATATAACCTTATTATATATATATATATATATATATATATATATATATATATATATATATATATATATATATATATATATATATATATATATATATATATATATATATATATATATATATATATATATATATATATATATATATATATATATATATATAGGGTGAGGATCAACATAAAACCCCTAATTACACATAGAACTATAGAACCACCTTTTAAGCCATTGGATTGTTCAATGAATGGCCAAGATTAAAACTTGTAATTGGAATACCATTATGATCTGGCAGTGGTAGAATTGGAATATCATTATGCATAAACATAAACTGATTTACGTTTCCTCTTCAAATTGAAATTGTAAATCAAAGCCATCACCGACACTCCATTAGAATGACTGTTCGAGTGCGTTCAACCGAAGCCATGGAGACGATGATGATCTTCAAATTCATTGCATGAAATCAGAAACAAAATCAAGGTACAAATGTGCAGATTCGTACACGAAAATCGTCAATTTTGTCTACTAGCTAGATCTAAATTTTTCCAATCGTGATTTCAGACATCGATTGAACCAAGTTCTCATTCCAATCATGAATTCTTGAGTTGATCGGTTCCTATTTTTAATCTAATTGGTTCGTGTGCAAGGTCCGTGAATTGATTTCCAATTTGTAAATGTTTGAATTCGTGAATTGTGAATTGATTGGAACCAAGTTCTCATTCTAATCAGGATTTCCAGTTTGTAAATGTTTGAAACCTTTTCTAATCGTGATTTCAGACATCGAGTGAACCAAGTTCTCATTCCAATCGTGAATTCGTGAGTTGATCGGTTCCAATTTTCAATCTAATTGGTTCGTGTGCAAGGTCCATGAATTGATTTCAGTTCGTTTGCAGGTCAGTTCCAACTTCCAATCTAACTAGTTTCGTGTTTGGGATGTGCTTAATCGATTAAGTGATCTTTTATATAGGTAATCAGGTTCAATTTTGTTCAATTAGTTCACAGGTAATAGATTGTGTACTCAGATTTTTTCAAAATTTTTCAATTTATTCGTGTTTGGTATACCTGTAATATGTGAAATCTGCCATTGGTTAAGTATATGTTCAATTACAGTATTTATTCTGTTTAGCTAGTTATATGTTCATAGATGAACATATGTTCATTCATGAACATATGTTCATGAATGAACATGTGATCAAGCAATCAATCACAGTAACATATATTCATGCCATTGCAGTTATAGAGAGAACGGTGTTGTTCCATTGCAACAGAAGAGAGGAGGAAGAAGTCATGTGATTGCAGCAGAAAGGAGAACGATGATGATGGTGGTAATCTGTTTTGATTGCAACATAAGAGAGAACGAGACTAATTTCTTAGTTTAGTATACATGTTCGGTTATGAACATGAATAATTTATTGTTTTTAATATACATATTCATCACTTTTGAACATATGTTCAGATTCTGATGTTCCAGAGAAATTGTTGAATTTCAATTTCATAAACTACATGTTAATCTCAACTGTAATTGTGGTTTTTGTTAACTTAAATTTGTTTGTTGTTATTAACATGTTTGTCAACCAAAAATAATACATGTACATGAGATCCAGGAGATATGTCATGATCATGAATCAAAGACCCGGACTGAAAGAAAGTTGATGAAAGTGACCAATTTCCTGGGATTTTGAAGACAATGTTCATCAATGAACATATGTTCATCAATGAACATATGTTCATCGTTGAACATGTTTGTATGTTCATATATTTCATCAACGTTCTTCAATGTTAATTTTTGACCAAATGAACATGTATGAACGTGACTGTAATTTCTTAGTTTTTATAAATGTTAATCAATGTTCAGTAACGAACACTTGAGTTTTTGTGTTTGATATATGAAGATTCACACATGTTCAGTACTGAACATGACCAATTTCTGAACAATACTATTTTCTAGGATTTTGAACACAACGTTCATTGATGAACATACGTATATGTTCATCAATGAACATATACGTAATGAACATATACGTATGTTCATTGATGAACATATAAGTGCAATTTATCATCATACCCTTATCACCCTAATTTGATCTAACGGTCAAGGAGATGGTTCTATGGTTCTATGCATAAATTTGGTTCTATATTGAACCCACCCCTATATATATATATATATATATATATATATATATATATATATATATATATATATATATATATATATATATATATATATATATATATATATATATATATATATATATATATATATATATATATATATATATATATATATATATATATATATATAAAATAAGGTTATAATAAGACCCACAATTATTGTGTGGTCGTAAAGACCAATCAAAGACAAGAATCAACCAAGGGTATTTTACTCAACTAATATATAAATCAATTAATTAAATTTAAAATTAAATCCTACAAATATGCTAAATTGATCTATATTTATGGCTAATTGACCTATAATTAAGGTAACTAATTTTATCCTTTCCTTTTTCATAGGTAACCTAGGTTACCCTAGAACATCTCTCTACACCCTTATTTTCTTATTTTCATTTCCACCAATTCGCCAACATTACAAACCATCGCCTCAATCGGCCATCAACCATCGCCACCACGAACCAGCCACCATCTCAAACCATAGGGATGAGCAAAACCGAACCGCAAACCCAAAAACCGAAGAAAAAACCGAAACCGAACAACAAAACGACCCAATGGTTTTTATTTTTCTAAAACCGAAATTTTCGGTTTGGGTTCCGTGTTTGTAATGTCAAAACTGAACCGAACCGATATATATATATATATATATATATATATATATATATATATATATATATATAATTTAAAATGTATATTTTTTACGTATATATTATAATTATGTTTTGCGATTTTACATAACAAGTGATATTTAACGGAGCTAGGCACTGACCGTTTGTAGCCAAGGTCTCAAGTTCAAATCTTGTTTGAAGCATGTATTATTTTGCCAAAGTCTTTCAAGTTTAGCCATATTTCTTTTAAAACGTAGTTTGAAATTATCCCACATCACCCTATGAAAGAAACATATGTGATCCTCCTCTTCTATATATGTTGATTTTTCAAGAAACTAGCATAACTCAAGGCTTGGGTTTGGTTTCGGGTTAAAACTGAAACCGAACCGACAGAAGCTGAAAATCTCGATTTAGTTATGGGTTCGGTTTTGAGTCTTTAAAAACCGACGCTTATCGGTTTGGCTTTGGGTTCGTTTTGAGGTTAAACCGATCCATACTCTTCTCTATCAAACCACCTTGCTGCCACCAAGTATGATTCTAGAATAGAATAAACATTCTCATAGAATTTTCATTAGAGAAGTTTGAATATGCATTCAAGAAGCATGATTCTAGGAATTCAAGCAAGGTAACATCGCTTGTTCACCAATACAATATTACATCGCCACCATCATCATCTTGTATAGCTTAGATAACAACCTTTAATACAGCCAACCACTGCCATCATCATCCTATCATATTATATACACCACTATCAATTCACCAGCAATTTCCCACACCCGGATTCCTTGATTAATTATTACGGTTGAAACACATACTTGTGTTCGATTTTATGGAGAGATGGGTCGTGATTCTTGCAGATTCTATTAATTATTTGTTCAATTAAAACATAAAGGAATAGAAAGAAAGTCTAGAGTTCGATTTCAAGACGATCATTCTCACAGAATGTGCAATGAGAACATACATGGATTTCTTCCAGGGCTGGAAACACGCACATCAAATAGAGAAGAATTATAATGTTGTAGGGTACTTTTGATGTTGAAGGGGTAAATTTTGATGTTGTAAGGAAAATTTTGATGTTGCAGAGCAACTCCATAAATTACAAATAGAGAAGAATTATAATGTTGCAGGGTAAATTTTGATTCACTTTTCTAGTCATTCTAATGTTGTAGGGGAATTTTTTGTGCATTCAAAACATACAAGAAATAGAGAAGAGGCCCTAAAGTTTGATTTCAATGTTGTCATTGTGATAGAATGTCATTCTCATATAATGTTATTCTATTTTGTATATTAGATTCTAGTATGTTATTCTAGTCATTTTGATGTTACATAGTTAATGTAAATTTGATTTTGTATGATTCTATAGTTCATATAAGTATGATTTTGTAATGCATTCTACCAGAATATATAACTTACTTTCAAAATATGCAATGACATTCTTTAAGAATACTAGTCATTTTGATACATGATTTTGTAATTGATTCTAATAGAATGTAAGTGATTAAGAACTTAGAATAAGAATCGGAATTAATTATACAACTTTATTAGAAGTTTAACAAAAATAAAGTTTGAAATTGAAAATAAATTCAAATTTGAATTTGAAATTAAAATTAAAATTAATATTCGGAATTAATCCCATGAAAATCTCACATTCCATAATTGGAAAATATAAAATGTCCATATTACCCTTTAGAATGATATAATTAGAAAGCTGATATTTTTTAATTAAAATATATTAATATTCAGTTATTAATCACAACCATTGATAATTATAATCATACGCATTAGATATGTCCTTACGACCACACAATAATTATGGTTCTTATATAACCTAGCTATATATATATATATATATATATATAGGGTTAGGTTCAATGAAAAACCAAAATTAAACAAAGAACCAAGGAACCAATCCTACGGTCAGAATGCAAAATATCAACGACCAGCGATAATGATGTAAAATTCTTAATTGGACGCGCATGTAGCCGATCCTGGCAAAAAACCCATTTCGTTTCTAATGTTTTTTTAATTTTTAAGCATATTCTTTTTTCGAAAAAAAACTAATTATACCAAAATTCATAATTTTTCATCCTCTATAAATAGATATCCATATTGATATACAAAATTTTCTATTTTTTTTACTTCAAGTTCGTCCAGATTCACCTTGTGAACCTGAACTGAACTGCATTATTTTAAATATATTTATTCACATCTAAATGACAAATCTATCCAATTTTTTCAATAATTCGTTACCAATCACATGTGAATTTTAAGTAAATCATTTATGAATCTCAGTTAATTCAATTGTATATGATATTAAAACATTGAAATAGTAAAAAACATAAGTGATTTTTCTTGAAATCACATCTGAATTTAAAAATATTTTTAAGTTTACATAAGTTGTTATTAAATGATTAACAATTATTGAAAAAATGAATTCATTGATCATTTACATATGAAATATCTTCCATACAAATTTAATACAGTTTATATTCACATTTCGAATTTTAACTGCTTCTTGTTTTATACATGTTAATTCACATATAAATGGTAATTGTACCTGACGTTTCAAAAATAATTATCATTCACATGTGAATTTTAAGCAAATTAATTTGTGAATCTAAATTAATTCATTTGTGTATGATCAAAAAGTTAAAAATAGTATGCATCTTGTTTTAGATATATTAATTCACATATAAATGATACTTTGTACCCCATTTTTTTAATAATTTTGTGTTCATTCGTGTATGAGTTTAAGTAAATTAATTTTTGAATCTTAGTTAATTCAATTGTATATTACAAAATGTTGAAATTGTAAAGAATATAAACGAATTTACTTAAACTCAATATGAAAATTTAGTGAGATTCACGTCTGAATCTAAGAATTTATTTAAATTCACATAAGCTGTTATTGAATGATCAATGATTGTTGAAAAAAATAATTTAAATGATCATTCACATGTGAATAATATTCTGTAAACTTGGTATAGTTCAGATTCACATTGATTAAGTGTTGTGAATCTGAACAAGATTTTTGAATATTTTTTTTCGTTTTTACTATATTGATATGGATGTCTATTGAAAGAGAATAAAAAATTATAAATTTTGATATATTCGATTTTTTATTTCGATAAAAAATAAGCTCTAAAAATAATAAATAAATGAATAACAAAGTGGGTTTTTTGGAATTATCCGTTACATGCACGTTCAATTAACAAATTTACAACATTATCTTCGACCGTCGATCATTTGAATTCCGACGCTCACGATTGGTTCCTTGTTTATATATATATATATACTAGGTTATAAGCCCGTGTTAAACACGGGTGGACAACTTAATTTTTTTTTTTTGCAAAAAAGGAATATTTACTTTCATCTTTATAGTTAATTATAGCATCCTTGTTTCATCTCTATTTATGATATGAGCATATAAATATATGTACTTTCATTAGTGAAACTACATATACTTCATTAGTGATGCAGCACTGATTTTATATATAATATCGGAAATCCCTTACAACCTTATAAATGTCTTTCAACCTCAGAAATCCCTTACACCCTTATAAATGTCTTTCAACCTCAGAAAACATTGCTATTTTTTTACACGTAGCCCTTTGTCTTTGGGTCAGATACAGACAACTAAAAAAGTTATAGTCAGTTTTGCAAAATTCAATACTAAAAACGATATTTTTTTCCGGAAAACTATCATGTAAATGATATTTAATGTACAAAAAAATGAAAATGTTCCAAGTGATCTAAAAAGAATCTGAAAATGTCATTTTTCAAAGTACGATGCTCTTAATGAACTTTTTTGCAATGTTCAATGCTAAAAACGATATTTTTTCAGAAAACTTTCCTTTAAATGATATTTAATGTACAAAAAATGAAAAAATTTCAAATCATCTAAAAAGAATCCAAAAAAGTCATTTTTCAAAGTACGATGCTATTAATGAACTTTTTTTGCAAAGTTGGGTGCTATATATGATTTTCGTTTTTCGAAAACTGCCATATAAATGAGATTCAAAGCACAAAAAAAAACTAAAATCTTCTGGATCATCTAGAAAGAATCTTTTAAAGACAGGTTTTCAAAGTACGATAAGGATTGTTTTATTTGATAGTATATAAAATATATATGTTAAGCTGCATTTAAACTCCCCAAAGCCTTCTTGTATGTCTTGAAGTTTTGAGTTTGGATCATTGTTACTGCTTAACATCTTATATTTCTATGAAGCAAGAGGTTAAATCAACAATATGAAACACATACACACACAACCAGTCATACAGACACAAACACCTACTGCCATACATACAGACACACACGCAGGTTTGCAGCAAAATTAAGTTTCAAGATTCAACAAAAGACTGGGAAGCCTAAATCAACATGATTTAATTGAAAACCTTGTAGAAAATAGGGAGTTCAAGGTGGTTGCAGGTTATTTCTCCCAAGCCCCCGCCATCTTCATAACCATTAAAAAAACCCTTGCACTCCCTCCGTCACTGGCAATGACATTGATATATGATAACACTGAACAATTTTTAATAAGGTTCCTAAAAGTGGGACTAAATAATTAATTAGGAAAAATCGTTAGAGAAGAGAAGACGGTATGAAGTAGAGAAGAAGAGAAGATAGAGAAACGGTAAGGGTTTACCAACTACCGTCCTCGTCTGTAGCTCGGTATACAGAGGTTGTACTGAGCCCTACCCATAACGACCTGGAAACCTTAAATGAGGGGTACTTCAGTCAGGGGAGAGGCTCTGTTTTATAAATCGGCTACATCATACACATCAGTGAATAAGTTATTAATAATATGGTCAAAGATGCAGCAGAAAAAGTTATATAATAAAAAAATGATGCCATAAACACGAAAATCTCTTATCCAAATGCAGGCTTACTGTAGCTAGTCTTGTCCAACTTTGAGTTTAGATTACTAAAATCATTTGATTCACCACACAATCATACAAAGCTCGTCCCTGCATATACAACCAAATAAAAACATGAATTGGCATATAACAATATGCTATCAACATTCTCGATAGATATACAATACGGTTTCAACATTAGTACTTGAATGCTTTGTTTGTCAAAAAGATAAAGCCTTTAAACTCCACTTCAAACCGATACAATTAATGGCTTATCTCCTCATTTAAAGGCATACAAGCAAGGATGTTGGGTGGAGATAGTCGAGGAATAGGATCCAATTTGGCAACATATATACACAAGAATATCAAATAAAGGTAAGTTGAATCAAACCGTACCAAATAGCCTTTGTGGTACTTGATAATCTTCAAAGGAAACAATTAGCACAGGGCAGCAACCTGATACATTAAAAACTTGTTTATGAATAATTTTTTTTGCAATATTTTCATACAAACTTGGACCGACCCAAACCCATATTTATTTGATTCCGCTTCCCCTCTTAATGAACCTAAAACATACGTTCATTTACCAGAACTAAAGTTCGATAACTTTTAGTAACTAAAAAACAACTATTTATAAAGGGTATCAGATAATACTTGTTCGAGGGTATCAACTATTTATCTTGGGGAATTTCTTCTGCGTCTTTTAGAATCGAAAACAATCCCTTTGGAGCAGGCGCTATCTCATGTACTGTTTACCATAAATTGATCATTACCATATTTCAAATCATTTTCTGTGTTTACACTTCTTTCCGGAGAAGTATAAGTTTGGTAGTGTCGTTGGTAAATAAAAATGTAGAAATATGAAGTCATATTGAAAGGATATGACAATTCATTAGAGGTAAACACAAGAACTTAAAAAGAAAATGCTGAAAATTAGTCAAATTTCATGTTACTTGTTACAAAAAAAAACGCATATGCATATTTATCGTTAACATTTATAAAACCAACTCTCTTTTTACGAAAAATAGTTGATCCAAATTATGTTATTGGTCACTTACTGTGTAAATAAGTAGAGACTCAGAGCAGGAATGTCTTCCTTCATAATCTCCCATGCTTCCTTCACCGGTGCATCTTGCTTTTCACTGAAAATCATCTCTCTGTGTCTTTGTATATCTCTCTGCCCCCCTCTCTCTCTCTCTCTCTTTGATGTCTCTCTATCTCTAGCTCACACACACACACACAGATGATATGTTCTGCTAGCCACCAGACCATTTGCATCACTCGAGCTTAAAAGATCGATCATGTTACAATCAGGGTCGCTAAGTTGTTGCTCACTCAGATCCGGTAACGATACTCCTATATAAATCATACATATATACATTTTGAATTAAGAAAGAAATATAGAAACAAAGATAGTTTGTAATGTGGATTGAAATGGGGAAAATCGATACCTTCACCGAGGGCCAAATTGGAGTGAAGATCGATGATGTTAGGGCAGTTCTGGTAACACGCTGGCGAGCAAAGAGTGACGATGGAATTTTTTTCGAGCAAAGTGTCAGAAGGAATACCTGTAGCGTTTCGATCGACGCCACAAGCACTAACGCATACGTCGATCTCGATGTACTCCGATAGTATCTCCACCACCACTTCCGATGTCTGGCATTGATATTCCACTTTTCCTTTCTTATCCTCGAAATCCTCCAACACGCATCTCTTTCCAGAAGATCAAGAGAGGATTGGGCATTTGAGTTGCAGATTTTGAAATTGAACGACGTTCAGCATATGCTAGGTTTTGAAATTGAACAGCGATTTTGCAATTGAACTTTTCCTTCTCCTATATGGTGGTGAAGGTCGTTGTTGATGAAAAGCAGTGATGGTGTGGATATTAGATTGATAGATATAAAGAGATGGAGGACGGCATAGTTACAACGATGAATCCGTAACTCATGCAATCAATGGTAGCAGTTACAATGGCAAGAATTAATTAGGAGCGTAACATATGGCAAGAATTAATTGGAGATGAAGAGCGGGAAAAAGAAGATGAGGATCGATAAGAAGGTGCCACGTGGCATTCCCAGTACTGTTTTATTAGATAGAAAGATATATATATATATATATATATATATATATATATATATATATATATATATATATATATATATATATATATATATATATATATATATATATCCTATCCTAATAAATAAGTAACTCAAAGCCACATGTCACCACCATATTCATTTGGCCACATGTCATTTTCTCATGATTTTGAATTTCCCTAAAAAATAAAAAATTCATTAATGTTCTTTCTAAAAAATAAAAGTTCATTAATGTTCTTTTATGAAGGTATTTCCAAAATCCGTTTCCTAAAAGTCATTAATATTCTTTTATGAAGGTATTTTATTATATGTACTAACATTTGTAGCCTAATTATGTTGCCATAATGTGATTACTAATTTTGTTAATCTTAATAATCTCTTTAAGATTGTTAATTTTATTTTTTGGTTATTTCAATTACGATGACAAATTAATAACTAATTTTCTGTATTTAGGATTATATTTTTTCTTAACAAATAGAAAGATATTTTCTGGTAACTTAAATAATTTGATGGTTACATATCACTACAAAATGTATTAACTTTAATAAACAAACAGTATATTATATTCTAATACTTAATTGAAAATATCTTTCTTATTTATATTTTTCCTAGCCTAACTTATCTGCCACAATTATTCATTTCTTTTTTTATTGCAAATATAAGAAACCCGGAGAAACCTGGAAATATAGAAGAGAACTCACAGAAATCAGAAAATTCTAAGCATTAAATTGCTTTGTTTTGCTTGATGTATTGGCTTGTAGTTTTCTCTTTACTTTAGTTATTAACACTTGAACCTGATCGATTTTTTGTTCTATTTTTCAATTTCTTGACCTAAATCATTTTGTTTTGCTTGAACCAGGTTTGTTTTGTTTTGGTTAATGTATTGGCCAGATGAATTTTAGCCCTAAATCGTATTGTTTGCTTCACTAGGTTCGATATCTTCATGTTTTAGGTTCATTTTTTTCATAAAAGTACCGATGCTTGTGTTCTTCGATCCTTATTTCTTTTTTTCTTTTGCTTAGTTTATTTTTAGGTTTTGTATTGGGTTGTATCTAACTTCCTTTCATTCTGTTTACATAGTTGTTGATAATGATACAAAATGACCACGATGGTATTGTTTTTTTAAATATAAATGTTTACATATTTATAATTTATATATTTTTATATCATCCCGTGTAATACACGGGTCTTACAACTAGTATATATATATATATATATATATATATATATATATATATATATATATATATATATATATATATATATATATATATATATATATATAGGTAAAGGGAATATATGGTTGTTAGGTATGGAAGATTAGGTATAGAACCCTTAATACTTTGCAATTTTGAAGGAAGTTTTATAAGATTACGCTCTCATATTTCTTGTTTCTCCCCTATCGTCCTATAAATATGGAAACCATGACCATATCAAATTTAATTAGAGATAACATTTAATTCTTAATGCTATTAATAATCGGATATCTCGATCATATTTGTTTTGCTTCTTTTGCTTCGTTAATTCAATTTTTCACCTACTGTTAATAGAGTTTGAACCAATATTAAGTGTTCTTTCATTACGATAAAATTTTAATATTTTACTTATTATTAACACTTACGTGAGTTGTTCTCAACTAAGAAATACTCCCTCCGTCCCAAAATGATAGTCCACAGACAAAAAACACACAGATTAAGAAAACATTAAATGCATCTTACTTTTTCTCACAAAATGACTGTTTTACCCTTTCTTTGCATTTAATGTCAGCACTAGATGTGTTGGCTGTTCCAATTAAAGTTAGGGGTATTTTGGTAAAGATGTCATTTATATTTAGAAGTGGACTAACATTTTGGGACAAACTAAAAAGGAAACATGGACTATCATTTTGGGACGGAGGGAGTACATGTTTATTCCTATATCTATTTAGTATCAAATGATCATTTATATGTAAGAATATTTTTATATAATAAAGAGTAAATTACAGTTTTGGTCCCTATGGTTTGCCTCCGTTTTCATATTGGTCCAACATTGGGAAATCTCACATATTGGCCCTTGTGGTTTGCATTTGTTAACACATTTGGTCCACGTCTCCATGATAGTTAATATTTGCTGTTAAATGTGGGTAAAATGACTATTTACCCTTTTCTCTCTTCTCTCTCTCTCTCTCTCTCTCTTTGTTAAACCTAAAAACAAAGCGTGATGTTCCCTGTCAACCTCCAAGGGTTCGTTCCAACCAGTAAGCCACCGCCCACCGCCATGTATAAACTTATCGTTTCCGTTTTCCGGTCATTTTGCACCTTTATTTTCTTTTCCGTTTTATGTATTGTTTTACATTTAGCACCTGGGTTTTATTCAATCTCGGACAAGCTGAAGCTTTAGGGATTTCTTCGAATAGTTTACGAATTCACCGAATTGTTTTACATTTACCGTTTCTGTTTGGATTGTTTTACATTTAACACCTGAGTTTTTCTTTTCCGTTTTCTGGATTGTTTCACAATTAGGGGCCGTTTGGATGTGCTTATAAAAACTGCTTATTGACTTATTGACTATTTGGAAAAGCCATAAGTCATAAGTAAGGGCCTCCTTACTTATTAAAAACTGCTTATTTACCTTTGGTAAGGGCAAATAAGCGGTTTTTAATAAGTAAGGAGGCCCTTACTTATGGCTTATGACTTTTCCAAAAACCCAATAAGCCAATAAGCAGTTTTATAAGCACATCCAAACGGACCCTTACCGTTTCTATGTTCGTTTTCCGGTCATTTTGCACCTTACCACTTCCATGGTTTACGAATTCTTCGAATCCTCGTCGTCTCCGATTATCGAACAAGCTGAAGCTTTAGGGATTCCGAAAGAAGGAGTGATTCATAACATCTTATTCACGGCCTGTTTACATACCCTTCTAGCGGAGGAGATCAGAGGCATGATTAGAACCCACGGAGGAGATCAGAGGCATGATTAGAACCCATAGTGGAGGCAAGGTGACGATGGCGGCGATGGAGTAGATGCCCTTGATGAATCACACGATGTCGTTTTCAAAGTCAAAGAAGGGGAAATGTTCTATGGATATACAACCATTTGCGACCAAGGATCCGAAAGTGTTTGAAAAGCCGGAAGAATTTGTGTCGGAGTGGGGGACAGCGATGTTCTCAACTTCAGTCACTAGGGTTTCTTGGACCTCAAATTTCTCTACATCAATTGTCGGCACCTCCAAATGCAAGAAATCAATCGACCAAATTCATAGATCTAAATTTATTGCAAAATCGATTGAATGTAAAATAATCTAATGCAAAATCGGAGGCTGGAGGCGATTTGTTTCCTAGGAATTTTTTTAATAAATAAATTAAATATAAATGAAGGGCAACATACTCATTTTACCACCACTTAACAGAAAAACTTAATCCTTAACGGAGGGAGTGATCAAATATGTTAGTAAATACAAACCACAGGGACCGATATATGAGATTTCCCAAGGTTGGACCAATATGAAAAGTGAACCAACCCATAGGGACCAAAACTTTAATTTACTCTATAATAAATTATGACTTATTTATTTTATAAGTTTATCTCAATAGTTGATATTATCATTTTAATGGCATTAACATAAGGGAAACAAAACAAGTAAATTACACTAGGAAACTACTAAACATTCAACAACCATCCGAACAAATCATAACAAATTTATTAGTTAAGTTACACAAAGGGGTTAACAAGACCATCTGATCGTTTGACATTTCTCATTCAATTGGGGGCGGTAGATGATGAATTGATTCAATTCGATAGGCAATACGATACGCCTATGAATAGAAGTAAACTTGAACCCTATTGTTGAACATCGACATGTTTATTGGTCGCGTTTTTGCTAAAGCATGTCCGCAAGGTATACCACTAGGGCACTATATTCTACATGAACGTGCATGGTTACATACACTAACAACGATATTGTTGATACCATCCATTACCTCAAACTTAAAGTGGGATATATGATTTGTCTTCCACGTAGCGGACTTACTCAACCTCCTTTGAATTATTCGTCACACGTAACGGGTGAACTTGTCCACAAATTCCCTTACAAGTCAACTCTCAGTAAGTATTATAAATTAGCTATACAGTTATTAAATTTTACATGTGTGTGTATAACCTATATACCCCCAATTAAACTCTGCTTTGTATACAAGACTTGTATTTTCTCATAGATAGACTCCATGGGAGTTATTACATGCACATTCTCTTCATCCATAAAAAAAAATGATACCGACATCGAGAATATCAACTGTCATTATACTAATAGAATGTTAGGAAAATAAGCTCTACCCCATTTTGCATGGTCAATATTGTCAAACCAAGCACATTGACTTCTTAGTAGTTGTAAGCAATACGGTTGTGCACCAAACACACAAACTGCATAAACCGCCCACACCACACCGTCTAATGCGGTTTTGAAAATTTGCGGTGCGGTTTGCGGTTCATAGTTTTTGTAAACCACAATATGCGGTGCGGTTTGCGGTTTAAAGTTAGAAAAACGCGGTTCAAACCGCACCACACTATATATATATATATATATATATATATATATATATATATATATATATATATATATATATATATATATATATATATATATATATATATATATATATATATATGTATATATATAGCATAGTTTCCCGTATTCAAACCGCATTTAAACCGCCAAACCACCCATATCAAACCTCACCGCGTAATGTGGTTTAGAACCTTTGCGGTGCGGTTTGCGGTTTCAAAAAACGACAAACTGCATATGCAGTGCGGTTTGTGGTTTTGGCTCTAAACCGCACCAAACCGCACTATGCACACCCCTAGTAAACAACACAAAAATGTTTGCATCTATAGATTATTAAATTATCAATCAGAACGTTGTTGACAAAATTATAATTGCAAACAAAACTAAACTAAAAACGGTCATTCAAATCTTTCTTGATGTGGGTTATAGTTGAAGGGTTTGTCGTTCGTAGGTTATGCGAGAAGGCATGTAGGTTGGCAAAACACTTTCTTGAACTTCAATCGGTGCACTTTATTTTTAGTTGGAATATATTAGTTCTTCAAGTGCGTATTAAATAACTTTTGTATGCACTATAGCAAAGTAGATATTGTAATTAATTAAGAATTTAGTGATACGATTGTCTGAAAATCACAGTACGAATGTCTGATTTTCATACTCAATGCAAAAAATCATAATTATTACTGAATATCGCAGTATGGTTGTTTGAAAATCGTAGTACGGATGTCTGATTTTCATAGTCAAGGTAGAAACAGTTATTATTTCTTAATATCACAGTATGGTTGTCTAAAAATCGCAATACATATTTCTGATTTTCGTAGTCAATGCAGAAACAATAATAATTTTGAATATCGTAGTACGGTTGTCTGAAAATCACAGTACGAATTTCTGATTTGTGTAGTCAAGGCAAAAAAACACTAATTATTTCTAAATATCGCAGTACATTTGTCTAAAAATTGTCGTACGGATGTCTGATTTTTTTAGTCAAGGAGGAAACAATAATTTATTTTTGAATGTCGCAATACGGTAGTCTGAAAATCACAGTATATGTGTCTAGTTTATTTAGCCAAGGCAGAAACTGTAATGATTTCTGAATATCGCAGTATGGTTGTCTGAAAATCGTAGTACGGATGTCTGATTTTCGTTGTCAATGCAGAAACCGTAATTATTTCTGAATATCGTAGTACGGTTGTCTGAAAATCTCAGTACGATTATCTAATTTTCATAGTCACGGACGTCTAATCACTATGGTAAATCTATTTCTAATATATATAGATTAACATTTTCCGTTTTATGTAAGGTTAGGGCATCCACAAAAGGTCTTGAAGATGAGGTCTCCGCTACCAAATATGTTGGTCAATTATTGGTTTTAATGTTGAAGATAAAGAGAAACATCTTAGAAACTCTATCAAGGGCACATGTGCATTAATTTTAATTAATGTATCTTTTGTCTATGGAAGTAGAAGGAAAAAGGATTGGATAGGTGACACTTTGTTTTTATTTGTTCTTTTTATAATTTATTTAGCACATTTTATTTATTTTTTAGTATAAAACGTATGCATATTTTGTATTTATGTAATTTTATCAATCGGGGATACTTTCTAGTCTTTTATGTTTAAATGAAGATATTATTAATGACTAGCGGAGGCGGAACGGGATGATATTTTGCGAAGCGCGAAATTTTTTGATGCATGGATCACTTGTTGGGCTTGGATTTGGAGCATGTTATTGGACCAAGAAAGAAGAAATGGGCTCAAGTGGGCTTACCTAGCCCAAAAGGTGGTCAAACATGGTAAAAAAGCAGGTTTAGACCAAAGAAGAAGGGGACAAAACCCATTTTGGCGAGTTGGACCGGATCAGGCCTTTTCTTGGCTTTTTGCTCGGTCACGCGACCCGCGTGAGAAGAAAGGCGCACTTTGCACTTCGCATGACACATCGATCGCTATGAGCTGAGGAGCTTTTACTTTTAACGAGGTTCGGGTCAGATCGGTTGGACCGACCCAGTCAACGGGTCCGCGCCGCGGTAGAGCAGTGAACCACACCGTAGCTGATTCGAAAAACAGATAATGAGGTACGTGTGCCGCGTAGGGCAGCGGACCGCGTCGTGTGCCACGACTGGTTCAAAAATCAGATAATGATCAGATTCAAATTTCTGATTAGATTTGATCATTATCCAGAATTTGAATTTTGAATTCCAAATTCAAATCCGATGAGATCTGATTTTCGGCCACTATAAATAGGGCCTCCCGGGTCTCATTTATTTTACACCTCAAATTCTCTGATCTCTCTCTCTCTCTGTAATTTCTTTCTGGTTTCCAAGTATTCGCTTTGCGTTTATCTGTTCTTCCATAGCTATTGGAACGAACGATATTCTGCATTAAATCCTAAGGTTGTACGCTGAAAAGCTTACAGCCGACGAGCGCCCTAAAAACCTTTAAGGACAGGAGTCAATCTGTGCAGTCTTAACGACTAATTGAATTTATTATTAAGCGACCAATCGGTACATAATTCTCAATATTATTTATCGATCCGTCTGCTTTGGTTTTTCCACTATTCAGAAATTGTTTGTGATACTAATTTCCGGATGGTTTGTCTGAAATACAATAATCTTAAAGGTTTTTTATTGTGTTTAAAATCTTCAAACAAATGGCTACTGAATTGTCTTCTATGAACCTCAGCATGATGAACCAAGAATTTGTCAAACTCGACCATTTGATGGTCAAAACTACTCTCGGTGGGCTGATAAGTTCAAGTTTTTGCTAGCTATACTTAAGTTTGGTTATCTCCTGGATCCTGAGTTGCCCCCAATAGAATAGAAAGAGAAAAACATTTATGTAGAGATATCATGTACAACTTAATCGATATTAAATCCTTATTGGATGACGGTTTAGCAATCAAAAATGACAAAAAATGAAAGAATTAATCTTTCTTCAAAGATTAAAAGAATTTAACGAGCTAAAGGCCATTGATTACCAACAAAAAATAAAAAGGGTGGTTCCTTGAAGACGATGAAAACATTAAGATGTTTCATGGGTACGTGAACAAGAAAATCAAAAATAATGCCACTAATGATGTTATGCTTGATGGGTCTGGTTAAAAAAAGTAAATTCCAATCTTATTTACCCAAGATTTTAGATGAACTGGATCACAACAAGCCTATTTACTATAGCTACTACTTTAAAACTTTCTTGCAGTCTTATGTCATCATCTTGGACTATCCTTTCTCTATTGACGAGGTAAAAGGTGCCAGGACATGATGGCTTCATTATTGGATTTATTTATAGAAATTTGGTTCCTTGAGAATGATGATTTCTTCTAGGAAATCCTAGAGTTCAAAATATCTACACGGTTGTAATCAATCTTTCATAGCTTTGCTCCCAAAATTATTGTAAAAACCTTAACCAATTTACTAAAGAAGGTTACTAAAAAGGTGGTTAATGAGCTTTCATCAAAGATCATCAACTTATGGGTAGGCCCCTTATTCTTAACGAAATCATTTATTAAGCCACTCACAAAAAGAAAAGGGGGATGTTTTCAATATTGACATCGGAAAGCCTTTGATTCCTTGTCTTGGGCTTTCCTTTGATCATGCAATGACTTCAACGAGGATTGCGATCCTTGTTAATGGTTTAACTTTACCACCAAAAGAGGATTCGATGGGGGGATCCTTTGTGTAACTCCCGATTCATCGTATAAAGCACACTCAAACAATTTCAAGAAAACATCATACATTTCATTCAAAACCCCATTACATAAAACTAGGTGTACCATATACATAACCATAGTGACAAGTGTACCAAAAAGGATATATATATATATATATATATATATAGATGTAGGTTTAAATACATTTTCTAAATATTGTGTGATTGTAGGACTAAATCTGGTCCAATCATTTAATAGGGGTAATTTCGGAATTTTGATTAAATTATTTAATATTTAATTAAACTAACTAAATTTAAAAGCCTATAATCTAGGAAACTCTCCTTTATAATCGTTAATGATCCCCACGTCCCTCTTGGTATTATACGCAGTCGAACACCTTTTGGATCGAAGATCGCAGGCAGCCATTAACGAGCCGTGTGGTAACATTGTGGTTCCTGCACCGCTCTTCCTCCGCCGCTAAGCGCTTTCTCCACTCCGCCCCTGCTCCGCCGCTCAATCGCTAAACATGTGTGCCCTAATTTATGGAATAAAAGAAACATCGATCGGCCAAGCTTTCATCTCCTAGCCGCCACAATTGTCTGCCCAAACTAAATCGCATCTGAGAATGAATTCATAGTTCAAATCGGAAAAAAAAAAACCAAAAAGTCTCACTCCAAGCGTCTCGCATGATTCCGATTTCAGGTTAGGGCACAATCGCTTTTTTTCCTCGTACGCCTTGTTTGATTGAGATATAATCTGCTAAATATTTATTTCTTATAATTACAAAATATGCTTTAGAAAGGTAAAAGAAGGCGTAGCATGTATTAACGATGGAATATATTAATATTTTCTTATAACATCTCAAGAGCACTGAAGCGTTTTTCGTTTAAAGCTTCTAATAATGAAATTACTTGTTTTCAACATATAATTAAGGTTTTCTTTGTCTTCATTCGATTCATATTTAAGTATTCACTACACCAAATGTTTCAACATATATTGTATATTTTTAAAATATTTTTCAAGAATGTTGTATATTACACAAAGGATGTAGTATATTTTACTAACAAATTCTTAAAGAATGTCTTGAAAGGGGATTAATTTGATACTTCTTCTGCAGAATCATTAACCAAAATAGACTGTATTCTTTGAGAATGGTTGTGTGTTATGCAGTATTCTTAGAGAATGTGTGGATGTTTGAGACTATGGGGCGGCAGCAAAAGGAAAGGAGTACCTGATGAAATATTCTTAGAGAATGGGTGAAAATGAAAGGAGTATCTTATGCAATATTCTTAGAGAATGGCTGGTTGTTTGATCATTTCTTTGTATTCTTAGAGAATGTTAGATATGTATGAACTCTTACGTTAATCATTTATATTGTTATGAAGCATGTATTCTTTAAGAATGGTATACAGACATGGTTTTTTCATTGTTGTAATATCATATTCTTTGAGAATGTACCATTTTAATTACATTCAAAATTTACAGGTTTCTGTATTTAATGCATTTCTTCAGGAATTCCATATGCATCATATTCTCATTCTTTGAGAATATAAGCAATATTGAATCGTTAACTATAGAATGGATAACGTCTCCGTAATTATAGTTCTGATATTCAAAATTGATTTGAAAATAATATTGTTTCCTTATTTGTAGGTATATATGAATGTCCATTATACCCTTAAGTGGCCGATTTTAATTATTTTATTTAATTATTTCATTTTAATTACACAACTGCCACTATCATCTAAGCCCTTGATTTTTTCAATCTAATGGTCAAAATTTGGTCCTACATTCACACAATATTTACCAAATGTATTTAATACTAACTCTATATATATATATATATATATATATATATATATATATATATATATATATATATATATATATATATATATATATATATATATCCTTCCTATCCTAATAAATAAGTAACTCAAAGCCACATGTCATCACCACATTCATTTTGCCACATGTCATTTTCTCATAATTTTAAATTTCTTAAAAAGACTAATTGGGTTGAAACGTTTCTAACTCTTTAATGATCGGTTTAATTATCATTCAATTTCAAAATTAATTCCTATCATTCAATTTCAAAATTAATTGTTTTTTAATATCATATTATTTTTTAATGTGTAGAATGATTTGAGAGACAATAGAGAGACAATTGACGTCATAATATTTTGAAGAACGATTACAATCATAATAGTGAATTTGATCTTAGTACCGGTGACATTCTCATAATCAATTATATTTATCAAAATACAAAGTCGTAATAGTAAAAATCAAAAGCAAGATGTCACGATACACAAATAAATTTCTTATGTAAAATTATTAATGTTTAGATATTCTTAATTAATAATTTTTTTGCATCATCTCGTGTAATACACGGGTTTCACAACTAGTATATATATATATATATATATATATATATATATATATATATATATATATATATATATATATATATATATATATATATATGTGTGTGTGTGTGTGTGTGTGTGTGTGTGTATAGCACATAAAGTGATTTGTACACAACAATTTTTATACATACACAACAATTTGTGCTTCAGTAGACTTGTACTATATGCTTAAAAAATAGTATATTGTTGTGTATGGATAAAAATTATTGTGTACAGATCACTTCCCATATACAAAAGGTAATATCCCAAGCGAGGCAGTTACATCCAAAGTGTCTATCTACTATTCTAGCTACTATAAGTATCCACTTTCTCTTTTCCTTTTGCTAGGTTACTAGAACATGGAAGGTTAGTTAGATATGCACATACAAGCTTTTAAATCTTAGTGAGAAGCCAATAATAACTAATATTAATTAATTTCATACATGAAAATGCAACATAATTAACACAATAAACATAGTTTCAAGGGTCCAGGTATCAACACCTTCCTTTAATCCATTACCAAGTACCTAGCCACCAAGGCCTTTCCAACCAGACACCATAGGCTCACTACTCAGCCACCAAGGCCACCACTCAGCCACTAAGGCTACTGCTCAGCCACCAATGCTACATACTGGTAATTTACAGATATTAACTCAATAATAGTGAGGGGTAGTGGGTTACTCACCCTATGATACAATACAATAGTTGTAGAAGAGTATGTAGGCTCGAAGTCAAAAGATACTTTTGTCGTAATCAACCTACATTGAAGTTATTCACATATATTCATAAGTACTTACATCTTTTTACAAAAACAATATTGAGTTCAAATTGGCATTCCATTGTCCAAGTCTAAGGTCAGTATCATCATAAGAATAATTTTTGATCAATTATAGCGCCACGAGATTCATACAAAAACATTTTCTCTTATCCATTTTCCTGGTTAATATCATTTCTAAACAATACTACTGCACGCTACATTCTTACCAGTCATATATACTTAACACCATAGACAAAAAAGCATAATATCATGAATTTCTACTATAACGGGTCAAATACACTTACCGCTCAAACCGCAGGGTTACAAGAACTCCCCCCCCCCCCCCTTTCAAGATATCCCGTCCTTGAAATCATGCAAATAGATGTAGGTATTTTGACATGAACTCATCCTCTGGCTCCCATGTCACATCTGATCCCCTATGATATCGTCATTAGACTTTCACTAGTCCAATCGTCTTATTCTGCAACTGTGTCTCCTTGTGGTCTAATATTTTATCAGGTTGCCCCTTGTGTCTTAATTTCTCATTTACTTCAATTTCCGCCAAAGGCACCTTCTAAGATTCGTCAAATAAAGTCTTATGTAAGCATACGACATAAAATACATCATGAATACCTTGCACCTCATCAAGGTGATACATAACAGCTCCAACCCTTTGTCATATTCGAAAAGGATTAATAAATCGGGGGCTTGACTTCCCTTTCTTCCCAAACAAATCACGCCTTTCCAAAGGTAAAATTCCAACTCACCATGTTCCCCACCTTAAATTCTAAGGGTTTCATTCGCTTATCAATCTTTTCTTCCGTCTGCGCTACAATCTCGGGTCTTGCCAATGGTTTCTCACACATCTCCGTCCAACACATAGGAGGTCAGACGCTCCATACAAGGCCTCATACGATTCCATCCAAATTCTGGAATGGTAGCTATTATTATAAGCAAATTTCACCAAAGGTAAGTGATCCTCCCAGCTACCTCCACAGTCAATAATACAGAACGAAGCATATCCTCCAAAGTTTGGATTGTCCTCTGGATCTGCCTATTAGTCAATGGGTGGTAAGTTGTACTCATCAATACTTTAGAACCCATCTGTCAATGAAAACTCTACCAGAATAGTGAGGTAAATCGACTATCTTTGTCAGATACAATAGAGGTTGGTACTCTGTGTCTACGAACCACTTCTTATATATATATATATATATATATATATATATATATATATATATATATATATATATATATATATATATATAACAACCTCTCTACTATACATGTGTCATGTATATGTATAAACTACACAAATTTTGTCGGTCGATCGACTACAACCCAAATGGAATCATGTTCTAGTGGGGTTTCGAGGCAATTCCGTTATGAAATTTATAGTGATTGTGTCTCACTTCTTCATTGGAATTGGTAAAGGCTGGATTTCTCCATATGGCTTCTGGTGACTAGTTTTCACCAGCAAACATGTCAAACATTTCTCTACATATCATCTCACATCCCATGTTATCCTCGACCACTAAAATAATGATTTTAAGGTTTGATACATCTTTTTGCTACTCGGATGGACTGGATATTGGGTACAATGTGCATCATCTAACAACTTCCATGCTTCGTCACACTTAGGCACCCATACTCACCCCATAAAGGTCTTTAGTTTCTTTAAATTTTCACCGAGACGATTTATATAGCCAACCATTATTTCACTTTTTATATGATCCGCTTTACTTGCTTCATTTTGTGCATCTTTAATTAAGCCAGTTAGGAGACTCACTACGCCCATCCGGGTCGATACTATGCACAAGGGTCGCCCTTTTCGGCTTAAGGCATCAGCAACCACATTCGCTTTCCTTGGGTGATAAAAACATTTACAATCATAGTCATTCAAAAAATCCATTGATCTTTGTTGTCTCATGGTAAGCTCTTTCTGATCAAACAAGTACTTCAAACTCTTATGGTCGGTAAAGATATGAAATTTTACTCCATACAAATAATGCTGCCATATCTTCAATGTTAGTACCACTACAGCTAGCTCAAGATTATGCAGTGGATACTTTTTCTCTGTTGTTGGATCTAGGTGCTACCAACTCTCCCAAAACCAATTGGTGTAGGAAATGCGCATACCCTCACCATATAGTGCATTCAGCCCTCTAGCGCCTTGGCATTCGAATGCGACTTGGCACATGCCTACTTCGCCGTAAGGACTGAGGCATTTCTGCACTCAACAATCCCCCCTCAAAAATTGCTCCCTGAGAGAATCGAACCCATGACCTTAGCTCTAATACCACTTGTTGGATATAGGCGCTACCAACTCTCCCAAAACCAATTGGTGTAGGAAATGTGCATACCCTCACCATATAGCATTCAGCCCTCTAGCGCCTTGGCATTCGAATGCGACTTGGCACATGCCTACGTCACCGCAAGGACTGAGCCATTTCTACACTCAACATTTGCATCTTTTAACAGTCAGGATGAATAGGCAATTACTTTGCCTCTCTACATTAACACACATCCGAGTCCTACTCACTGTACACCATAATGTCGATTTTGTAGGTTAACTAGTTAACAAAAGTTTGGCAAAACTGTGCCGATTTTGTAGGTTATTGATGTTTTTAGCATGTTCATAATATCCAAAACCAAAAATTTAGCGAACCGTGCCGATTTTGTAGGTTAACTTAACGACTTGATTATTTTTAACTTTTTCAGTTTAGTTAACTAAACTAGCAAAATCTTAGGTTTTGTGGTTTGATTATGGTTCTGGTTTTTTTGGCCATGTACAGTTAACCGAAAAAACAAATTTTTTATTTTCTATTTTTAAAGGGATCTTTAAATTTTAGTTTAATATTAGATTATTATTTTTAAGGGTATCAATTTTTAATTAACAATTGCATATTTATTAGGATTGTTGATTTCAGTTAATATGCTATTATTTATTTATTATTATTTGACCTAACCATCTAAATATTATCTTATTATTTATATATTAGGAAATTTCTATTTCCATTATATTGTTATTATTTGTGTTTTATGTACCTTTATAAAGAAACCAATTAACTTATTTTATATTTTCTTTTCAACTTTTCTTGAGAAAAAGATCAAGAGACCAATTAAATAAATTAAACTTATGTTTGGCAAACTAGCTGAAAACCTAGCTATTAGTAGGGATGAGCATGGTCTGCAGACTGGAGTACCGGATCGAAACCGAACTAGGACCGAATCAAATTGGATTTGATCATGGACCGCAAACTGAACTGGTTAGCGGTGTTCGGTCTCGGTTCAGTTTTGGTTCCACTTTGGTTCTTATGGTCCAAACTGAATTATAACTGAAGTTAATGATGTTGATGTGTAAATAGGGATGAGTATGGTGTGCGGACCAGATTGAAACCAAACCGGAACCGTATAGACCATGGACCGAATGGACAGAAACTGAAAATCGAACCATATTATGTAAATCGTTTCTGGTTCGGTCCATTCCAGTTGTTTTTCGGTTGGGTTCAGTTTTCCCGGTCCATACGATCATCCCTAGCTGGCAACCAATAAAAAATGACGTTCGGTAAAAAACTAGTTGAGAAAAATAAAATGTCAATAAAGTGTATGTAGAAAAATGAGTTCTTTATAATTTTTGATGGTATATTTGGGGAAAAATAGCATTAAGCTCATTAAAACGCTAGTCTAATACTATGTTTGTTGTGTCACAGCCAACTTATTTTTTGAGGTCTTTTGGATTGTTATGTTTAGCATTGCCAAAAAGTAGCTTATAAGCTAGCTTTTTAAAAAGCTACTTAGGCTATGTTTGGTACGCACATAGCTAATTTATTTTTCGAGCTTTTTTAGGTTGTCATGTTTGACATACCAAAAAGTAGCTTATTAGTTATTAGCTAGCTTTCTAAAAAACTACTTAAACTAGCGTTTCAATGAGCTTTTTAAGTTTTCTTTTTTGATTTTCCCAAATATACCCTTAATAATTATAAAACAAACTAATTTTTCTACATACCCTTTTGTGGTATTTTAATTTTCCAGCTAGCTTATCAATTAGTTTTTACCAAATGTCATTTTTTATCAGCTAGATTATTAGCTATCAGCTAGCTTTTCAGTTATTAGTTAGTTTTTCAGCTAGTCAGTCAAACATAGCCTTAGACTAGTGTTTCAACGAGTTTATTGTGTTTTCTTAAAAAAATTCTAAGTATACCCTTAATAGTTATCATAAAGACACATTTCTACATACCCTTTTATTACTTAATTTCATAATGTTATTTTTTATCAGCTAGCTTTTAAGCTAGTATATCAAACATAGTCTAAGTAGTCTTTTAAAAAGCTAGATTATAAGTTACTTTTTGGTTTTTCAAACACAACAATCTAATCTTGCTCAAAAAATAAAGTAGCTTATCAGCTAGTTGTGACTTGTGACACGTTAAACATAACTTAAGTTGATGATTCTTTCGATTATATCCGTTGATCGCCTCATGGCTCTGTCATAATAGATTCGAACACTTGCCCCGGATCGACTTCTAGATCATAATTGCTCTAGTGAATAACTAAAGAAAATAGATAGATGAGAGATAGAAAACTAGCATGATGTCAAATGATTGGACGAGTCAAATATGCTTATGCTAAGGGGTGTGTCGGACGCGGATCCCCCGCGTGATGCCACATAAACGGGAACGAAGGCAAACACTGCCCCCCCCCCCCCCCCCCCGCGTTCTACATGACCAGCCTCCTTGGGACGCCATCCCTTTCACGCGTGAAGACTTCGTCCAATTCAAAAAGCTAGCCGTTGGGAATAAAAAACAATTTTTTTTAAACACTATATAGATACATCTCATTTTTACATACACATTACACATATTACATCTTTTTACACACACAAACAAACATATTTTACATCCAAAAATGGAGAACGATCCCAACATCCCCCCCCCCCCCCCCGTCAAACCCAAACCCGTCTCGTGGCGGATATAATTTAAATTATTCGCCAAATTACACTTTCAAGAGCTTGCTTACGGGTTCGTCTCAACTGCAATACCCGTTTTCATATCCACCACAACAGAACCAATATCAATATCCGCCACAACCTTACCCATACCCACCTTTCCAACAACCGCCCGTGCAATCGCCACCGATTCCATCACCACCGCCACAAGCATCACCCAAAGAGGTCGTGATGGAAACACAACCACACGCGTCTTCCTCAAAAAAGAAAAAAAAAATAATAGTTCGCGTAACAAGACACGGAACGTGCAAGCCTCAAAGGTTCCGTGGACGCAAGACGAAGAGGTGCAATTGGTAGAATCGTGGCTCGCTATATCCTCAGATTCGGAAATAGCCAAAGTTCGAAAGGGTTGTGGGAACGTATTTTACACCATTATCACGAGGAGATGGGTCGTGAGGCGTACCGTAACAACGACGGTATTACCGGGAAGTGGCGGAAACTTCGTCCTGATTGTACCAAGTTCAACGGAATATTCAACAACTTGGTCAACATTCCTCGAAGCGGCGAAAACAAGTTCCAACTTTTCAACACGGCGATCGAACAATACGCTCGAGTAGTTGGAAAACCGTTTACGCATTTGAAAACTTGGAAGATGATGCGAAACGGTCCAAAATGGCTACTAACTCCCGATTCCCCCCACTCAAGCTCGGGATCCAAACGTAGGAGGGTCTCGGAATCCAACGACGACCTTTCCGACGCGATCAACCTCGATGACGACGTGGAACCGCAAAACGAGATGCCCCCACCTTCCCGCCCGATTGGTCGCGACCGAGCGAAACGATCGGCCTCCGGCTCGTCTTCGAAAGACGAAGCCGTCGAGAAGGTCGATGCTCTCGTTGAACAATTCTACCGCCACAATGAAATTCAAGAAACGCGGTTAGATTTTGCGGTGTTGAGCAAATCCAGGACCGAAGATGACCTCGAAGCAATCAAAGTGATGAGCGAAAAATTCGCAAAAAATATTTGAAGAAGTAGTTTTTTTTTAATTTAGGAAATGTTTAATTTTTTTAATGTTTTTTTTAATCTAATGTAATGTCTTTTTTTTTAAATTTAATGTAATGTCGTTTAATTTAATTTGAATGTTATGATTTTTAATTAATTTTTAATGTTTGATTTAATTACAAAAAACGTAAATTAAAAATATGACGTGGAAAATAAAACGGAAGTCATGCTGTCTTGCATTTCCTGGGGTTGTCCTGGTGACATGACGCTGACGTGACTACTGTCTTGGGAAGTCTTGAAAGTCTTGTACACCCTATAGCCTTAAGATGTATTTAGATGCTTTAGCATCTTAAATTGTTTATTTAAAAAAAGACAGAGTTATCTATAACAACAATAATAATGTAGTTTTATAATCCTATTTAACAAAACAAATTGTTTACAAATTTCAAGATACGGCTAATCTGTTAGACAGACACCACACCTGGTTCATTCCGTTCCATACATTAACATTATCAAATTTTAATTAGAACCCTGCTTGACCTCTTGCTCAATCCATGTGACCAATCTATTTTAACACCTTTAAACAACTTCGCACCATGGGAACACACAAGTTTCTCCAAAATCATACATATTCGAGCCCATACCATTTAATGTTAACATATGTCTGAAAAAATCTGTAATGAAAATCCAAAATGCAAACTAGCCTAAAGCCCTAAACTAGAGCTTACCGAAATCAAAGTTAAATTTAACCTATATCATAAAGACATAAACCCATTATTCTTTTACTCAACTTCGGCCTCACAACTCATGGGCCCAAATATGTATCATCTCAATTCTCAACATCTTCACTATTCTCATGAATATTGGAGGAGGAATTCCCAATGATGATGGAGACTTATGCCGGCCATGCATATTATATATATATATATATATATATATATATATATATATATATATATATATATATATATATATATATATATATATATATATATATATATATATATATATTTGTCAGCATCACACCATGCCAAGAAGTTCATTTGAATTATTTCAAGATGTTCTGACATTGACTATGTCCAAAAGTCATTTGCAGATAAATGAGTGTAAAACAAAAAAAAAACAAAAAAAAAAACTTAACAAGACCTTGATATTTGAACATATAGAGAAAAATAAATGGAGAAAAATGAACATCCAAGAATTTTGGGGTTTAATGGTATATTTATATGCACAGTTTTACTACTTGCTAGAATTCTTGTTATATATCTAGTAAAACATAATGCAATCTTGTCGTTTTTTTAAGATGTAAACCAATATATATTCGAAATTGAACTCAATATATGATGGTAGTTTTCTACTCATTCTTTCTGGATTAAGTTAAAAAGAAACATTTATACCAACCTTATTAAGTCAAAGGAAAACAGTTTATTACTTATGTGACTTCACAACCCCCCTCCTTTCACCTGTAACTAGATGACAAACGTAAGAATACAAAGTGTAGCCGTTATACATATACTACTCTGCATGTCCAACAATTCTATTTTGCTTCCTGAAAGATGCTCATGGCCTCAACATTTCACTTTCTTTGTTTTGCTTTGTTCATCGTTTCTTTCACACAAGTTCTTCCCCTCAATGTGGTCATAAAATCAACAATTATGTACCCATTAACTTGTTCTAATTATACTCATACATGCAATTCCAATCTATACCACATCTCTAAAAGTCACAATCTCCATGAAATCAGCTCTTTCTACTCTGTAAACACCTCCAAAATCACACCCATAAAACGGAATTCCAACATCGATTATCTGGTTTCAGTTCAGTGTTCTTGTAAGAAAGATAACAACAGTAGTGATGGATACTACTTGTATGATACGGTTTACACACAGAAACCAGGAGAGAGTGTTGCGTTTATATCAAATGAGTATTACAGTGGCCAAGTGTGGAATGTTAGTGGAGAAAATGAAGAACTTAACGTACGACTTGTTTGTGGGTGTTTGGAGAACGAATCTAACCAAGAAATTGTCACGTACACTGTCCAATCTGGAGACACTTTGATTGCAATTTCTGAGCTTTTGTCTGCAAAAGAGGTTGACGTTGAGAATATGAACAAGGTTTTGACTAAAGACCCGAATTCTATAGATGTTGGGTGGGTACTTTTTGTACCACAGGAGAAAAACAAGATCCGGGATTCAAAGCCACGTGAGTATTCATTTCATTCAGCTATCTGATTCTCTGGATAATGTCATAAAATAACAAGGTACTTTGTGCATACATAGTCACTGTATTTTCAACAGGTTTCTATTGTAACTTTTTTAAAGCAATGGAAATTCCAGATTTTAATCCATGGTCATGAACAAGATGTTAATCCATGGTCAGAATAGGTTACCAAATGACCAAAGTGAGATACTTTCTGAAAATACAGCTTGCTTTGGTCATTTTTGCACCAAAATGGTGTAATATTTGGTGCAAACAGTGATTCCAAACTATTACAGCAATTTTTTACACCAAAAAGAATATTCTAGGTACATTACTTTTTTTCTAACTTATACAGATTTTTAAATACCCCTTATTTATTAATTTTTTACAAATTTGTCTTGTTCCTTTTTGTTACAAGAACTTTATAAATTATATTATTATACTTAACGTATATGATTATAATAATATATATGATTAAATAATATCAATTTAGCATATAACATCATACTATAAGTATAAAATATTACAATTAAAACATAAGTATACAAGTTACTAACTAAAAACGTATAAATTCAAATTTAAAGGACCAAATTGTACACATGGAAGTTTGGTTGGAGTAAAATGGTGTTGGGTTGGAGTAAAATGGTGCAATAAAATGGTGTTGGGTTGGAGTAAAATGGCACAAAAACGTTGTAAAAAATGGAATTTGGTGTTTGGTTGCATATGCCCTTAAGTGAAATAAAATTGAAAAGTACATTGCTATTTTATGACCTTATCTCTTGATTTTATTGTGCATCTACCTTATGCTTAATGTTGAATATTGTCTATACCAGGGAAGATGAAAGCTTGGATGATAATCGTTTTTATAGTGTTGGCTTTGGTTCTGGTTCTAGTGGCATTATCGTTATTGTTTCATATTAAAAAAAGACGGGATCATGGAATCAAGAAAGATGAATCGAAGTCTATCAGAACGAGCCCAAAGGCAAAAAAGAAGAGCCTGGAAGATCACTTTCTAAATATAGACATGGAAGGTTAGTTAAATGCTAATAGCTCTTGAAAAGAATAAAAAATAATTCTGATAATCTATATGTAAATAATGTAGAGGCAACAACAAGCATCGAGTCTGAAAAACCGGTTATAATTAGCTTTGAGGAAATCGAGCAGGCTACAAATAACTTTGATGAAGCCAGGAAAATAGGAGAAGGTGGACACGATAAAGTGTACTTTGGCATAATAAGAGGAAGGGTATGAAATGAAATTTCTAATAACACAATCTTTTAACACATTAATCTAATATTATTGCTGATTAATATGTCTAACAGGAGGCTGCAATAAAGAAAATGAGATCTAGCAAGTCTAAGGAGTTTTTTGCAGAGCTCAAGGTTCTTTGCAGGATACATCATAATAATGTGGTAAGAAATTTATTTAACAGAAAGGGTTAAATGCAAGAAATAACAACATACTTATATTTATTCGTTTATTATAGCATCCTACTTTCATTATCTCCTATTACAGCATTGTACTTGGAAAGTTTCACCCAATTATGAAAATTTCATCCAGACTGCTATAATTGGGTTGAATTTTCAGAGTATAATATCCTAATAAGAAAGAAAAAAAGTTGAAAGTACAATGTCATGATCAGTAGAATTTTCAAAGTACAATAACTTGGTGAGAAAAAAATGAAAGCACAATGTTGTAGTAGAGAGAAATGGAAAAGGATGCTATAATAAACAAATAAGTGAAAGTATGTTTCTATCTCTTTTATTTACTATTTAGCCCTTAAAAATAATTAAAATGACTAATATTGATTGAAATTTGGGCTTTGCTCTCTAGGTGCAACTCCTGGGATATGCAAGTGGTGACAGCCATCTTTATTTGGTATATGAGTATGTTCAAAATGGAACACTTAGTGAACATCTTCAGGAACCTTTGCTAAAAGGTAACCCGATTCGGAAATATTTATTTAAATTTTAAAATAGAAGAGGATTCAACGCTTCAATTGTTAAAGATTCTAAAAGCAAAAGGTGACAGGTCACCAGCCGCTTTCATGGACAGCAAGAGCAAATATTTCACTTGATGCTGCTAGGGGAATTGAATACATTCATGATCATACAAAGGCGCGTTATGTTCATAGAGATATTAAGACAAGCAATATACTTCTTGATTTGGGACTCAAAGCAAAGGTGAAAAAAGGATTCGTGAATAAAATACAACTTGTCTACCAAATTAGTATCCAGATTCATGTAAAGTATTAGGGAGTGTTTGGTTCATGGATTTCGTCAAAATCTGACGGAATTGGAATTGAAGATTCCATTCCATGGTCTGTTTGGTTGCCAGATGAACCAAATTTTAATTCTGTCCGATTCCTTCAAATTCTTTAACCATTCCCAGGTGTGGGAGGAAGGAATTTATTTCTGTTTTTCCCCTTTATATTAAAAGACCAAAACACCCTCATTATAGATATTGAAAAAATAAAAGTAAAAAAACTTAAATGCAAGTGAAATTTTCAAAATTATTGAATTCCTTTCTATTCCTTGCCAACCAAACGTGTGATACATTAAAATTCCTTCGTATTCCAATTCCTTTGACATATTCAATTCCTTCCAAAAACATTTTCCATCCTTAGGGCTCGTTTAGTTCACAGATTTCAAAAGAATCCAAATGGTATTTTACATTTTCATAAACCATGAAAAAAATTACAAAAAAGAAAATCAACAAAAGGTATCTTGGTCATCTAACATATTTTACATTCCATTTTCTGCCGGCCAAATGCATGACAGATTACAATTCCTTAGACAGATTCCATTCTTTCCAAAAACTTTTGCAAACAAAACGCCCCTTTAGCATCATTCCAAAATATACTTTCCTTTTTACTTCTTTTCATTTTATTTTATTTTACTTATTAGAATTCCATGATTCGAAGATGAATCTGTTGATGACCATATGGCGCTCAAATTATCAACTAACATTACTAGGGTGCTCCTGTAGGTTGCAGATTTTGGACTGACCAAATTCATTGAACGTACAAATGAAGACGAATTCATGGCCACAAGGGTTGTGGGTACACCCGGCTATCTAGCTCCTGAGTATGTTTGACATTGTTTCTTAAAAATATGCGATTATATAATCAGAATTACATGAAATTTGTATTTCTCTTGCTAACAAATTTAGCACACTCACGATCGGGTATGAACTTTAGGTCATTATGTTGACTTCCTCTTCAATTTGCTAATGCAAGGTCAATATGCGAAATGCAAACCACATCAAAAACCGATGTATTTGCATTTGGTGTGGTTCTAGCAGAGCTGATAACAGGTCAGAAAGCACTTGCACGTGATAAGCAGGAACCACAGAAGCTCAAGACACTAGTTGCAGTGGTAAGTCAAAGAATATTGGTGAAAATGATTATCCCAAAAGTTATTTTTCATAAATGATTTTATAACGATTATTGGCATCAAAATCAAGTTGATGTTCTCATATGGTTAGCTGTTTTCTGTTCCAAAATGGCCAGTTCCGCGCAATATTTCAAGATGAAAATCCAACAGCAACATTGGAAGCGAATGTTGATAAGAATATGAAGGGAAGCTACCCTGTTGAAGAAATGAATAAGGTTGGTGGATTGTAATTTTGTTACTTATTGCAAGTTGTTTTTTCTGCATTAAGACAAATAGAAACATCCGTATATATCTTACAAAATTAAGCCCATTAAGTCAAAACAAGACAGCACCTAATGGGCTAAAGTAGCTGAATTAGTAATAATGCCAGTCTAGTTAAAAAGTTGTATGCTAGACTGAATAAACGATTGAATGAGACTAAATGGTCATTTTATCCCTATATTCTAACAAACAATTTTCACAATAATCATCAATTTTAATGTAAGAAGTGGGAGAGAAAAAAAAAAAAAGAAGGGTGAATGGGTTAAGGTTGGTATCTTGATATATTAATCCAAGTTTTGGCTTAACCCATTAAGTTATTTTGTCCAAATTAAGTAAAAACGAAACAAGCATGTGTAGATGTCCACATTAAGTGTTGAACCCATTAAACTCATTAAGTCTAAAGAAACTGCCCCTACTCATAAGATATATATGACTTAATGCAACAAGAACAACTTACTAGAAAAAGTTAGGTAAAACCGTAAAAGAGGCTTTTCCCCATTCAATCCTAAGTTTCTATAAATTTGCTCATTTTTTTCGTTATTCTTGTTCCTTTTTATAATAACAAAAGTTGACCCTCAACAGATGGCAGAAACAGCTTTGTTATGCTTAAGTGAAGATCCGGCGAATAGACCAGAGATGCGAAATGTCGTCACAATGTTGGCCCAAATTGTGATGAGCTCAATAGAATGGGAAGCATCACTCGGTGGGACCAGCCAGGTTTTTAGTGGGGTGTTCGATGGAAGATGAAATCATTTTGATAGATAAACATCAATTATTACCAAACACAATGTAAACTCAAAAAACCCATACACCATGCAACAGGGTGACACTTTATTGAATTCTATTCTATAGCGATAAAAAGTAATGAATCAATTAATATGTATCTACCGTTCAACAACATGGATGCACATCACATGAAATGACACTCTCATACACGCAATGAAAGGAGAAGATTGTTATTGTATATATAATGACCAATTATAATATGGTTGTCATTTGTGCACTCAGTATTGAGTATACCCTTGGAAAGATTCTGAATTACAAGCAAATAAGAGAGTTTGCCATCAATTACAAGTCTTCCATACTTAAAACGCATTTAACAAAACAGCAACCTCCATCTTCATTTCTTTGCCTGCCAGATCAAACAGTAAGATTATATAAATAAACCATTCAAATCCCCTAAGGGACCCACCCTGTTTGGTTCACGAAAGAAATAACAATAAAGTCAGCAAAGGGTATTTTGGTCATTTTACATAATTTGCAATCCAATTCCTTTAACAGATCGAAAACCAAACAGAAAACTCCAAAGGAATGTAACTGAATTGCATTCCATTCCATTCCATTCCCCACCAACCAAACAATGAAAGATTCTGATTCTAATTCCTTACAGTTTTGTGGTTCAAAAAAAGGTCGATATGCATTTTCAAAAAAACTTAAAATATCAATTTAATATTCTCTACATAGTATTTGTACCTTAAAACGTGGGGATTGGCGGCGGCGTAAAGATGAAGCAGATCCAGGTGACCGAATTGACGATTTTGCCCTTTGTACATGTCTGGCATTCCTGGTTTCTCTAGAGTTGTCCTCCATTGCAGGGGATCCACTTCCACTGTCAGTGGAGACTGAAGAAAATGGGGCAGTCATTGATATTACAGAAGTTTCTTGAAGATGGAGACCACTTTCAGCTAAATTTCCTGCAAAAATAATATATGTAGAAACTATATCACAACATACCCCCAATGGAAGAAGTCACAAGCATTCCATAAGGAGCCATACTCTAAAACATTGCATCTATTTAGTGGCATGGAATGGATGACGAAAGAATGGAATGAACCATTCCATTCCTTCCCCAATCCCCAATTCCATCATACCAAACACTATCACACAGTGTAAAAGCAAGAAGTGCAAGAAATCAGACCAGTACCATCTGCTGCAACCTCTTGGAATTTTTCTCTCATTGTTCTAACAAAATGATACAAGCCATTGGTAGTATTTAGTTCCTGGATCAAGTTTTTGGCCTCACTCACATGTGGATGACAGTCAAGCACTAAACACAACAAAAGCAACAAAGTAAAACCTTGTCAGTATAACTTTCATCACATCAAAAATAAGCAAATGATATAAAACATAATACATGCATCACTTACAAGAATAATTATCATTCTCAAAGCGAATGGTGAAATAACACTCTTCATTTGGATTCTTCTTATTTATGTTGTTGAATATAAATTTTACACCTGAAAGAATAATATCAGAGGTAAGATGAATTCTCATTTCTCCCCACACTATAAATTACAGTCATATCAAGAAACTTATGTACCAAGTCCTGTTTCAATTCTGAAACCAAGCACCCTGTTGTACCATGAAATCGCCTCTTCTATTTCTTCTCTACATTCTGCATTCTGTTTATGCTTTTCTTCATTTTCTTTCAGAGCTTTTAATTTAAAGAGTAGTATAAAGAATCATCACTACATTGTGATACAATATTACATGACAAATAAAATATACAGTACAGAATACAAAAAGAATACCTTCGGACTGGTCTGACATGATTTGTGCAAATTCATCCTTTCTGGCTCTTTGATCAGCCACAATTTTCTTATGTTCTTCAAGTCTAGCTTTTGTAGCAGAAATGGAGTCTGCTATAGCCATCTTCTTTGCTTCTTTCCGGGTCTTCACTACATATCCATTAGCAAATTGAACATATAACTTAGTGCAACTTCGTTACTTTGATCATTAAACCCTTTATATAACTGAAGGGGAAATAGTAAAAGGAAAATCATAGCACTGTTACTAAGATGAGAGAATACCAGAAAGAGCTTTCACCAAATCATCCTCCACCGACCTCAGTTGAGCTTTGAGCTTTCCTATTTTCTCTGAAATAATCACATCAAAGATTAGCTCCATATATGTATAAGTAAAGAGATCCAAGTTCCATCTAAAACTAGAAATCACTTCTTAAATTTTGAGGAGCTAAGGATGTATGAGATTGTAAGTGATCGAATTACACTAAATAGAGCCCTAAAGTTGACTCCATTACAACACGTGAAACATCCATACTACAAATAGAGAATGTTGGAGGTAAAATTGCAACGACAAATGTGTCCATCGTGAATCAGCAATGTACCAAGTTTGACTGCCAAAATCGTCTCTGCTTTTCGAACATATGGAATACTACTCGACGGTTCAGATCTTTATGGTCGGATTCAACAGGTATTCTACCACCAGCAAAACCCTACTTTTTAATGTGAATCATGTTAAATCTCACACCAAACCGCATACACTATCCGGAAATTTTCAAGTTGTCGCGCAATTTAAGATTTCGAATAGATATACCTTGATTTAACACAGTTTCCTGGGCGCGGGACTTGCTTGACTGAAGGGATTTGCTCAATGAAAGAGCGGAAGTTTCACTCCTCCGCTGCTGAATCTCAATTTCTTTGTCGGAAATCAGTCGAAGTTCCGCCATTTTAGCCCTGAATCCATGATCTCCTACTCTTCCCGTCTGCATCGTCATTTGGATTTTGGTGTGGTGTGTGTGTGAGAGATTTTGAAAACCGTCTTCGGTGAGCATTCAAGATTGATAGCCCGCCGTTTTCCTTTATTGTTTTTTCAATTTGGAAATTTGTTCCCGGAACTTTCTGTGGAAATCCGATTTACCCCTTTAGATATTTTTCGTGCAAATCAGAACTCCAAACTTCTTTTTAGCCAAGTTTACCCCCTTATGTAAGGGGTGCCAAGTCTCGACACGATACGAAACGACCCGAAACGTAAATAAACGGGTTTGAATTAGTGATTTCAACTCGTTTAATTAAACGGTTTGACATGTCACGACACGAAAATTAAATTGGTTGGGATTGGGTCCAACCGAAATGACTCGTTTATTTATACACATGTTCTTTTAATTCTTTGGGTAAACTGGGCATGCTCAAAACCAAAACCAAATGTAAAAAAATAAATTTAGGTTGAGTTGTTTTGTAATGTAGAAGTCGCTAATTAGTTTTCCTGAGTCAAAACATATTTTTAGTTTTTCGCTCTTTCATTAATATCTCATACTTCACAATCGCGCTCGACCAATTTCCCCTCAATGTGACTTCATTCCTCTAAACTTATTGTGAATTTTGTCCAACCAACTCTCAAACTATTACTCCTTCCAGTTATTCACTTTTTATTTTCCACATCCTCAACTCCTACTCTTTCAACTTAGGGTGTGTTTGATTTACCTATTACTGGGTCCAGTAAGAGGTAATGTCTGACTCGGTCCGAGTCAAACTGTTTGGGAGCCCAAAAACTTGCATCTTACTCGGTCCACAACCTCTTATTCATCCTATTATTTGGTAAGCGTTGGAATGTCGCTGACTGAGAAAAAAAAGGAGCGCGTTATTTTTTCCCCTTTTCCCCCTCCTCCATCTCTTCTCCGCCTCTTCTTGTCGGACTCCTTACATCGGTTTTTCTGTTTACGCCAAAATATGTTTCGATTTCTGTTCATTTTTGTGTGCGTATGTGAATCCTAAATGTAATTCTCGCAAATCTCTCTTTCCTCGCAATCAATTCTCCAATCGGGAGTTCCATTTCCTCGCATCACTTCCTATTGAATCATTATGAATTCACGACAGCATCAGTTCAATCGTTCACATCATCATCAATCAGTTCATCAATCGTTCACGGGATCAGAATATCAATCGCGAATTCACGACATACGCGTCGGTTTCTTTCCAATCGGCAACACCTTTGATTGATTGCAAGGGAAATCGGTTTCTTGATTGCAGGGACACGTCGATTTCTTTCCAAGATAACTTTGTATTAAGTTCGATTACAGCTTACAGTTCGACCTCGTGATTGATTGTAGGGCAACACCTGTGATTGATTGACGATTTGTTCGATTACAGTTTAATTTCAGTTAGATTTGTTCGATTACAGTTTGATTTCAGTTTGATAATCATGTTCCTACAGTTCTATTCAAATTCCAATCATGTTTTATGTTTGATTTCAGTTTGATTATTGTATATCCGTGATTTTTGTGTTTGTATATATGGAGTTAAATTTGATTGGATGTATTTGTGATATGTGTGTGATTAATTAGGTAAATTTGAGTATGCATACTACATGTTCGATCATATGTCTTAAAGAGAAGTGAATTTGATATAAGATATATATGTATATGTATATGTGTGTATATTGGCTTTGAATATTGTATTAAGGTTTGTTTTAGCATTGTACTTTCTACTTTGTAAATTTCTCAGATTATAATGGTTTAAATGGAATTACAGATTCGGTATTAGCATCATACTTTTGTGATTATAAAGGTTTTAGCATCGTACTTTCAACTTTGTAAAAGCAATCACATATCCGGTTTGGTTTAACAATTACATATCCAGCTTATAATGGTTTAAAGGTTTTAGACATCATACTTTAATTTCCTGTTTGTCCGTTTGTCTGGTTATTGCTAAAACAAAATGGATACAATAAAAGGGTAACATGGTCATTTTCATCATTCAGCAAATTCAATCAGATGTATAATCAAACAGCATGGTTTCAGTCAGAGGTTGACTCAGTCCAAAGACCTAGAAAAAGACTTTTGGTCCACATCTTCTTCCGCAGACATGGAAAAAGACAAAAGACAATTTACTTCTTTAAAAACAAACACCACCTTAGTCTCAGCCAAAAGGGTGAAACAATGTGTAACAGGAAGCCAAGTGACAAAAAGTCTTTTTACCCATCTCTCATCTATAATATATCGCTGCTCACACCAACACTAACACCCCCACACCCCATACCCACCTTACCCACAACCACAACCATACCCCTAACCCTATGTTGCCCTAACCTTATTGAAATATTGAAGCAGTGAGTCGATCATCTTTGACACACATGGATTATTAACCATTTAAATAAAAAATTGCAAAGTCAACATATCTGCATAGAAAATTGAATTTTTTTTCTTTCCACATTAAAACGTACCCCTATTTAATAACATTTGAATGATTTCATGATTTCATGTACTTTGGTTTTGATCTTTTAACATAATTGTGGTTATGTACTTGCTAGCCTATCGAGAAAACATCATGGTTGTTAATTGTTACCTTTTTTGGAAACTTTATCGACAATTTTTGTTGGACATAGTTAATTATGAAAACATTATATACTAGTTTGTTTGAATACATTATGGATGATATCATTTTTGGAAACATTATCTACTTATTATGTAATTGTACGTGGACATAATGAGATTATGGTGGTCCATACTTTTTTTATTACCATATGCTTTGTGACCAAAGTTACCACCATTCAATAACACTCAGTTGAGCAAAACCATTTGATACCTTTTTATATTACCTAGACAAAAGGGATTATATCATGTAAAAGAACAAAGACACAAAGAATTACTTTAAATGGGATCTATTAAGTGATCTTATTACCATGAGATTAAATAAGATGGTTGTTACAAGGACCCTGATACAAAAAGGCCTTCTTATAGGCATACAAAACACTTGTTAACAATCTATCACCTAGCATTATACCATGTTTCCATTTACAATTAAAAAATACCATTGTCCCCACCCAAGACCATTACTCCCATCCAAAATACCATTGTCCCTATCCAAAAGACCATACCATTGTCCCCACACAAAACTATACAAACTCCATAAGTATTATCCTCATTCACATGCCATGGATTGATGCTAAAAGATTGCATAATAGCACCATTTTCAACCTTCCAACTTGACTTATAACTCAATTTTTGCCATTAGTTCTAGTTTATGCAACTTAGCCTTTTCCTACTCTTCAAACCTAAGAGTCTCTAGCATGGGGACTTTTTTCTCCAACCTAGCAACTTCCCTTGATCGATTGATTGCAAAAACTTCTTTCTTTAACCTCTATAGTGTGCTCCTATAATGTTCCTTAGCTGGTCGATATATAAAAGGGCAAATTTCATAAAAGACACTAACTTTTCAAAAAATTTTGATTTTGACACTGTGTTATTTTTTTTTTCAATTAAGTCACTAAGTTTTCAATTTTTTTCAATTAAGTCACTAGGTTTTCAATTTGGTTTCAATCTTGACCATTTGACCGGTCAACCCGGTAGTCAGCTAACGTGGCATGATGACGTGTCAGTCTTTGATTATGCGACGCTGACGTGGCATGCCGACGTGGCACCCGAGTGTCAAAATTGAAACAAAATTGAAAACATAGTGACTTAATTGGAAAAAATTGAAAACTTAGTGTTTTAATTGAAAAAAATAACACAGTGTCAAAACCAATTTTTTTTTGAAAAGTTAGTGTCTTTTTTGGAATTTTTCCTACATTTTTAAAAATAATAAATTCGTCTTTTTATGTTTTTAGAACGTATAAGTATTTTTTTACAAGCATAAATACATATTTTTATATTTTTAGAAACATAGATACATTGTCATATTTTTTTGGAACGTATAATTATTTTTTTTACAAGTATAAATACGTCTTTTTTGGAATTTTTCCTACATTTTTTAAAGAACGTCTTTTATGTTTTTAGAACATTGTCATATTTTTTTTGGAACGTATAAATATTTTTTTTACAAGTATAAATACGTCTTTTTTGAAAATTTTCCTACATTTTTTAAAGAAATATATTTTTTTGGAATTTTTCCTACATTTTTTAAAATGATAAATTTGTCTTTGTTTATATTTGTTCCGTTATGTTGGTTTAAGTTCGTCCGTGTATGTTTTTTCATTGAGAAGTATAAATACATATTTTTATGTTGGTTTACGTTCGTTCGGTTAGAATTATAATACATTTTAGTTGTATAAATATGTTTTTACGTCTTTAGAAGTATAAATACATATTTTTATGTTTTTAGAAATATAAATATATTTTTATGTTGGTTTAAGTTCGTTCGGTTAGAAGTATAATACATTTTAAAAAGTATAAATACGTTTTTTACGTCTTTAGAAGTATAAATAGATATTATTATATTTTAGAAGTATAATACATTTTTAGAAGTATATACATTTTTTATGTCTTTAGAAGTATAAATACGTTTTTTACATCTTTAGAAGTATAAATACGTATATACTATATATACGTATAAAAATGTATGTATGCTTCTAAAAGTATAAAAATACGTCTTTATACTTGTCAAAAAATATATTTATACGTTCCAAAAACGTAAAAAGACGAATTTATCATTTTAAAAAATGTAGGAAAATTTCCAAAAAAGACACTAATTTTTCAAAAAAAAAATTGATTTTGACACTGTGTTATTTTTTTTCAATTAAAACACTAAGTTTTTAATTTTTTCCAATTAAGTCACTATGTTTTCAATTTTGTTTCAATTTTGACACTCGGGTGCCATGTCAGCATGCCACGTCAGCGTCGCATCATCAAAGACTGACACGTCATCATGCCACGTCAGCTGACTACCGGGTTGACTGGTCAAATGGTCAAAATTGAAATCAAATTGAAAACATAGTGACTTAATTGAAAAAAATTGAAAACTTAGTGACTTAATTGAAAAAAAAAATAACACAGTGTCAAAATCGAAATTTTTTGAAAAGTTAGTGTCTTTTATGAAATTTGCCCTATATAAAATGACCATTAAGTTATAAACAATTTTTATAAGTCAAATTGACTTATCAAAAGTAACTTATTTGCTTTTAATGAAAAAGAGTTTTGAAAAGTGCTTATAGTTTTGTCAAAAATTTTTGACTTATTGTTGTTTTGAAAAACCAATGAACTAATAACAAGTTTTGAAAAACAATCTTCAACACCCTTTTAAATGAGGCCGTGAGGGATACTAATTAACATGATGGCATCTATATGGACAAGACTAGTCCATGTTGCTGAAGAACTTGGAATTGATAATCTTTTTCATGCCTTTTTAAAAATGTCAAAATCTAATTTATGCCCTTAAAAGAACATAAGTAATAGAACATAAGTAATAAGAATGAATTTTTAAAACCAAAGGGAAAAATAATTACCCCACAATATCATTATAACTTAGGATTACGACCGTCGTTGTTTTTATCCATCATTGTAGTTCTTTCTACAGAAATTAAGAAAAAATCTATTAAAACCCTAAATTTGACCCCAAAATTGATGTTCTTTTTCGTCGGGCCGACTAGTCGTTAACCTTTTGTGTAAACTTGCGCATTGTTATTGAGTTTAATAATAAAGGGGATGAAATGGATAATAATGGAAAGAAAGTGAATGAAAGAAAATAGAAAGAAAATCTAAGTAATTAATTGTTTCTTTAACTGTTGAAAGGGAAGAGAATGAAATCAATATTTTTGTATATTTTTACTATGTAAAATCTCATATAAGGAATAGTTGGTGCATAAGGAATTTTACAAATTAAATTTCTTTCTTCTCTCTTTTCCTCCTAAAAATAGGATGATAACTTTTATTAGTTTATGTCTAGTTTTCTTTTTCTTTTTTTCTTTTCCCGGCATAGCGTTCGTTGGTGTCCGAATCAACTCCTGTCGAGTGCCTCTTGTAGTTGTCATCATTATTGTTGCGAATATGTTGATTTTTAGATTTGATGCAATTTGTCATATACATGAAATCATGAATAATGTAGGACTCAAAAAGTCCTAGTTGTGTTTCGTGAGATTTTGAACATGTCAGACAAGAACATGTTCTCAGGCCCGGCCCAATAGTCAGGACAACTTGGACGACCGCGTGGGACCCCAACCACTTAAAAGGCCCCTTTTTTATATCTGTTATATAGGTTCTGTGTTAAAGGCCACCTTTTTAGCCCAAATATGTTACGAAATAAGAGAGAAGATCACGACTTCACGAGACTGAGATGGAAACCAGGGCGTGCGTCAATTACAATATCGAAGGGCGGCAAAGACGCAAATCATGCAATCACGCAAAGGTTTAAAGCTCAAACCGTTAAAGCTGTGTGAATCACTCAATTCTCATCGTCAATTACTCCTTACTGATCGGTCTCCCAACGGTAATCGTCTTCAAGTAATTTGCTTATTTCAATCTTTCTCACCGTCTCGCCTTCTGAAGTTCTGATTCTGAATTCAGATTTTAGAGTTCTGAATTCAGATGTAAAAAATACTCTACCCTTCTTCACGAATCACGCATGTTCTCCCTCTTATTAAAGAAGAATTGCTGACATGATGCTTCCTCTTGAAAACAGACACGAATGCAGGGTTTGATTTAGAATGTCAATAACATTCATTGGGAGCACTTGATGTTCGTTCATTTTAAGTCTCTCGTCTTTGAACTGTCGAAGCTAAATCACACCCTGCCAAGAACCAAATCATTTCATGCTTTGCTAATCAAGACCTGCCTTTTCCATGACCCCTTTTACGCAACTAAAATCGTTAGGTTTTATGCAATCAATAATGATCTTACCTCTGCCTGTAACCTGTTCGATGAAACTCCTAACAGAACTGTCTATCTCTGGAACTCCATCATACGAGCTTACGCACAAACCCATTATTTTCTTGATGCACTCACACTCTTCAAACAAATGCTCGCCTCGGAAACAAATCCTGATAATTACACATTTGCTTGCATTGTACGTGCTTGTTCCGAAAGTTTCAAGCTTGAAGGTCTTAAGCTTACGCATGGACAAGTAATTGTTTCCGGTTTGGGATTGGACTCCATAACTGCAAGTGCACTTGTGTCAGCTTACTCTAAACTTGGCCTCGTTGATGATGCAAGAATGGTCTTTGATAGACTTAACAAACACGACTTAGTTCTACTCAACACAATGATTGCAGGTTACGGATCTTGTGGGTACTGGGAGAAATCACTAAATTTGTTTATTGAAATGAGAAGAATTGGAAATCAGCCCGATGGGTATACAGTGGTAGGATTATTATCGGGTTTAACATGTTCAAGCTTGCTGGAAATCGGTCAAGGAATCCATGGTTACTGTTTAAGAAGCGGATTTGATTCTAATTCACATATAAGCAGTGCCCTTGTTAGTACGTATTCAAGGTGTAGTTGTATGAATTCGGCATATAAAGTATTTGGTGGTTTATCGCATCCCGATTTAGTAACATGGTCTGCTTTAATATCTGGTTTTTCACAATCTGGTGAGTATCATACCGCCTTAGTTTCCTTCAAGAGAATGAACACCTTCAGAAAACCCGACTCGATTCTTGTTTCCATAGTACTGGCGGTAATTTCACAGTTGGTAAATTTGGCTCCAGGTGTGGAGATACATGGTTATGCCATACGCCATAACCTAGATTCCAATGTCAAGGTGTCTTCCGCACTGATAGACATGTACTCGAAATGTGGTTTTCTGGAACAGGCAGTCAAGGTGTTCGATGAAATGCCTAAGAGAAACAGAAACATTGTTTCATACAATTCGGTAATAGCAAGTCTTGGTTTGTATGGACTTGCATCTGAGGCTTTCAAAGTGTTTAATGAGGTTCGTGAAAGTGGTTTAATCCCCGATGAATCTACTTTCTCTGCTTTACTATCTGCTTGCTCCCATGGTGGTCTTGTTAAAGAAGGTCGAGACATTTTCAGAAGAATGAGGGATGATTTTGGGATTGAAGCAAAGACTGAACATTATGTTCATTTTGTGAAGCTTCTTGGTATGGCTGGAGAGTTGAATGAGGCTTATGAGCTTATTGACTCGTTGGGAGACAATGTGGATTCTGGTATTTGGGGTGCACTTCTTTCTTGCTGTGATGCACATAATGATTCAAAAATGGCAGAGATTGTGGGTGAACGACTCATTGAAGGTAAGCCAGAAAGAAGCAGCTATAAAGTTATGGTTTCTAACTTTCTTGCTGGAAATGGGAGGTGGGATGATGTGAAAAGTTTGAGGGATGAATTAGATGATGTGGGAGAAAGGAAAGTACGTGGAATTAGCTGGATTGAGATCTAATTATATCGTAGGTGCTAAATAATGAAGGATATTATCGATATGTTAACATATACGAGATTAGCAATGGCGGTTTTTGGTAGATTTATTTTGGAATGAGTCAATTTGGGTTGTTATCTCCAAGTCAAAAGTACTTGGGTATGTTCGACAATAATTTAGTGTGAGCTTTTAGCTTTTTGTTAATAAGAAAACAAATTAAGGGAAAAACTTTATTTGAGAGTTTTTAGCTTTTTGTTAATAAGAAAACAAATTAAGGAAAAAACTTTATTTGAGAGTACGAGTTTAAAACTTTTATTTTATACAAAAAATTTATAATTCAAAAGTTATTTTAAATAGCTTCTAGGAGCCTATAGTTTTTAGTTTTTATGTAATCGTACATATGTCAAAAGCAAAAGTTGTTACTTTTGCTGAACACTTCTAAATAAATTAAAGCTTTAACTTTTAACTAACAATTTGATGCCAATTTATGTAACAACTTGTAATCTTATGCATGATTTTTTTATCAAAGGTTCGAGATACGAGTTATGCGGTTTGACGATATAATTTGGTTACCTGTTTTGACCCTACCTTACACGTGATGCTTTATATTTAGTATTTTACCACCTCTTTATTAAAACTTAGGAGCCGTTTGGTTTGTCGGAATTCGAGGAAATTGGAATCCAATTCCTTCGAATTCTTGCGTTTGGTCAAGTTTTTTTTTAAAGAAATTGGAATACAATTCCATTGAAATGGATGGAATGAATTCATTTGGTGGTTTGACGGAATTCATTCTCTTGGAAGAGGGAATCTGCAACATTTCTATAATACCATTCTATTGCCTTTCAAATTAGAATCATCTACCACCACCGCCACCCACCACCACACTACCCCACCACCCATCACCGCCACCCACCATCACCATCGTCACCTACCTCCACCACCTACCATCGTCACTCACCAACACCGCCAGCACCCACCACCACCCACCATCGTCACCCACCAATGTCACCCACCACCACCACCCAAAGCCACCCACCGCCACTACCCAACACCACCACTGTCACCCACCATCACAATCACCCTCACTATCATCACTACCTACCACCACCGTCACCTACCGCCACTACACACCAGCGTCACCAACCACCACCACCGCTATCACCCATCACCACCCACCACTATCCAACACCACCGCTGCCGCCACCCACCGTCACCTACCACTGCCACCATTGCTACCATCCACCACCACTAGCAATAAGTTATAAAACAAAGTAAAATTATGCAAAAAAAAAAAACAGTAAGGGCAAATTTGTCATTTACAAGGATTCCAATTCCATTTTCTGCCAACCATACAGAATATTGAATTGTATTGCAATTCCAATTTCAAATCAACCAAACAAAATATGGAATTGGATTCCAATTCCTGGCAGGTTTCAATTACTTGACAGATTCCAATTCCTTCAAAAACTTTCTGCGAACCAAACGCCACCTTAAGTTGATGATCTTGCTTTTATTATATATCTACATGACCACAATGAGTCACTTAACTGCTTATTTCTTTCTCAGTCGTTGGATCAATTTAATATTAAATCTCAGCCACTGTAATTCACTATTTATTGGTTAATTAACTTCTGTGTAACCTACTGATAAGTGACAACTTCTCCTCATTAGGCGAAAAAGTTTCCTCCATGATCCCACGATTGCATATAGTTTAGTAGGAGACTGGCTTCAACTCCTCCTCGCGTTTCAAATAGGTGTCTATTATTAAGGGTTGTCAGCTCTAACAAATAAGATTGGAAATAATTCCAACCTAGCACTGCTATTCTACGTTGATAGAGTACAGGGTAAGCATGATCGATCCACAAGGACACGACATTTCAAGCTTATGCCTTTTGGAATGTTATAATTGGGGGGGGGGGGGGGGGGGGTTAAGATAAAAATACAAATACATTAAAAACAGCATGTAAATAATAAACTTGAGAAAATCAATAATAAAAACTCTAGTTCTAAGTTGGCTTTAGATAATCATAAAATGCAACCGTTATGAAAATAACTTGCTAATTATCTAGGTAAAATACAGCCTTTACCTAATCCTAGTTCCATATTATCCAACTTAAATACGCTTTTAGGCCGAATGCAGGATCTCATGAGGTGTGCAAGTACCAATCAATGTCTAATTTTTCTCATACGCTCGGAAGTGTGTGAACATGTGACCAATTTCTAAACAAGGACGCTTGTTTTTGTTACCAAACATCAACTGTGCAAAATGATTAGGTGCCTCACACAATCGATTAATAGTGCATGAATTTAAATTGTCTAAGGTGGCCAGTAAAAAACAAATCAAAATTCAGGACTTAAATTGAAACAAGAAATTGATCACTAGAATGATTCATAAACAAACATTAAACCGAATATTTCAAACTGAGTGAAAAACATATCCAAACCTAGAACTAAATTGCGGGTTCTAGCCAGACATGCCTAGATCGGAACTACAAAATGTATAAAATGAAATAAAAAACGTTGCTTACAACCAAAGATATGCAAACCGAATCTTGGAAGAGGAGATTTGGTCTTCAAAACCTTCGAAAAATTGCCTCGAAACCTCTCTAGATCGTGGCAATGGATGGTGGAAACTGAACACATTGTTTAAGCCAACCAAAGATATGCAAACCGAATCTTGGAAGAGGGGTGTTGTGTTTGATGCTACTACATTGTTTAAGCCAACGACAATGTGTTTTCGTGTGATGCTACTGCCTAGTTTTAACCATTGACTATTGGGACCTTAGAATGTAAGGGACTTGTCTTGAATGTAAATAAATTGGGTTGGAAATATAGAAGCATAGACATTGTAATTTAATTGTATTTTTGAAAAAAATATTTCTAATGCTTCTTGTCCCCACTTAGATAAAATCTATAAATACTTTTGAAATGTTAAATTAGAAGTTTGACTTTGGAGTTGGGTTATTGTCATTACCCGATTCCATTCAAAAGCCTAACTCCGAGTTTACTCATTAAACTTCCCAATGTTATTATTTTTGCATGTACCCATAAATGATGAATTAGACGGTAGGAACTTGAAGTTGGATATTTAGAAAACCACTTCGTATAATGGTTTTTTTGGACTTATATTTTGATATCGTATTGTACACCCACGTATTCTAAACTTAAAAACATGGATCGACAAACTTGACTCTTAGGACTATTCAATATTGGAGGAATGTTTTACAAGATTTTATTTCTTCACTTTAACTCATACGAGGCGTATTACAGTGCACAATGATCATATTATCTGTAAACCCTACTTTATTTAAAAGTCATCAATGCAAAATTCATCGAATGCACCTTCAATTTCAAACCGATTCAGAATTTGTTCATATGAAAATAATGTTTACTTATTAAAAATAAATAAAGCACTACACTACTGAACAAACGGCAAGCAACAAAACCTTACACAACAAATTAAAAATCCGTCTCAGATTGTTCTTTATATCCCGAACCGTAAAACAAAGAAACCAGTTTAAACTTGAAATTAGAAGGGTAAGAAGTGTAATACAGGAAACGTTATGTGGCAGATGTTAGAAATTCACAATTTAACAATTAACGACCGCCATCACTTTTATCCTCGTGTAATTTCTCTTTAAGAAATTGGGAAAAAATTGTCTTAAAACCCTAATTTTGACCCCGAATTGACGTTCCTTTTCACCACTTTCATCATCTCTCTCTATCCTAATCTTTCCTCCCAAAACTCCATTGGAAGATAACAGATAAAGCTTTCGTTTTTTTAGGAATTCACCCTGATATATTCGTGAATTCTTTTCATACAAGTAAACCCACCCACCCACTCCTCTGTGCGTCTACTCAACAATCATTCCCACGAATTCATCATCGCTTCTCAATTAAGACAATTTTAATCTCAATTCTTATCCGCTACTGCTACGAATCGTTTTTTATGCATACAGGTAGCTCTCCGTTCTCTCAATGATTTCAATTTGTTCGAGTATTAGGTTTTGACGCAATTCATAAAATTAATACCCTGTGGTTGATTGTGTTTGACTAGTTTTTAGTTTTATATTCATGTTGGTTGATAAGCATAGCTCGAGATTACTAGGTTTTGATGATTACCCTTTTTTGTTAGTTTTCTCCATGTTTAAATTGGGGGTGATGGAACAAATGGAAAAGGTAATAGAAGGGTAAAATTCCTTTGCTTTGCGGCTGTGTTTTATCCATGATAACGAAATGATAACACTAAATCCCCATTTTCTTTATTTGGTTTGACAAATTTGGAACGAGTAAATTTTCTTCAATTGGATAGGTCATTTCATTCCTGTTAGAGAGTTGTGTTTGATTGATCATGTGCCTGAACACGCCTCCAATGGTTTCATGTGGATCTCTTTAACTAATATTAATCAATTCTTGCATTTCCAGGTGCTATGTATGATGTCGTTGCATAAATGGTAGGGTAAGCTGGAAGGGGATAATGGCATTAGTAACCCACCAGGTTCAGGTAAAAGTAGCACTGACTGCTTTTTTACATTGCCTGCATATATTAAGATAATGAATTTAATGTATTAAATAAAATCCTTGTGAGAGTAATGAATAAAGAAAAATAGAAGATACCTTGTGAACTCCTAATTTGAAAGTTCTAATGGTTCTTTTATATTTATGCAATTGAAGGGTTCATATGCTCCTCCAAGGCCTTTATCTCTGAAGAGAGGCGTCGAATCAAAGAAATTTTTAGCAGCATTTCCGATTGTTAAGAGAACAGATATTCTTTTATTGAAGCATAGATCTTGTTTGTGGTAAGTATTTGCTAAAGCTTGTTTGTGCCACATCAGCGCCCACTCAACAACCCGAAAATTTAATACATTTCCACTATAGTAAAGCTTTTTCGCTAAGGTTGTTTATGGGTGCTACCAATTTCTTTTTATATCATTTCTATATTTCTATACAAACTGATATTATTAAAATAAATTAAAATAACTTAATAGTATATTACATATATAGTTTTCTTATTGAAGTGGTTGTTTCATCTTCTATTTGTAGTATTAATTATTACAGAAATTATAAATATTTTTAAATTCATATAATTTTTTGATCATTAGGAAATTTCCAATTTTTAATACTTATATATTACTAAATCTTACCAAGTTTCTAACTTTTTTTATTTATATTTATTACAAAAATATATACTTCATAAGTTCTAAATTGTTTATAAATCTAGTTTACATTATATTAAACAAAATAACAGTTTCTATTTGTATTAATGAACTACAAGAAAAAAAGATCAACAAATATGAAAAAGCTATTTGGTCAAACTTGTAAGTTTAAAAGCTATTTTGAAAAGGTTTTTGTTGAAAAAGCTCTCACAATAGGTGATAAGCTTTTTCATTACTTTTTTAAACCGAAAAACCTTTGAAAAAGCTCCTATTATGGGCTCTTTAAGAGCTTCCCCAATGGGAGCTTTTTTAGAGCTTATCACTATTTGAAATAACCATTTAAGAGACTGTTATGATTGGAAAACATGACTTATTTTGCTTTTTCTATAAACTGCTTATCGTGTATTAAGTGCTTATTTTGTACACTTAACATGCGTCATTCTACAATATTTTATGCTTGCTACTTTCTTAGTTATATGTAAATTTCAAATGGTTATTATCTCTTCACTAATTAATCTATCTTATTAAACATTCAACAACATTTTAGATTCATCCGACTATACAATATTTTCAACGTTTGTTTTCATCTTCATAACTACACACGTAATAATTTCATTATATTTTAGTTTTCAATTGCAAGAGGCTTTATAAAAACATTTTTTTACGTTAAATTGTACAAGTTATTTACTCTTTTCGAGTAAAGTTTTTATGCCAATTTAATTTTTCAGTGTAAAGGCGCCTCAATCAAAGAGAAAACCGTTAAAAATATCATCATTCAAAGGAAATGTCCAGAACGACGAATCCGGAGCCAGAGAAAACAAGTCAAAGTCAAAGTCAAACCCGGTCAAAGTCTCGTATGTCCCACATGATCGCAAAGAAACATTGGCTGAATCACCAAAAGTGAAGAACAATCATACATCCAATGTGGAAGAGACAAGTGTCGGGTCTCAAGCCATACAACAACTTTTCAAAAGTTGGTTGACTTTGTTACGTACGCCTTCTTCACCTACTCAACTTCCAAATGAAACATTCGAAAAAACATCTGAAAATCAAACTCTTGAAATCGATGAAAACATTAAAACTACTGGAAGAGGACTCGTTCTGAAAGCTGTTTGGAGAAATTTTTTGGGTCTTGATGCTGCAATAAAGATACCTGCTATGATATTGTAAGTTTGAATACTTGATATTTTTAATAATTTCTGTTATTCGTTTCTAATTTTGTCTAATTTTTTTGGTGCATTTTGCAGCATACCGATATACCTGGCGGTGAATATAAAGTACGGACCGGAAGTCGCAAGGGAACTAACTCCTTTATGGATATGTGGGCCCCTTCTCATTGCTTTTTACATCAAGATTCTTCATGGGTTATGCTTACTCTACATTTACAGCTTCAAGCAGTCGGTCAAAGTGGTCAAGAATTTACCAGTTTATTACGATTATGCCCGTAGCGGAAAGCTCAAGGAAACAATAAATGTCCGTTTATGGCAGCCTGTGGTGGAATTTAGGAAGTTAGGGTTGAAAGGGATATGGAAAAATTTTCAAGAATGGATGATGGATAAGTATTTGGACTACATTGAGTCGATTTGGCCTCATTATTGCAAAATGATAAGGTTTCTGAAGAGGGCCAATTTCATTTAGGTTTTTGGTTGTTTTGGTTTGATGTAATGTTTTGGAATAGGGCAGATTTGAGGCAAGACATCTCTCAGTGTTTGAGGATTACAAGCAAAAACATGTTGGATTTTGTATCTCTAAATACATTGTATTTGACTTCTATTCTAAGTCTTTGAGAGTAACCATTTTTTACACAGATTTTGTGTTGTTTTACTTATGGGATGCTTTTGCAGTTGGTTTGTTTTTGTTTTTGTTTTCTTGTTTTGTGGGATGGTTTCTTGTGTACTTTGTGTTTCTTGATACGGTCAACTGTAAAAAAGTGAAGGTATTTTTATCAATTTATCAAGGGAAATGTTAGAAAAGCATAATCTATTATATGTCAATAGCAAAAAAATATCCCCATATTATTTTTGTGCGTATAAAAGCCCAACCATTATTGGAACTCTTAACATAATTTTTCAATAAGATGTATGTTGTGTTTTTGCAATAAGATGTCTATGATAGATTGTGCTTTTTTGGGATTATAAACATAAAATATATAGCTTTTTCGTATGAGTTTAATAAGTGAGGCTTGAAGCAGTCACAAATTTAAGATATGTTTTCTTACTACGGGAGGGTTGTTTTTCGATTGTATTGAAATTATGTTTTTCACATCTACTAAAAAGGTTATTTTTGAGAAAACCTAATATTTTTGATCTGTTTATCGGATTAGACCAAATTTGTTTAATACGTAGAATATCATCAAACTATAACATCTTTACACATAAGACCACTGGAGTTATCAATTTGTTCAAAAAACACATTTCCATCACGTGCTGTTAGGGATGAGATTGGTTCCGGAATCGGACCGAACCAACCCGGAACCCAAAAACCCAAATCAAAAATTGGAAATTCAAGGAATTGAGAACCAAACTAAATTATGTGGGTATGATACATGTTCGGTGCCGGGACCGAACCAGTTTTTGGTTATAAAATCAAACAAAACCGAAAGTCCAGGAGCTATTTGAAACTTGAAAGTGCAGGGATTATTTGAAACTGATAATGAAAATGTAGGGGCTATTTAAAACAGATGCATAAAATGAATGTCTAGGGGCTGTTTGAAACTAAAATGAAAGTCCAAAGGTTGTTTGAAACCAATACATAAAATGAAAGTGCGGGGGGTTTGAATTCTAAATGGTTTTCATTTTCATACTTTGGTTAACTATAAGTATAAGAACACTAAACGTATTACATGCATTTTTTTACTAAGGATTAAAGCTACTGTTATGACAAAAGATCATTATATAAGGACTACAAATATAACATACTAAACTTTTAATTAGTAACACTTTTTAGTAGTGTACTTACAAAAAATAATCATATAGCCAATACAAAAACAAGTATCAACTCTAAAATCCTTATAACTATCTACTCTAAGATATATAGGCTCTTTCTTATTTTCTTTGTCCCTTTCTATTTTGTACCACCTCTATAAGCTCTGGTACAAACCGGAAATAAAACAAAGTTGGAAGTTAGTATGTAGTCAATGATTTATTACCAAAATTAAACAAGAAATGTGTTGGAAGTTTGTTACATATAGCTACATCATCATCTTATAAAGTATCTTCAATATTTTCCACAATCAGTTTTCTGAATTTTAAAACCCATTTTGGATGCAAACCAAAGCCTTTAGTATCGGTGTGGACAAGCTTATTCGGTAAGGATCCAATATGCATATGCTAGTATAAGTTTGAACAAATTCATAACTTTAATGGTCATATGTGTACAAATGTTATAGTTTGATGGTAAATTTGTACTAAACAAAGTTGTATGGTGTTTTTGTACAATTTTGAAACTTTGTCATCTTCTTAAGTCATTTTCCCCCTACTTAATCCACTATAGACAGTGATGGAAAGATGTTTTTTGAACGTATTGATAACTTCAATGGTCATATGTGTAAAAATGATACAGTTTGATGATTTTTTTACTAAACAAAGTTGAATGATGTTTTTTGTATAATTTTGAAACTTTGTTACTCTCATAAGTCATTTTCCCTTACTTATAATAATAATGTATTTAATTTTTCCTTAAAGATAATAAAAGTATATAATCTAACACATCTAAGTATGTTTAAACTTACAAGTTTCAATCATATATTGGTTATTAGTAAAGAAATATAATGGGTTATAAGTATATTGTCATTTTGGATATAAAATAAAGTATATTTCCTATATTAATAGCAGTGTTGCAGAAATCGGCCTTGGCGGCCGATTAATCGGCGATTAATCGCTTGGCGGTCTTCAACCAATTACGATTAGGCCTAATCGGTCAGCTTAACGATTTGCTGCAAAAATCGGCCTTGGCGGCCGATTAATCGGTCTTGGCGGTCATTTTTTAATTTTTTTTTAATTTTTTAATTTATTATTTATGATTTTATTTTTAAATAACGACACAAAAACTCTCTAATAACTCAAGAAAACTAAAAAAAAATCAATATTAAAGAAGAAAAGCAAACAAATGTATAATCTTTGATGTGTATCTTGGAATAAATGAATCAAACATTACTATTTTGTTATATTTATATATTTTTAAATGAATTCCTTTATAATTTAGGGTCCCCGATTAATCACCGACTAATCCCCGATTAATCCGATTAATCTCTTAACCCCACTCGACCGCCGAGCTACCGTCAAACGATTTTTACAACCTTGATTAATAGCGAGAGTAGAGTTTATTTATATTTTCTATAAATTTTTTGAGTTAGATATTCTCAAAGACTTAAATCAACGACTCCTTAGATTTGTTTTCATGACCAAGAAATTTTGAAGGACTAAAAGTTGTTGGTGATTTTAATGGCACCCGCCATTTTGTGTAATTAAAATTTATACGAATGCCATAAGGGTCTCTAGACTGCAAAATGAGTAAGAGGATGCGGAATGCATGCTTGTATAAGACTGATTTGATCTCAAAAGTGACACGTGGTGTGGCTATAAAGCAACATCCTAGCGGGATCAATGGGTAGAGAGAGACCCTTAAAATGGCCGCGCTTCAACTTCAGCTAATAGAGTCATCTTGGGTCATACTTATATAGTTATGTGTCTTGTATGATTTTTTTTAGTATATATAGCGATTAACATCAGTATTTTGTGTTCTCTCATAGACTTTAATACTTTTCAAGAAACTGACTTCCATCCTCAAACTAAATAAGCACAACCTAGACAGATAGGGTCAAATTTAAATTCTAAGAAAAGTGGACTTACATGACCCAATTTATATCCGCGTAATACTATTGGCAGCCGCTTTTTCTAACAACTATAACAAACATGTAAAACAATATCAGCATTTTATCAATCCATGCTATATATAATTTAAAACATCTTGCAAAATTACCACCCTTATAACATTTCATTCAAAAATATAAAATGGTAAAATGTATGTTGCATAAATTGGTAAGTGCCGTATGTTTAGTGGCAAAATGGCACCTTTATATGTGTGTGTATATATATACTAGCTGAGTCGGTAGGCCGTGCTAAGCACGACCCATGAAGGGTGATTTGGGAATTAATGCCATGGCTAAGGAATTGCAAATTTAAGCACATAAATTTAGCTAACTTGACAGTTCGATACATAGAATATACCTAAACAATGGAAATTTAAAGTTGTGCAGGGATAATCATTGAGCAAGTTACTTTCAACCATAGTGATTCTATCATTTTAAAATTGAGAACTCAAACCGAATCTCCTCGATTCGTTAATAGCATGACCTTGAACATGCGAACTAATTAGTATCAAAAGTTGAAGTTACCTACAGACATGAAATCTAAAAGACCATATTACATGAAAATATAAGTTAACAGTTAGTTTTTATCATCCATCAGATAACTCCAGATGGACCCACCAATAGTTCACCTTGCCAATTAATTTACCCCTAGAGATCCCCCTCTCAACATCTCAACTCCAACTAATTATTCTGCACATGCGTCCAATCCTAGAAGCCTTGTATAAATAAATGTATTAGTTAAAACATCCTGCTCCAAAATATAAGCAATGTTGATCTAATAAGCAAATACCTTTAATATGTACCCCAGTTCAACAAGAGTCTTTTTGTTTCCCTCTAATGGCAACGCCTTCTAACAAATTTGGATTTTTTAATCGAGTTTATTTCCTCTTATTGGAACAACATCCACTGTGTATGCAGTAACCACAAAAAGAGATCCAAAATTAAACGTCGAGCAAAAATTCAAAAAAGAGGAATATCGGAAATCGATGCACACTTTAAAATTAAAATCAAAATCCCTAGCTAACAAAGATTAAAAAGAACCTCTTTACTTACTTTCGTCATTTCTGGTGAGTATGATGGGAATGAAACAGAAGCATGAAACCTTGATTACTTGCTTACATGTATTTTACTATCCGAGTCTGGGAACACAAACTGAAGGTTAATATGATCAGAAATTGAACAGGAGAAAGTACACACATATAAGGAGAGGGATAGAGAGATACAAACCAGTAGGTAGGTACAGAAGGTAAGGTAGAGGCGGTGACTGAGAAAGCAAAGATGATTGAAGATGAAGTTGATCAGACTACCCTGGGAATTGCCGCTGTAGAAACCTTGATCCATAACCACACATATCAACGTTAGTTTTATCTGGGCCGATTAATGAAGAACCGTCTTTTAAGAAACAGAGAGGGAGAAAGAGAAGTGGATATGATTGTGTAAAAAGATAATCTTAAATGAAATAGCGTCTTTAACGATGGCAGTTACCTAAAATGGGAAGTCGAAAAGGGTTCCATGAATCATAGACGTTGATGACCGTGCAAATGGAAATATCAGCGGTCAGAGAAACTTGGGAGGACTGTGGATATTTGGGAAGTCGATGATTCCATATGAACGGAAGCCAACAATGGTCTCGAGAAGACAAACTGTGTAGGCGTTTCGATTGGGGAATAATGGTGGTGGAGCCCGTCGATGGTTCACCATCTTCAAGCGCCTCACGTCCTCCAAACTTGCGATCTTCTGAACTACGAACTATAGTATTAAAACCTGCAACTACGCCATAGACAAAATCACAGAGACATGAGAGGAAGAATTAACGGTGTGAATTAATTGCAGGGGGCATGAAAAAGTTAAGAGCAGTTTCTTAATTGAAAGGGCGTGGAATCGTTTAGAGATGGAAGGCGACGTTCACAAGATGTGTACATGGCGGGTTTATATCAAGATGGAAGTAAAAAATCACCAATGAACTTTACCTGTATGAGGAAGCAACATCTGTGTAATTAAGTCTTGAATATTTCTGCACACTTCGACTCCATCTCCGCCACTGTCGAACCCACCACCACAAAATATTGTCATACTACGTTAAAGATAGCGAAAGCGGCAAAGGTTTCATAAATATGAGAGTCAAAGAGAGCAATATTTCTCTTTCGATGATGGGAGGAGGATGATGGAGATTGTTGTTGAGAGCATGTCAGCTTAGTGGTTTATCGGGGAAGCTAGAAGAAGCAAGTGAAAGCCAGGTGTCCCAACTCCCAAGCGGTGGAAGATATTGAATGGGTAAAAGTGAGGGTGGAAATGTATTGTCATCTAAAAAAAATTTCCACATTTACCGGCTTTGATCCGGAAACTTTAGGCACACGCCAATCACGCGCTCAAACAAAAGATCACGCGCCTTCCTAATAACACGACTCTTCCAATTCATTGAGTCCATTTGTTAAAATTGTAAGCATACCGACGATTACATATAATAATGATATATATATATATATATATATATATATATATATATATATATATATATATATATATATATATATATATATATATATATATATATATATATATATATATATATATATATATATATATATATATATATATATATATATATATATATAGGAATAGGTTCAAATGAGAACTATTAAAAGAATGAGAACTAATAGAACTAATTTAAGCCACACATTATTTTGATCTAATGGTTGTGGGGTTTGATCGTCTACAACGCGTTCACACTTGTTAATCTTCATATATATATAACCCTCCGATGAATTGTTTCAAGGGCCGAGATTGGTTCTCACGGTTCTCAACCTTTTAAAGGTTCTCATTTGAACCTATTCCTATATATATATATATATATATATATATATATATATAATTATATATATATATATATATATAATTATATATATATATATATATATATATATATATATATATATATATATATATATATATATATATATATATATATATATATATATATAGAAGTTCAAATGAGACCATGTAAATTTTGTGAGACCGGGAGACTCAATCTTAGCCACTCATTTTAGGGATCAAAAAATAAAAAAAAAATTAAAATAGGCTAAAATAATGAGAATTTTCAAAAATAAAAAAAATTCTACTTATTTTCGCTACTTATTATATCTAAAAATATATAAAAAAATAAAAAAAAATAAAAAAAAATCGAAAAAATCTGGAAAAATCAAAAAAATATTCTAGTAAAATGTTGCTGGATGTTGCATATTCTAATAGAATATTACACAAACTAGTGTAATATTCTACTAGAATATGAAAAAACACTAATTTTTTTATTTTTTAATTTTTTTTTAATTTTTTTTAATAAAAAAAATGACGAAAATAATACATAAATGCATTTTTCAATTTTTTCATTTATTTTGCATTTTTAATTTATTTTTTTGTTTTACACCTAAAATGAATGGCTAGGAATGCTCTCCCGGTCTCACGAAATATAATGGTCTCATTTGAACTTAACTACATATATATATATATATATATATATATATATATATATATATATATATATATATATATATATATATATATATATATATATATATATATATATATATATATATATATATAGGGCTAGGTTATCTTAATAATGACAATTATTGTGTAACCTTGTGACCAGATCTTGACCGTTAGATCAAAAAAATTAGTGGTTATGATTGAGAGGTTAGAATTGTAAATAAAAAAGAATATAATTAATTAAATTATTTAAAAAACGGTTATAAGGGCATAATTGACATTTTATAAATCTACCAAAAAGGAAATTCCGAAATTTTTGGGATGCAGTTACATCTCTCTTCCCTCTCACCCCTGTAATCAATTTCAAAAGCATAAAATACGTTTTCATTCTGGTAAGAATGAAAAAATTGAAACTTTTTATTTTGGTAAAATGTAATTTCATTATGATGATATGTGATTCTCGTAAGATACAATTTCATTATGATACGATTTTGAATATGATAAGATACAATTTCATTAGAAGTTCTCTTGATATTACATTCTTGTCAGAATACTTATTCTTGTCAGAATGGGTTCTTAAACATGATATATTATTACAAAATTTCATTCTGTAACAATTCTTGTAAGAAATAAACACAAAATACATGTACAAAAATAAAATTCTCTTGACATCACATTCATTATAAGTTCTATTGAGATTACATTCTTGACAGAATACTTATTCTTATCAGAATGAATTCTTAACAGACTATGTTATTACAAAAAAAAACTCATTCTGTAACACACATACATATACTATAAAACTAGATGTTACAAACTGTCATTCTTGTAAGAATAAACATAAAATACAACTACAAAAATGAAATTCTCTTAAGATCGTTGTCTTCACTGAAAAGTCATTCTTAATAGAATGAATTCTTAAGAGAATGTATTTTGTCATAAAACTCATTCCCAGCAGAATGAGTTCTTTAGGAGATGCAAAAGAACAGCTCCTTGACTGTGAATCGTCGTTGGTGTGTGAGATGATGATTGTTCCGTGTGATAATGAAGAAATAAGAGGAAAAGCAAAGTTTGTGCGAGATGATGATTGCTGTGAGGATGATGATCGATACCGAATTCTTCTTATCCTGATGTTGAAATGGGTAAATCTGGTGGTGGTTTGGTTTAGGAAGCGATTGTAGGTGGCGACAATATGGTTTTGAGGATGATTCTTACCGTATAATATCGTTTTTCTGCGTTTTTGCTGAATCGGAAGAAGTCTTGCGATAACCGAGCCGGTGGTTTGCTGCCGGTGATTAAGAAGATGAAGGTGGAGGTGGCCGGCGGTAGGGTTTTGTGGTGGTGTTGGAGGCGGGATGAGAGAAATCGGTGCACAGGATTTGATAATGAAGACGTGATTAAATGAGGAAGAGAGAGAGAGAGTTAGTTACCTATATTAGAGGGATCAGTTACCAAAATTAATGGGTTTAATTTAGAATATAATTAATTGAAATTTATTCAATTACTATAATGCCCTTATCCGGATTTTAAAAATGATTGGCTCATATTGAGTCTCAATGTAACACAATAATTACTAATATATAAATGATCCTAACTCTATATATATATATATATATATATATATATATATATATATATATATATATATATATATATATATATATATATAAATATATATATATATATATATATATATATATATGTGTATATGTATATATATATATATATATATATGTATATGTATATATATATATATATATTATATATATATATATATATATATATATATATATATATATATATATATATATATATATTACATGATTTAGAAAGATAGGATGCATGAATTGATAAAATGAGAAAAGTTTCTCAACAGTTTTATAAGTGAACCCTTTTGTGAACTAATAATGAGGGTGTAACTCAATTATTTACGTGATGACATTTTGGGATTCGGGGAACAAATAAACATCGGCATTGACATAGTTAACCAAAGAGGTGACGAAATATTAGTACAGTTTAGCAAATGTGGGTAAACAAATAAGTTTGAAGATGATATAGACTCGTAAGTCGAAATTCGTTTGTTCTCTCAGTAATCTTAAAACAAAAAGTGACGAGATCGATATCTGCTTTCCAAAGTTTACTTTCTACACTTTGTAGAAAACATATTTTTTGCATTCATTAAACAACAGTTTGTGTACAACAAAAATAAAACACAACGGTCAGTAACATTGATCACTCTAATTACTGAAAGCATAAAAAGAAACACACAAAAAACTACAATACAAGTAACCAATAGATCTCAGCCAAACACTATATGACAAACAGAAGTCAAAAGTCAACCACTTCAACCTACTAAATTGCATCAATTACGGTATATAAACGAATGTTGTTATCACGGCCAAATCCAAAATCTTTCCAATTTCTTATATCATGGTTGCAAAATCACAAATCCGTTAGCTTAAATTTGATATATGCATACATTTGGCTCAAAAATGGTGGAACAATTGTACCAAATCATCATATCATATGAAAAAATTGTTGGTATTTTTGTTGATTTTTGATTCTAGGCGTAGTACATGAACAAGCTGTTCCCAGTTGAGCATGCAATCAAATTGGTTTTTGGGTGCCACGCCAAATGCAACAATTTGGACTTTAAGTCACACGAAAATTCGTTATTTCCAGTCTCTGAAACATCATGACCTGAATAACAATGAATAAAATTGTAAATATATTAAAATACAAAAATAAAACAGAATGTGATCAGAACCTTGTCGGTAAAATCCACGTGTCAAGTTGCTAAGTGATGATCTCCTGGCCCTTGAAGCTGTTTGCTGTTGTCTCTTTCTGTAAAAGAACGAATGTAAAGATATATGAAGGTCATTTTTCTTAAGCTTTTAATTAACATAATGATATTGAATAATAATTAACAAATTCTAAATTTAGAAAGTACAAGCTATGAAAGAATCAGAATCAGATGATGGAGTGTAATAATAAAACTGGTTGTAGAAGATTGTTTTTGGATGTGTTTCTATTGTTTGAAGTTATAATAATAGATAATTAACTTTTTAGTGCTTGGCAGATTGTGATTATTTGAAAATTTAATAAAAGGACCAAAATGGACATTCGTATATGAATTATTAATAGGAGGGTAGTATAAAAACTTTGTTTTCCCTTAGATAACCAATATTGTTGCAACTATTATAGACTAATTATTTGACCCCAAATTAATAGGAGGGGTATTTTCGGTATTCAACGAACATCCAAACATTTTGCTTGGGGCTAAATGCAAGAAAATAACAACTTACTCTAATCTACTGTGCATTATAGCATCCTACTTTGTTTTCTTTCTATCACAATTTACAACAATGTACTTTTAATTTTTGTTCTTATCATTGAAAATTGCTTCTATTTAGATTAAAATGCTATAATTAGGTAGCTTTTTAAAAGTACAATGTTGCAATAGGAAGTGAAAGAAAGGTGCTGTAATAAACAAATCAATAAAAGTACATTGCTATTTGGTGCTTCTAAACTGAACAACTACAATTTATAAGTGAAAGCAAGAGCTACATTTTCACGTACCTGTAAGAGTGCCTGCTAGCTTCCAATGTAGTTCCGTCTTCACTTCCAGCTCCATAAGAGAATATTCTCATATGATTGCTAAGTCAAATAAGAGAAAATCGCAAGTGCATAGAGCTGCATGAGTTCACAGGTCAAAATGCAAGAAGAAGAAGAAGATGAAGGCGGAAATTTAATTTTTGCAATCAACATATGATGGAAGAAGACTTCCGATCGTCGAAATTACCTATATGACCCTGTCGCATAGTGACGCCCGTCTCCACTAATGCAGCAATCGAACTTGTCAAATATGGCGTCGTTGTTATACAAGTCGCATAACTGCACACGACATCGTAAACTCTAAATCATCTTCACGTAGATGATCATTCACTTAGGTTTCAGAATTCAACGTATTTGAAATATTCGAGAATTAGGGTTTCTATTAGTAAAAAAATCAGGTTTCAATCAAGCACATAAGTGATTCTGATTCTTGTATTTTTAGGGTCAAATTTATCGGAATTGGATATTGGTCTGACCTTGGGACGAAGATGCTCGTGAATTTTATATGTCACAACTGGTGAGGTCGGCATACGCATATCCCACAGCTAAAGATGTAAAAGACATCCGTAAGTACAATCATAGTTAATAAAGAACCGAAAGGAAAAGGGTAAAAAGGAGAAAAAAAAACGCATACCTTTAAATTCATGTAGTCACGGCTTAAAATGTGACTTCCATCTTTTGCAAACTTTATACTAGAGATTGATGCTACTATTTCTGTAAAAAACGTTTTCTGCACTCGGGACTCGGCATCTTGCAACCTGTAAAAAGTTATATGCTAGTGTTAGGTTGTTTCTTTTTGAGTTAACGAGCTTAATTAGCAGCTATACATAATTGTTTCTTTTTAACTTAATCGACACCAGTCCCAGTCCCAGTCCCAGTCCCAGTCCCAGGCAATACAAGACTGTCCTGTTCTTTGTACCAAAATAGGGCTTTATAGACAATAACAAAAAACTCACATTGTAGCACTACGATCACATAATGCGGATTGTCGCATGTCTACAAGCCGAATAAAACCCCTTGAACTACTATAAGCCAGCAAATTACAATGCAGTTGATGAAACTCTGCTGATGTTATCACCTCTGTCGTGAAGTAAACATCACAAAATGATGTATACAATTTTTAAGTGCATAAAATATAGTAAAAAATTTAATTACCTGTTAAATCATCCATGTTCGATGGCTTCATGTCAATGATATTGAAGCATTGGTCACTCACCTCAAGGTTCCACAAGTTTATTCTAAGGTCGTCGGCAGAAATAAACGTCTCCCCATCACTACACAACGATCACAACACCCATATTGATAATGTACTCTATTTATATTGATAATAGCAATGTATTTACATAATTTTACTGAGAATACCAATGTATGTTAGAACTGATAATATGTAACCTATAATAGCTACATACTGACGATTCCTTACACAAAACCTACTTATAAGTTCTTACCTATAATACCAATGTACTCATATTTCTTTACTAATAATAGTAATATGTTATGAAAAAAGTAATATAAGTACATTTCTATTATCGGTAAAAAAAATATATGTATCAATCTACACTTTATGGTCTATATCCGGTATAAACCATTAGCTTTAAATTTGGATAAAACAAACGTCTACCAAGAAATGCCTTTTACCTATTATTAGAAATAGAGTTGATATTATAATCATGAGCATGCCCATACATCTTCCGACATCTTGCAAAAGCAGCCTCCTCAATATTTTCACCCTAAAAAATGGAAATCAATCGCATGTGAAATCCATATTGAATTACATCAATATATTTACAAGTAGTAACATTCATATATCCTGTATAAGAAGACGAGACACTTGTCTTTACATTATCCACCCATTCTAGCCGATGACCATTAGCAACCGATGATTTAGATTCCCGACTAAGAAAACTGCTTTCAGACAAAAGATTGTTCTCTGAAGAAACATATGGAGTAAGATCCATTTCCTTGACTTTCTTGACTTTTCGTTCCTTAATCTGGCTTTAGAAACAATCAAATATATTTGTGTCGCTATATTTTCAAATTGGTAAACACAATTATAATGGCAAAAGTTAAATTTTGAGAAGATTATACCTTCCAAAGTTTAATGGTTTTGTCATTCGTTGAAAGCATAAAGAGTGATCCATTCAAGGTCGTGCACCATTTCAATTTGTTAATCTTCTCTTCAATTTCCACACTTTTTAAATAATCAAACTGTGAAACAAGTAAATAGTATTATGATCGGGCTTTCATTGGCTGTCAAATGTAATAAATAATAATAATAATAACACACCTCAGGCTCATGACTTTGGAATTCCGTCTTGTATCTATACTCGGGATGTTGCATGACCGCATCATCCAATCCTTCTGATGCATTTTGCGAATGTTGCTTACTTGTTACCTACAAGTGCAAACAAACGAGGAATGCGATTTAAGAAAAATAAAAAAAGTACCAGAGTACATGCTAAATACAGTGCAACTTGTTCAGTCATGTTATGTCATGTGTAATGTACCGAAAAGAAACACACTGTCTCATTCTCATTAATGCATATAGACACCATTACTGGCACCGGTACCCGTGCACAATAAAACTTGTTCTGAAAAACACAATTGTTGACTCTCATTCACACGGATACCGGTCCCAATGCATATCAGACACCGGTACCAGCGCACAGTACAACTTGTTATGTCATGTTTTGTCTTATTATGTAAAAAAGAAAAGAAAGTAGCATGTGGTCCGCACATCTTTACCAGCCTTGTTTTCGAAAATAACAACACGTCCCCCACGATCGCCAACAGCAAGATAATCACCGCTCTTGTCAAATTCAATAGCAGATATGACATCAACTAAGGAACAGAAAAGAAAATCACATCAAATACAGATAACATCAGCAACCAAAATATTCGTAAATGTATACTTGTGATAGTAATCAAAAATTGAAATTTTAGACGGACGTCTTGGTTCTAATCTTCAAACCATAAGTTGGAGAACGATATATAAATATAAGTAAAGTCTCAAATTCTTCACGATGATTGAAGATCGGAATCAACATCCCCAGGGAATGCAAGTCCTCCAAATAGTAAACGAACTTAATAATCTTCAAATAATGGAAGTTGAAAGAGAAAATTCAAAAATAATTACTATTTTCGACGTCTTCTCCTGGACGACGTTCGCCGAAAACCTGAGAAAATTTCCAGTCTAGAGGTGAAGAGGAGGAGCCTGCCGTGGAAATCATTGCGTCTTGCTCAGGTGCCGGTGACGGAGAAGTACATATGATCGGAGAATTCTACAGGAATTTGTAACTAATGTAACTGAATCTGCTCAAGATTATTCTTATCCACTTGATTTTCTCCGAAATTGAATTTGGATTCTCGTTAGCCACGAATGCGTTTTTGTCGTCTTGTTCTTGATTCTGGAATATATAGACGTGCTAAAAAGCGCCGTCTGTGCGCATTGTGCATAGATGACGTTGCGCAGGCGGGCCACTCTACCAATTATTTAGATTTCCGAAACAAGCCCCTTGACTTTTGTAGTTATTTATAATAAATGCCCTTTCGCTTTTTGTTATCTCTAACTTGCCGAGAATATAAAAACAAGCCCGCTTGCCGGTTTTATTAATGAAATTGTTGTCGTTCAAAAAAAAAAAATAGATATATATATTTGTCAGATTAATTAAAAAATTAACTGTTAATTGAAAAATTTGCGGTAGTTAGAAAACTAGCAACTAACTAAAAAATTAGTTGAGCTGAAAAACTAACTGATAATAAATGACGTTTAGTAAAAACTAAATAATAAAACTATCTGGAAATCGTAAAATGGCATGCACAAAATTAATCCAATATTATAAGAAAAACCAGAATACATTAAATTAAATTAAATTAAATACTAAATAAAATATTTTAGATTTTAAAATAAATTTCTTGAAACCGCTACTCAAAACGTTATTATTAGTAGCGTTTAAAAAACCTAGTTTGTTAGCTAGCTCACAAATTAGTTTTTGGATTCTCAAACATGTCAAACTAAAAAAGCTCGAAAAAAAACGTTAAATTATACGCTAGTCGAGGCGCGCCAAACACAACCTAAATAAAGGTTTATTGCATGAAATAACAGTTTTTAAGTGATAGTATTATTTTTGGAAAAACAACTATTAAAAATGTTTTCATTTGTTAACAAGCTTTTGAATATTTTTTGCAAGATTTTAAAGTTGTTTTAATTTTAATTTTTATTTTTTACAAGCTCTTTTACTTACCATTTTTATAACTTTTTTTAAACGAAAGTATTTCTAAATGTATTAAAAGTTGTAAGACAATTTATAGAAAAACTTTAAAAAGTTCAGAAAAGACTATAAAAATATTGTAGAAAAGATTTAAAAATAATGTATAAAAAGATTGTAAAAAAGATTTAAAAATAATGCATAAAAAGATTGTAAAAAGCTATAAATAAAGTTCTAAAAGTATATATGTAACAACATCTAATTTTGGGGCAAATTTGAAAAAACAATTTGGACCAAATTTGTAATCAAATCTAAAATTTATACAAAAGATATACAATTGATATGTGATTGCTAAACTAGCTATACCCAGTCATAATATAAAAATATAGAGTTTTTTTTTTCTTTTTACAATATTATTTTTGAGTTTATTGACATTTAAAGACATTTACAATAGTATTTTTTCTTCATAAAACAATGTTATCTATTATTCTAATGCCTCCTTCCCAAGATGATGCTCAATTATAAGCATGGGGGAGGATATGTAGTTTTGTAAATATTTGTGTTTTTATTTTAGTTTTACACTGCATTTAAGGTTAAAAATCCCGAAAGATTTTCTTTTGTTTTAGCTTGCATTTAAATAGATTTTTCTAATAATTTTTTCTTTTTTTTTTTTTAATTTTTAGCATTGCATTTAAGTTTCCAGGATCACCTTATAATCATCCATTTTTCTCTTAACTTTCTTCTCACATCTAGAATGCCTTTAGATATCAATCATAATATATTTTCTTGATCAATGGCTTGGTTATTTGTTTTTTGTGGGTATGCGACATTCTCACTTTATGAAGCTTTAGATCACTTTTAAGAACCTCTATTTGCTGACATACGTAGTGTATCCACGTAGGACGGGTTATGAGGCACTTCTAGTAGGCAAATCGAGTTATAACAATTAACAGTTCATACCAAGCAAATAAGAGTTTTACCTCTTGAGAACTCTTCTGTGTGTAGTCGGTTAAGACAGTCCTACAAAAGTTTCCTTTGTTCTCTTCCAGATCAATACACTTGCATATGATTCAAAAACGAATACTCGATCTTCTAATGACAATGATAAAAACTAGTTTTATCTTTATGATGTTTACGTTTTGTGTGTTTAGTCATTTGGTGCCATTTTGGGAGTCAACCAAATGCTAGAGTTTAATACATGGTATCTATTTCGCACTGTAAATATTTCACAAAAATCCCATAAATTTTATTTAGATTTGGTTCTAAAAAAGTGGTTCGTAAAAAAGAATCAGACTAAGCGATTACGGGGAAAATTCCAAAATAATCTAGAAAAGGTAGTACAAAAATAGAATAAAGTGATTTCTTATGTAACATTCGAAGGTAATTTGTTTCTTTTTGTTCAAATGTAAATACGTAAATGTCGTTTTAGTTGGCATCCACATGTAAATGCCACAATTAGTTAGTGTTTGTGAATATTTTTAGTATTTTAGTCAAATTTGAAGTTTAAGTCATAGTCTTTAGATAATTTCAATTTTCGTTAATGTTTGCATATGGTCGTATTCTATTTGCATTTTGTTTATCAACTTGTAATCTAATTTTTGTCCCCTTGATTTGGAAGATCACATGGTTGGTGCGTTGTATGCAAGTGTGATAGGTTTGAAAATTAGGGCAATGCCATCGTAGCATGATTCATAGTCTAACACTCGAACGTTAACTCTACAACAATGAGTGGATAAATATAGGTGCAAGTTCACACATGTATGCATGTAGTGCATACACGGGTGATTAAGTGCAAATTGTGAGTTCATCTGGTATTGTGCAATGCCTGCTATGATTATTGACGTTTTCATGATTAACTTGATATCCTCACTTTACATGATTGTATGCTATATGTTTAGCGGATTTCCATTCCTCAATTTGATATTTTGTTTTAAAAATGTATGATATTTGCCATATTCATAGGGCCCAAGTTAGCATTTTATTGGTTATGTTGGTGTTTATGTGATTGTCTACCTAATGTATTCTTTCATTTTCTTTTTTTTCTTTTCTTTTTTTTTTCGGGTTGCCTGATTCTTTATTCCATTGAGGGAAAATAAATGTTCAAGCTTGATGAGGTTAGTTAGGTGTATTTTATGCATCTTTTTAGTATGTTTTTACATTCATTTAAGCTTTGAATCATGCACCTTACTTGCCTTTGGGATACATTACGGTTTTTGGTGGGGGCGTTTTGAATTGTGTGGTTTTTATGTTTTCCAGGTCTATTTGAAGTCATGGTTAGGCTTAGAACGATGAAAAGAGGTGTTCGGAAAGTTTTAAGCAGATCGAATGAGGAAGGAAGGATTCTTGAAGAAAGAGTTTCGGCTAAATAGAAGAAAAACATAATCCGTTTATTTTTAGGCACGAAAATACATTGTATTGTAACTTATAGGTCTCGAAATTGGAAGCTGAAGGAAACATGGGTCATGTAAAATGCTACATGAAAAACACGGTCCTTGTAATTGTGTTTAATGCATGAAACGGGAACGTACCTTGAAGAAAGTTCAGATTCAGGCAATGTACTTTGAAAAACACGAACATGCTTTTTCCCACTTGAAAAATACGGTTGTGTAATTTTTCCGGAGTAGTTGTTGGGTAGATTCTTGATTTCGTAAAAAGGGGATCTACGCTCATTATTTTATATCTTTGGATTGGCAGAGAAAGGAGTGATTTCTAAGGTTGTGTTTAATAATTTCGGAGCTGAATGAGTATGAGGTCTGACCCAGTAAACATTATCCTATTTCTGACTCAGCTAGATGTTTATGTACTCGGTCAGATGTGATTTTTAGCATCATCAAACGCCCGAACACGGACTGAGTCAGACATCAGGTCTAACCGAACTTGGTTAGACGCAAATCAAACACAACCTAACATTGTTTTGACTTTGAACACTAGGAAACCCTTTTTTAAGTCGTTTTGTAAGTTTGATTCGTACTTTGATTTCAATTTTAGACTTGCCATTGTTTCTAGACATGATCGACTAAAAACCCTAATTTTTTGTTCCTATTTCACAATTTTGTTTATATTGTTGGTGATTTTAGTGTCACCTTACATTTTAGTTAATGGAAATAACTAGTATATCAACGGGTTCATACTTTAGTTCTAATACAAGTTAGGAGGTGCGGGAGTGCACACTTGTATATGACTAAGTTGATGCCGGTACGACCTAATAGCGGGGATCAAGAGGGTCGCGACCCCTTGCAGGGTCCAAGGGGTAAATCCCCTGCGGGTTCCATTGATGGTCATCAGGGCCAGTTTCAGCATGTGCTGATGGTCACCAGGGTAAGCATCAGCATACGCTGATGGTCTCGTGTTAACGTAGTTGATCACGATGGTCATGCACTTACGCTGGCACTGATATATACACGCTGCACTGATATAGGTAATCAGTTTTCAACTGCACACTGTAACCACTCGTACTTTCTAGGATTCGGTTTTCTGGTATAAACAATCATATTAACGTTCAAATTGAGATACGATAACGAACACGAATTCTCTAAACCATCAAAAAATGGTGAACTCTTTATTGTATACGAGTAATTGATTCTTCAACATTATCCCATATTTGAATTTCGTGAACCCATGCATAGGGTCAAAATATCAAATTCGGAAAGTGATATACACGATTTTTGAAGCAGTCCATGATTTCAAAAACGATCCTATTTCTACATAATGGATTGATATTTTAGACCATATGTGATTTATTATTTCTACATTTTTTTTTCAACTTTCATAGATTCTCTAAGTTAGGATTTATTAATTAATCAATAAAATACAAAAAAAATATAATTAAGACAGACAATAATATTGTCATTTGTCCACACTGTTATTTGTTTTTAGAAAAGGTAAAAGGTTAGCAGTTTGCGAACAACATCTGCAGAAAAAATATGAATCTAACGTTTGCAGTCAGCAACAATAAAACTGTTTGTTTTTTAAAGTCTGCAGACTGATAAAATAAACTGAAATTAAATTAAATTGGTTTCTTAATCTTAGAATAGTAGAACTCAAATTCTTATTTAAGTATTTTAAATGCAAATATTTTGACATGAATAAAATTGTTTATTTTTATAAAGTCTGCACGCTATTTGCACGGCCACAGAGAAAAAAAATCAAGATCTTTTAAAAAACAAACAACACCGTAATCTGTGCAAAATATTGATGACGTCATATATATATATATATATATATATATATATATATATATATATATATATATATATATATATATATATATATTCTAAATTTGATTTTGATTTTAATAATATAACTTTTATGATCATATTTAATAAATCAATTATTTTATAAAATTACATTAAACAAATGCAGAAAAGTGTTGACGGGGCCAAAACAACAAAATATTACTTTTATTGACAACCTCTACAAAATATGCTAAATTTGTATGAACTCAAACGGAATTAAATTTTGACTTACTACGTTCGACTTCTTCAAAGTGAAACATTCTATCATGGACGAATACAAATCATGTCGTAAACAACACAAACAATTTAGGTCATTGGAGGAAGTCACGACCATTATAAGTAACACTGATAACAAATGTCAAAGATTATTTATATAAATGTTTGAAACTTATTTATAAAAAAAAATCATAGTTTGAATCACACACACATATAAAATTGATATGCTGATAGCTAGACCAAATATATACTGTTTATTTAAAATGACAAATAATAGTTCACTCACCATAAGTTTAAATCTTATGTTAGGAATCAGGATTCTACATTTTGTATTATACTAATTAAGGAAAATATACTTTTAGAATAAGAAGTAGCCTAAAGTCCTTAAATGTTTTAAATGGAGATTTAAGATTATTCATAATATTATCATACACGATATGTATGGTAGAAGTGGAAGAAGAGAGACAAGACCACTTCAATTGTTGACGAGGAACGATCCACATAGACTGTCCATCACTGCAAACTGCATATTCTCAGATGGTTTCCAGTGACGCTTTCTTTGATTTATGAACCAGTTGTTTATTTGTTTTTGGTCTAATCCTGTTGATTCTGCTAATGCAATCTTGTCTGCTTCCTGGACAATGTTATGTATGAATGTGTCAACATAAGAAATATCCTTTTAAACTTTATAATGAATTATACATAATAGCGTATTTTTAAAAACATATTTTCACCATAAAACGATCATATTATTAACATGTTTATAATAAAATGACCATATATTCACCAAATACCTTTTTTAGCGGTCCCCATTATATTTTTGGTTAATTTATATTTTTTGCAAAAAAAAATATTCTTTTGCTAAAAGTTTTGATTTTTCAGTTCCTTTTCCGTGAAAAATATTTCTTGCAAATGTAAACGAAAGTTCAACATAATTGGTAAGTTGTTTGGCTCTCGTAAGGGCCCACGACTATGTTTTTCAAATTTAGCCAAAAATTGTGCTATCTATTTATATGTTAATATGTGTAAAATGGCGGCCTTTAAAGAGCCTTGAAACCGTATGATCGGTGCTTCACCTGATTTATCAAACACCTGACCGATTTTGCTTTAAGTAGGTTTAGGTCTCAAAGAAATACTTGTAGCTCCAATTTCAATATATTTTATTATTATTAAAAATAACATCATATTTTTACGAAATGACATCATTTTCGTGGAAAAAGGCAAAAAATTACAGGATATGATATTAAGAAAGCAAAATAAATAAGAGGAAATGAGAGAGTATTGCAAGTGGTTCCAAGGTCATTTTCGGGTGAAAAAAAAATTAAAATTGCAGATGAAGCCTAGTTTTTGCAGATGGCTCCCATTCATTTGCGAAAATGATAGCTATTTGAATTATTTGACTAATTTTTTAACAAAAACTTATGAAATTATGCTATTTTTGTCACTTTCTCAATAAATAATGATCATATGATAAATGATATGGTCATCTTATTTTTTGTCATTTTGTTGATTACCTTTTTTCATACCGAGAACAAAATGATGGTGACTTTTTTACAAATTCTATAAAAAGTGAAGAATGCTTACAGTTGGATAAGGCCATCTGTAATGAATGCTCCACCAATCAAGGAGTACTTGTCTTGCTTCTTTGGGTAATTTTCCTTTCTTTTTCTTGTTGGAAAATTCATGCTTAAGGGAACTAATATATTTACTGTATTTGCGCAGAAGTCTTTCCTTGAGAGCTCGATCTTCATTTGTCCAGTTAGATTTTGGCACTTCTGCATCCCCCCTACTTAAATCTTCCTCTGATCTCTCAACACTTTCATCTGCTATCACAAATTGGTCAGAATATGTAAAATCATAAAATATATCAAGAAAAGAGATTTACATTTCATATTTCTTTACGTTATGCATAGAACCCACACGTGAATTTTGTGTACAAATTGGAACCCAAATTTTCAGCAAAATAAATGGCGCTCTGACAATTGCAAATTTGCAATCCAAGACAAGGCCCTATTGAAGTCCGTTGGTCGGTTTTCCCATGAATATCACCAAGGCCCATATAATCGTGGGCTTTGTGGGCTTTAGTGGACAATGGCCCATCTTGCATAGTTATAGACTTATACGTGTACTCAGGTCCAAACCGACATCACGTGTCACCTCGATTCTACCACTCGCCGGTTCCCCTATACCTTTAACGTCTCCTTTATTTTTTTATCCAATTCTATCCATGTGGGTTTGGTCCAAGGCGCATGCGCTTCAGCATCTGTCCGGTCCGACGATGCTCGAGGTGCATGGACCGGCACCACCACTGAACTTTCGAGTGACCGTCGTCGTCTTCCTCCGACAGCCAAAATGAAGAGCAAATTTGTATAGTTTATTATTATTATTATTATACACTAGGAAAGCAAATGAAAAGGCCATAGACGAATGGTACAATAGGCTTGAATGATTCCAGCCCAGGGATGTGAAAACACCAACATTGAGTGGGTGTGGGGTCAAAGACTGACGTCTTTACTGCCAAAAAAGATGAGGGAAATGATAATACAAGGTTCGTTGTGTCGAATCGCACGCAGAGCCCAGAGCCTGTGTGATGTGTACGGCCTTCCGATAAATAAATGAAAAGAAGAGAAAGTGAACAAGGGAGATAACCCGCAAAGCACGCACCTAAGTACAAACCCTAAAACGTAAACCCCCACCAAAGGAAAGACTCCGTACGTATTGCACCTTTATTTTATTTTATTTTATGTAGGGCAACACTGACAATCTCTTTATGATGTTTGGGAAAAGGCTTCATATTCACTTGCTCCTCCTAGCTAGAGTTTAGAATAACAACTGTTTCAATAGTCTTTCTCAGGACGAATAATTGTCTGTGAATTAAATTATATATATAAACAAAAGAAACCCTATTCTCAGCTTCTTCTTTTTTATTTAGTTTTTTCTGGAATGTGAACTAAAATTTCAGTCTGAGTCTATTTTGTTCTTTACTACTTGTGTTTTATAAGCCTAATCTTGTCCCCAATCTGTACTTGTATTTTCTATTGCTTGTTTCCTTTGACTGCGGTCACACCTTCATTCTGGAAAGACGCTTTATTCATGCCAGAAGTCATCAGCACAAACAGTTCTGAATGCCTACCTCTTACCTCCCATTACCCCATTCTTCAGGGGATCGCTGTATTTTATAAGCCTACTATTGATAAAGATGAGTAGCATGAACATACTAGAAATCTTAGTTGCCTAGTCTTCGACATGTAGAAAAGAAAATGAAAAATGAAATATATGATATAGAAAAATGAAATTAAGCAACAATTTTAAAGAATAGTTAAACCGTATTTATTAAGATCTCACGCCATAGTGGCCGCATGGCCGAGAGGTAACTCTTAGAACGCTAACTGGAAGGGAGCAAGCCCGTGTTTTCAACTAGAGATCTCCATTATATATAGAATTTCACCATCATAACGTGTACTCTAATTAGATAACACCTAGATATATTAAACTGGTTCTCACGATTATACAAATAAAGTAGGTCATAGACTCATAATGCAAGTATAAATAATATCTCATGTTGGCATGCTCATGTAACCTAACTTAGACCCTTTATGTTAGTGGTACACATGCCCGGTCCAGACAATGGGCGACACAGGTGACCGCCCAGAGCCCATCGTCTTAAAGGACCAAAATTTTTTATGTCCTATGTAATATATATTTGTTTTCTAACAAAAACAAGTTGATTACTTTTTTTAATTTTTAAAAGTAGATGATACTTCGAGATTGGGACTTTTAATAAATTACTAGACATATTAAAATTGCTGCATCTTAATGTGAATGATATAAGAGATCAAAGTTATGATAATAGTTCTAAGGCTCAAGGGTGTGTCGGACGCACACCCGCGTCCTGGCTGAGGTGGCGCCTAGAAGGCGGCCAAACACCGCCCCCTCTTCCGTTCTCCTGCGTCCTCCTTCTCACACGTCCTCACGCGTGCTACTTAAGATGTTCCCGGAACGCCTTCTCTTCCACTTGTTCCGTTCTCATTGGTTAATCTCTTCCTCTCTCTCCCGCTCCTCGCGTTCTATCCGTCTCCCACACCCCTTAGCCTAATATCAAAGGAAAACACCAATGTGTTCTAAAAGACTACTTTAATTAATCATACTGCTTTATACATGTCATGTGTTTGCCATAGTCTTAATGTTACGGTTAGTGATATGCCACTTTCCAATAAGATGTTGCATTATTAGAAAAAAAACAATTTGACGAAACTAATTATGAAGAAGAAATACATTCTTTTTTTATTAAGTGTTGGATGTCGGATACATCGTGTGTTATCGCCCCCTCTCCGAGTGGTAGTCGACCGAGATCTAGAAATGATAACAGATCTAGTGGAGCTAGACCCCCCTCCCACATCTACTAGAGCTCGACCCCATCCCATATCCACTGTAGCTCGGCCCTCTCCCATATTTACTCGAGATTGACCCCTTCCCAGACTTACTAGAGCTCTGTAATCTCAAACTATGCTTACCAGTAATAGAGACGGCTCCGGTAGTAGGGCGGCTCTGCTGATCCCCAGTTATGGGGCACCCATTTCCACGAGCAAGTACATATGGATACAACATTTTATTGTATGACGCCACATGCAGGGATTATGAGCGACCGTGTTATTAAAGAGGATGAAAGGGAGGATGACAAGGAATGTTATAGTGACGAGGATGACGTTGCCATGATGCATGTACACTATTGTTGTCGTACCATTTAGGTGTCAGAGGCCCTAATATCAAAGATTTTGATGGATCGTCATTGCTTTTTATCACCCGGAATGGTGATATGTTAGTAGTTTTATTATTTGAATTTATGATAATTGATTTTATGGTTATACTTATATAGCTTTTTCAATATTATAGGTTTGGAAATCAGAAAGTTCACTCGACGATCATAAATATATTATGGCAGTATATGGATACACCTTGGCCTATATTTAGTGAGGTCCCAAATCTGTTTGTAAGACAAATGTTTGAGCGTTTCCAGGTAATATATTGATTTTTTTAATATCTTTTGCTTATTCGTTTTGAGGTTGAAATTCTAACTTTACTTGTCATTATTTATAGACGCTTTACAAATGGCATTTACTCGAGGAGCAGCACATTTATGAAGGTTTTGAAAATACGCTCAAAGAACGATACAAAGATCGGATGAGGGATGCCAGGAGAGATTTCACAATCGCTGCAAGAGCTGCGAGACACCCTACCGTTCGCTTTGAGGACTCCATGCAGATCTTGCAGGATTTTCATCTAAATACATATCGGAGGGCGTATGGCGGTCATTATGCAGAGTAGCAATTCCATATTATTGTTTATTTTGTTGAATTTTGTTCCATGTTATAGTATTATACATGTGATTTTTTACAGTATTGGGACACACTAGGATGGAAGAAAATGTCTGTTAGTAGGACGAAAAACTGCAATTCGTCTTATGGTTCTAGGATATCAGGCAAAAACACAGGTGGCAACATACAAATGAACGAGCACCGTGATAGATTGTTAACTAATCATATTTAAGAATTTTAGTAACTTTTTTCCTTTTAACACTAACTACATCAACTATATTGTGTCGTTTATGTAGGGATTGTTGTTGGGTAAAGAAAACCCACATGGGAAGAGGTGCATATGCAGACTCACCTGACCGCCGAATTATATATATTGATTGTCTTGGTTTTTTTTACAACGATAATGATGTTGTTTTGCTAAATTATAATATGCTTATAAGAAGGCTGAGGTTGAGAAATACCCAGAGGAGGATGCTCGGCCTGCCATCGGGGATGTTGATTTATGGCTCCAGTCCTAGATTTAAAGGGAGTGAGGGAGGAAAATGGTCCTGACTATGGGATAGGATCCTCACATCTTCATTGTGTGGTTACCGAGACATATCCTATCGGGCCTGCATCTTCCTCAGACTACGCATAATCATAGTAGGAGGTATACTTATTCATAAAATGCATTTTGTTTTATATAGTAAGTTGTTATGTTGGATGGTAAGATAGAATACATTGCTATTATGGATAATAAGGATAAAGTACATTACATATATGGTTGAAAATGAAAGTATGTTGTTATTATGGATAGTATGGTAAAGTACATTGTTATTATGATTAAAATGAACGTAGATTTCTATATATGATAGTAAGGGTAAAGTACATTGCTATTATGGATTGTAAATGAAAGTATGTTCTTACTAAGAACATAGTAAAAGTAAGGATTTAAATTGAAGTATATTTGCTAACCATGTATGTTCGTCTTAAAAATTTTAGGTACAAATGTTGTGTGACAAAGTGCAAACCATGGAAGAGCAAATGGAAAGAAGAGAAGCAAATTTTGAGGGCAGAATTTGATATTGTGAAACAATTGTAATTTTTAGGGATAATGATATGTAAGGGTAATGAACTTTGTCTTGTGTACACATTTAGTCACTTATGTTTTTTATCCACATTCAGTGACTGAACTTATTTTGTGCTTGATTTACCCATAAAATTTTAAAATTGTTTACATTTAGTCACTTATGTTTTTTGTCCACAAATGACCATTAAGTTATTGGTTATATGTATAAAAAAAGAAGTTTAATGGTCATATGTGTGCAAAAAATATAAATGACTAAATGTGAACAATTTTAAAAAGTTAATGGGTAAATCATATACAAAAATAAGTTCAATGACCAAATATGAACAATTTTAAAAGTTTTTTAACCTACCAAGTCATTATCCTCATTTTTATTTCAACAATTTTAGTGTATTAAGAAACCATCATCGTAATAATTGATTAGCTTTTGTATCGAATATAAATGTTATTATATGTTTAATGTATTGGTTTTTTGCTGCATTTACGATAAAAAGAAATAAACTGTAAAATTTTAATTTGTTTCGTATTCTTTTAATTAGTATTACCGACGGATTTGTGACGAAATTTTTGTTGGATTAGGTGTCTAAGCCATGACTAATAATTAGTATTTATCTAATTAATAGTAGCATAGTCCATTTGGGTTGCCCTCATAGTTGGAGGATTGGCAGAAAGTCCGGTAGAGAGAAAGATTGATTTATTATGTGATTAATAAATCAATAGAAATTAAATAAATAGTTTATTAATATATTTAAGTGATAATATATTAATTAGAAACTATAATAATTAATTAGAAATTTTTCTGGAATTAATTGGAATTAATTTGGCAGTTAAATTGATTAATTAAGGTGCAGGGACTAAAACTGTAATTATTCAATAGTTGAGTAAGTGACAGTTGAGTGAGTGAGAGTGGTGAACGAAATTATATATGGAAACATATATATTTTCGATTTTGATAATGAGGATAAAAGGGTTTGAATTATTAAGATAAAGGCTTATCTTAATTTGAATTCAAAAATGTTTATCTTTAAGGTTTATCTGATCACCATTTGGAGCCTATAAATAGGGAGGCTCACCCTAACCCTAAAGCCACGATTTTGAAGCTCTCTAAGAAGGTATTTTCGGCCAACAACTCCAAGCTAGGGTGTGACTACATTTGAGGCAAGAGGTTTCTGTTGCTTTGCTTCCAAGATTCACTTTAAGGTTGGTTTTCTTGATCTTTCTTTTAGTTTATATTTTTCTGGCCTTCTAGGATATGTTATATGTTTAATTAGAAGAAAACCTAGATCTATATAGGTTGCATGTGAACTTAGGAATGTTAGTTCATAGTTGCAGAAAACCTTTCAGTGGTATCAGAGCTATTTGGCGTGTTTTCTTGTTAAATTGTTATATCTGTATCCTGTAAATTAGGGTTTATTGTTTCTAAACCCTAATGTGGCCGTTTTGAATATTAGGGTTAGGGTTTCGAAAAACCCTGGCCCCTCCCCCTTGCTTGGCGTGAAAAAGGGAATGGTTTAGTAGGCTTTCTATTTTTGGTAACTTTAATTGTTTAAATAGATAAAACCTTAAACCTTTATCCTAAAATTCGAAAATTAGGGGATAGGGATAGGTTTAAATTAATTTGATTATTTTGTGACACCTATCTGCAAAATTAATTAATTTAAATAATTGTTTATTTAAAAGATAATTAATAGAATTTAATTAATTTCGATTTAAATGGTTTAAATTCCGAATATTAATAGATAAAATCTATAAATATTTTAAGAGGTTTAAAATATCAAATTTAATTAATTTAATTAATTGGTTAATTAAAAGATAATTAAATCGGCTTTAAATGGTTTAATTTAATTTTAAATTTAATAGCTTAAATTGACAATAAATTAAAAGATAAACCAGAAACAATTTTTTAAAGGTTTAAAAAATTACATCTTATATATATTATAACTAGGAAGTTATTTTTTTTATATGTATAAGATTAAAATGGTTAGTCAAATCATTAGTAGGCCTCATTCACTAAGCTGGTCTATAAAGTGGGTATAAGGAGACTGCCTATAAAATGGCGGTCGAATGGGTGAACACTCTCGCCCACCGCTCGCCTGATCAGTGGAGGGTCGTTAGCCGAACAGGTTTGATAGGACCGTCTAATAATCACTAAAAGTATAATGATTCAAAGTACTAGAACACTTAATAAAACCCAAATCTAGTTACTTTAGGGAAAATGTGAATTGGTGCTAATCCATGAAATTGCACATTGCACTTTATGAAACATTGGTGGAGCGTGTGTGGTTTACCGGCACACTAATAGGGGTTCATAAAGAGTGGTAATGGGTTTCTCATGATTTATCATTGTTGATGGAGCGCGTGTGGTTAACCGGCACATCAATTAGAGATGATAAATGACATTGAGAGTACCAAGCTAATTTGCATGGTTATTCACATCCAGTTTGTGATCCTCGGCATCCCAGTCACAAACAGTGGAGCACATCCGAGATTAAACATGCCATTAAAAGTTAAATGAATCTCAACAGATCTAGGAATTTCATAGGATGGAATTGATAAATGTTTATCTACCTTAATGACCGATATGTTGTGATTACGGCATCCCTCTTCACACCATAGTTGGGGCATTTTGGATCCTAGCCTTATTAAATAGCTAATTGGGTAATTATTTAAAAGGATCAATTAAACTAATAAATTCTGTTTATTTTATAGATGTCTAGTGTCAATTCTCCTCCTTCTCCTCCATCACCCATTTCTGAAAGCATCAGAATGCACCTGCCAAATATGGATAGGCTGACTGGCCTGAACTATATGGTATGGCTTCATAAATAGAGAATAGTTCTCTGTTTTGCTGGCAAGCCATATCTGACTGAATGCCCGCCCCCCAAAGCATGACATCACACAGTAGCTTGTGATGAGCATGACTCCTTGATTGATAAGTCAAGGAAAGTTCGTTGCCTAATACTATTGATCATTGACCCTGAGTTCCGCAGGAATTTAGAATTCCTGGGGTCAGATAAGTTAACACAGCTAGTTGTGGAAAAGTTCCATGAACTGGTTGAGAAAGGACGGACTAAGATCTTCAAAGAGTTTGAAGTGTGTAGGAAGTAGCACCAGTTCACATGTTCTCAAGGCTGAGAGACACATAGGTGAATTGTAAAAATATTTGGTCCCCTTTTTATCGGGAGTTAAAGCATTAGCTCGACTCGCTGATCCGTTCATCCTGATGTACAGGAAGGGAAACCAAATAAGACAATCATGGACATGCATTCAATGTTGACTCTATATGAGTCGTTCATAGAGAAGCATAGTTCCATTGATTCAACTGCTTCGGGATTGAGTCCAGTAATAGGACACATCAAGAGATGGTCCAGATCGTCTGGACCGGTTCCTCGATGTTTCAAATTGGGAATCCACAGGGTGGGACACAGTCACGGAAAGATTGGAAAATGCTCCGAAGCTGAACAGTTTGGCAACTCAGGAATATCTTAAAACTCAGAACCCCTGATCCTTAATTCCTTGATACAAGATGTGTTTCTCACATTTGCTCTGTATGAATGGACTCTGTAGGATGTGGGATGTTGTTGCATAGGAGCATGTTCAGACTGGTTCTGAAACTCATGCAGTTTTAGAGTTTAGTTAGATATTGATATCATGTTATTAGCTTATTAGATGCGTATGACATTGTCTATCATATAATACATAGTTCAAGGATTTTGTTTTAATAAAATTGTCAATTTTCTTTTAACACATGTTGTTTGAAATATCCTTGAAATGTTGTATGATTGTGTTGAATGCATGATTAGTAATAACTTGAATATTGATACATCCAAAGTGTTTGGATTTAGGAATTGTGTCACTTATGATTGTTAAGACAAATGTTGTAAGAATCAATTCAACCAAAGGTCCAGTTGGACAGGACTTTGGAATAATTTGACTTAGAATCTCATGATGAATTGAGTTCTTAATGTGTCAAGAAATGAATCACCCAAAGATCCAGTTGGATAGGACTTTGGAATCATATGACTTAGAGTCAGATGATGATTAAGTTCTTTATTAAGCACATATAGCAAGAAATGAATCACCCAAAGATCCAGAGGATAGGATTTTGGAATCAGTTGACTTAGAGTCAACTGAAGATTGCAAGTCTTGAACAGAATTAACAAAGTCATAAGTTTACATAGATATGTAAAAGGCATTGAGATTAGGAGCAACGGACACATCAGTTGCTGTGTATTGCTTGAATCTTCAAACAAAACACAATTGTTTGTACTTCACGATATTTGTCATTCGATATGGCGAATATGACTTCACTTATCAGAATAAGCGATTGCATTGAAACCTTGAACAGTTCAAGGACTTCAAAGGAAGTACAAGACCCGCAGAACCTGAGTGACAACATAAACTGGGAAAATGTTTCACAATTCATTCTCTTCCAAGAACATTAATAAGTTATAATGTGTCTTAGGGAAGATGATGGAGCATTGGTCGAAACAGTTCGATCCTCGATGTATGAGATACATTTTCAATTAGTTTCCAATAAATTGAATTCTAAACCAGTCAGACCATATTCCGACCACATTCTAGACTAAGTAGGCTTTGGAGACACTGCTGAAATGTGAAGCTGGGATTATCCCACTTGCACATAGAGAGTCCAGGGTCTTATAGTGTTCATCCGAACCTCATGACTAGCCTGAACATGATTAACATTGTCGTTTCATTGGCTATCCCGCTGTAACTCTAAAAGAATAGCTCTTTTAGAAAGAACTCATGTTCTAAGGAAACAGTGGGAGTTGGGACAGTCCTGAATGAGTTCAGGATTAGCCAAGTGAAAAAACCTTTAGTCATCACTAGGCTTAGAGCAGAAATCAGATTTCTGTTCTACAACTGACATAATCTTCTCTTGACCAGTAGTATTTATCACCATCATAAGTAGTTATGATCAGGGTGACATACCGATTGGTGGTAAAGCACTATAGTTGGTACGGATTTATAATCCGACTACTTGGAAGCATTGGTGAGCCAGGTTGCTGCCAAACAAGAGAACCTTAGGGCGAGACACAGTCTATGTGAAAATTTGATTGATTTTACACCTGGTCTAAAAACCAGTGGGAGTAACTGAATCATCAAAAGAAAGCAACATGGACAAATACATACCTTCAGAACATCTGGTTGAGTGAGACGATGCTCAGAGTCAAGTAATTGATTCCGAGAGAAGTAATCCCAATAGAGGATGGAATCCGAAAGGATACTGTATGGTACATTGTGAATCGTTAGTGGAGCGCGCGTGGATCACCGGCACACTAATAGGGACTCACAAAGAATGTCCCAGTACAAAGGTAAATAGGCCCGGGATTTCCCCACGGGCATCTCGCAGGAAAGGATATTCAAATTCTCAAAATAAGCCAAAGGATTGGATTTTGAGAAAGGACTGAAAGATTTCCATTAAAATGTCAGAAAAGTTTAGATTCTCAAAATGTGCCTAAGTCCTGGATTTTGTGAATAGTCTATAACCATGTCAAAGCCAGTGGGAGTTGCCGTTATCTACTATCTCCATACGTGGGATACATAATGTTTCTAGGAAACGTCTCTTTTCGTTACAAAGTGTAATGACTTGGTGTTAAGAGACAGATCGCTATGAAAGTCTTAATAGAAATACGGCATACTCAGGTGGTTGTAAACATCTATGAGATAGATCCAGATTCTTCCAAGATGATCTTGATGAGATTCAAGATGCATAGACTTAGGAAAAGTTTTCTTATCATTTCAAAGTGTGATGACTTGGCATGAAAGAAACTAAGAAGGTGCAATATACTCACATAATTCAAAGTCATCTATTAGATAGATGAAATCACCAGCATAGACCTAGCCATTCTAAGCATGATATTGATAAGATTCAAGATGCATGAGAAGAGTCTCCGAAAGGAAATAGTTTTCGAAAATCATGACACAAGGATTATGAATAATCTTTGGATTCCGAAAAAGTTTGGAATAAGATTGGATCGGGTTCCACAAATTTTCTTGGATCGATCCTAATGTCATGAACATGTCCTGATGACTTGATGCTTAGGGCATAATAAGTTGGATTCAGGACATTGTCTGGCTGGAAGTACTGGATGGATTGTTTGAACTCAAGAGAGAAACATTGGGAAATGATTAGGGTGAAAGTGATAGTGTTAAAATTTGAAAGACTTTTCAAAGTGGTAATTATTAACGTCGGGACATGATGTTAAAGGACTTCATGGTTAAAGAATCTCGTTGGTATTATGATGGAGCGCGTGTGGTTCACCGGCACATCATAACGCCTCGAAATAGTCTTAGGGTGCAGTCAAGTAGACTAAAGACCCCAGAACCATAGGAAGTCACAGTACAAATTACCAGAATTGAGTTAGGAGAGAAATTGACAAGATAACATATTGAGATGTTATTGGATGAGCATCCGATTGGATCATCTGCAATAAAATGTACAAGTATAAGATACTTTGGAAACATAGAAAGAGTGTAAGGTTCATAAAGACATAGATGTAAAATTAGAATTGAAAGTTTAAAAGAAATTTTTGAAACCGATAATAGGTTATGACAAGACCAGACTTGGTGATTACCTTGTGGAGACTTGGTAATTAGCAGGAGTAGCTGCCAGTCAGATCTTTATGTTTCACTTTTGCATGTTTTACTTCCCGAATAATTTAATTATTCAGATAGGTCCACAGTCGCTCATACTTTGGGAAGTAAGTATTGAATCAAGACTGTCATGAATTGGTTTGTAGACTGTCTAAGGAGTTAGACATAGCAATAAGATTGCTACAACATTCATGAGTACTTAGAAATAAAGATTTGAGTATTGGATAAACCCACGCTCAATAGATTGCTTCATGGATTATATCACAAGCAATGTTGAGACGATAAAATCTTATGATCTTGAAGTGGAGAGATATGAGTTATGATTTACAAGGCAGTTGTTCATTGATAATACGAAAACGCATCGGTAACTCGATGTTATAAAACGTGTTGTTGTGAATGATTTGACTGGTAAAAGATATAAGCATATGAGTCGAAACTTATTCGTTTCTTGACCCTGATGGGAAACAGATATCTGTAGGCCTCTCGATGATTTTGAAGTTGACAAGTGCTGGCCAGCCTGGACTAAATTGATGTGTTCAATTAGAAGTTCTAAAGTCATAAGCAGAATCGAAAATCGGGAAACAGAGTATCAGACAGAGATTGATCTCAATCCATGTCTCGTGTCTGAAAATATCTAGTTGGACGAAGGATCATATGATCACTTATCATTGGACAGAACTGACTAGGTCAGAGTTCAGCAGCGGTTTCTAGGAAGCTACAGTTGCTAAATTAATTAGAGGGTAAATTGGTAATTTTAGTCATAGACTTATCCAAGTGGGAGACTGTTGGATTAGGTGTCTAAGCCATGACTAATAATTAGTATTTATCTAATTAATAGTAGCATAGTCCATTTGGGTTGCCCTCATAGTTGGAGGATTGGCAGAAAGTCCGGTAGAGAGAAAGATTGATTTATTATGTGATTAATAAATCAATAGAAATTAAATAAATAGTTTATTAATATATTTAAGTGATAATATATTAATTAGAAACTATAATAATTAATTAGAAATTTTTCTGGAATTAATTGGAATTAATTTGGCAGTTAAATTGATTAATTAAGGTGCAGGGACTAAAACTGTAATTATTCAATAGTTGAGTAAGTGACAGTTGAGTAAGTGAGAGTGGTGAACGAAATTATATATGGAAACATATATATTTTCGATTTTGATAATGAGGATAAAAGGGTTTGAATTATTAAGATAAAGGCTTATCTTAATTTGAATTCAAAAATGTTTATCTTTAAGGTTTATCTGATCACCATTTGGAGCCTATAAATAGGGAGGCTCACCCTAACCCTAAAGCCACGATTTTGAAGCTCTCTAAGAAGGTATTTTCGGCCAACAACTCCAAGCTAGGGTGTGACTACATTTGAGGCAAGAGGTTTCTGTTGCTTTGCTTCCAAGATTCACTTTAAGGTTGGTTTTCTTGATCTTTCTTTTAGTTTATATTTTTCTGGCCTTCTAGGATATGTTATATGTTTAATTAGAAGAAAACCTAGATCTATATAGGTTGCATGTGAACTTAGGAATGTTAGTTCATAGTTGCAGAAAACCTTTCAATTTTGTCCCAAAAAAAGAAACGGAAATGTACAAATGGGTCGGTATTCGGTAGATGATGATGTTAGGTAAATAGGTGGGTCGATATTCGGTAGGTAAGTAGGAGGTCCGGTATTCAATAGGTAAGTAGGTGGATCGGTATTCCGTCGCTAGAGTTAAAAATTTCGGTCAACCTAATTGGGTCGGTATTCCGTCGGTGATTACCAATGCGGAAATACGGCCGATATTCTGTCACCAAAACCGTCGGAAATCGGCCCCTCCGTGTGTAATCCGTCGGTAATAGCAAATATTGACCAAATACTAATGGAAACTGTCGCCGGTAATATATATATATATATATATATATATATATATATATATATATATATATATATATATATATATATATATATATATATATATATATATATATATATATATATATATATATATATATATATATATATATATATATATATATATCACTAAGAGTTTAGGTTTGATGGTGGGTGGGGCAGTGTAGTTTGGGTTGGATCCGAACGGGACATGTTTTAATACACGCCAAAATTAAAAGAAAAGTAAGCAAGCACAGGAGAAGAAATAGAAAAAAAAGCATAGCTTAAATCAATGGTTGTGATTAAACTGTGAACGACTATGATTTACCATTTTACTATTCATCAAACTAGAACTATCAGAGGCAGTTTGGTTCGTTGGAATTCGTGGGAAATCAAAAGAATTGGAGTCGAATTCTTGCATTTAGTTCAAACTTGTTTGAAAATATTGGAATCCAATTCCATTGAAATGGAGACAATAAATTCTTTGGTGGTTAGATGAAATTAATTTATCTTGGAAGAAGGAATATGCAATATTACCATTATACACATTCTATTACTTTTCAACTTTTCAAATTGAAACCTTCTACCACCGCCACCACCCACCACTCACCACCACCACCACCACCATCCATCATCGCCACCCAACACCAACGCCGCCACCCACCACCGCAACCACCCACCCACCACCACCACTACTGCCACCCACCACCACCATCGTCACCCACCACTACCGCCACCCACAACCACCACCTACCACCACGCACCGCCACCATCACCCACCACCACCACCCATCACCGTCATTATCCACCACCGCCTCCGCCACCACCACCGCCATCACCACCCATCACGGCCACTATATACTATCCACCATCATCACTACCACCAAAGTAATAAAATATGTTCGTGTTTTTATCGATTCAATTTAAATACCTATTTTTATTACATATTATCTTGTACGTGTTTAAAACATGTTTGCTTTTTTCTCATCAGTCATTCAATTTAAGTGATTACTTTATTTTTATCCTTTATATATTTAATTTCTTCTCATTCAATAATATTTTATTTTATTTTTTTCAATTGCATTTACATTTATCATATATATTATAAGTTTTTTTATTAAACATTTCACAATATTTAATCTATATAATATTAAAATCAAAGTGATTAATAATACTTTCGACATTTTTTATTGTTTTATAAATATACCGACATTTTTTTTGTTTTATAAATATACATATTAATATTGAGCTACGTTTTCAAATGCCACGTATTATAATACTTGTCTTTTTTGAAGGTGTTACTATAATATATTTAATTATATATTATGCTTAGTTCTCGAGTTTAATTTTGAGATGGAAAGGAAAAAAAAAAGGAAGGAAAAAATGAATATATATATATATATATATATATATATATATATATATATATATATATATATATATAATATATATATATATATATATATATATATATATATATATATTATATATTATATATATATATATATATATATATATATTATTTTCTCTCTCGATCATCTCATATTTAGGAGGACTGGTTTTAAGAAGAAAAAAATATTTTTTTCCTTCCTATATTTTTTGAATATGTCGTATTGAAATATTATGTATGTTTAAAAAATAACAAACTAAGTGAGAGTTTCATAGAAAATTTTAGATGGATGAAAATAAACTGGTTGCATTTATAATTTTACTTTTGAAAGATTTGAACTATTGAAAAATATGTTTAATAAGCTGTTCAATAGTAAAAAATTATGTGACAGAAATAATCGCCAGTGGCGGACCTTAGTGGTAGCCTGAGGTAGCACGGAGGGGCCGATTTCCAATGTTCAAACTAATTATTTAGTCTAAAATTAAATGTTGTGCTACCCCTGAATTATTTAATCTAAAATTAAATGTTTAAATTAAACTTTAATTGAAAAAAAAATAATCATAGAGATAATCATTTCAGATGTTCAAACTAATTAAGCCCAAATACTCAATAGTATACTATATTAAAATATCTCAGATCAAAATTTGGTAATTGAGACTTTACAATTGGATTTAGGCCACTTATTAAACTAGTCCTCAATAGGAGAGGGAAAAGAATATATATCAAGCCCGATGACTTGATGAGGTGAGGACGTATGATCGATTCCAGCGTAAGTTCGTAACTATGAAGACTCCTCTCATGACCGATTCGTGGTCATGATGAGTCAGATGCCTCTCTTTCTATAGGACTTTTCATAGAAGTATTATCTTTGATTAGAGAACATAACGAGAGCATTTATAATGTTACTTTAGAAAAAGCTTCCAAAAATGAAAAATTGAGATCTCTGAAGAAACCTTGTCAAAACATCTTCAAAAAAAAGACCAATATATTTTAGAAGCGGCTTCATTGGTAAAAGGGACAAAGGAAGCATTGCTAGCTTTAAAAAATGATGAGTTTCCACAAATTTTAAAGAAAATATGTTCTTTTTGTCAAAGACATAATATTGCAATTGTGGAAATGTCGGAAAATTTTGTTACTTCAAGAAACCTCACGACTAATATTACTAATTAACGTCATTTTGAAGTTGTGATTTGTAACACGGTTATAGCTATACAAATTCAATAATTTGGGGATCGATTTAGTGAAGTAAGCACTGAATTGATAATATAGTCAATTTCTAGGTTTGATAAAGAAAAGTTGTTAAAGTTAACTGAGATATATCAAAATGATTTTAATGCATCGGAATGGGTTCATCTTAGCGGTCAACTTGATATATATTATCACTCTTTGCTACGTGATTAAAAATTTGCTCAATTGAAGGAATTACGAACCTTTCTCGTTTGATGGTGAAAACAGGGAAACATCGTTCTTTTCCTTTGGTCTATAGGTTATTAAAGTTAACTTTGGTTTTGCTCGTTGCAACTGTAACGGTTGAAAGATGTTTTTCCGCAATGAAACGCATGAAGACCGATTTACGTAATAGAATGAGTGACGATTTTTTGAATGATGTTTTGACTTGTAGTATAGAAACGGAATCACTTATGGATGTTAAACAGAAAATGATGAGTCGATTCCGAAAAATGAAAGATCGGAGAGGTCATATTTAGAATGTAATTTGTACATTAGTTTGACACATTGTCATTTTATCATATTTAATGACATTTTAACATCTAATTTTTATATTATTATATAGTATGCGGTAAAAAATTGGACCAGTGTGCTACCCCTGAACTTTCGGTCTGGATCCACCACTGATAATCGCATAATGTAGATCGATTGTTGTAGATGTTTCAAAGAAAATATGATGTTTTATTATTAAAATATCGAACTTACATATTTCAATATGATATTTCTAATGTATGATTTGAGTTTGAATATATTGCTAAAAGATCCCATTTTAATGTTTCTTCAGTGAGTTAGGCTAACATATATATTGTTCCACCCTAAACATGTGTATATAGTTCCATCAATTGGTGTCGTTTGAAATCTCTATATTCTACGGTAAGAAAGATGATTTTAAAATTGATTTAGCAGTTTGAATGGAAAAGCCTACTCACCATTTTGGTTTTTTTTTGTGTGTGGGTTGGGGGGGGGGGGGGGGGGGGGGGGTGGGGGTTATGTTTGGAGTTATATGTACGTTAGGTCTCTCTTTAGCAATGCACTTAGGTGATCCATAAAATGAGTTTTATGAGTCAAATAACTTATAATAAAATTATATAAATAAAATTGGCGAGTCTCATAAGTAAGTTGTTGAAAGAGCTATCGTATTGTGAAATTTTCTGATTTTTTTTATAATGATGAAATGTGCTTAGTCATCATGATAACAAACAAACTTTACTATTCTGGATGCTCAATCAACAGTTATTTCAGTTGATATCTAATTAAAATTAAAATTTAGTAGTTATGATGCAAATCTCAACACTAACAACATTTTATGCTTTCTTTTTCTTTTTAGTTAATTATCTTCTACAAAAGAGATGCAAAGCTGTGGGATTGTATAAAAAGATGCAGTGATGCATTTAGAATATGAAGAGATTATACAAGGAAATGGGAAAAAGAAACCTGTGAAAGGCGGACAAGATATTGGCGAAAACCAACATGATTTTTTGAGAAGCTCACTAGTGTACTAAACATGTCATATCATACTATTTCATGAAACAAACTTTATAGAAAAAGATTTTGCTTTGGTGTAAAAATCCTAGTTTCAGAACTATATATTAATAGATAATTATTCATCGCCTTATTTTATGATAAGACTACAAAATGGCATCTTTGGTCTTGTGTCTTATCCCTCCCATGTAATAAAAAAAACACATAAGCATAGTACAAGACACAAATTAAAATGTAGCACGACTGAAATACCTTTTATTTCAGAATTTTTGTAAATTAAAATGTTAAGAAAGCCCAATCCGTTATTTGGTAAGAAAAAACACGAAAATCGTTCTATAAAACACAAATTTAGGAAACCCTCTTGAAAATGCGGATCAGCTTTGGCGATGACTGTAGGAATACGACCCTCATATTATAATTAAGGACTTTACAATTTACTTTAGGAGAGTTGTAAATATTAAATATGGTGAAAGACATGCATCCAGATACCACTTAAAAGTAAGGGATTCAAACTTTCGGTTGGACTTAGTTAAAAAATTATGTTATTATCATCTATAAATTTAAACATTTTTATGTTGTAGGTTAACTGCGATTGACATGATGACTCGTATTTTCTACTTTTGTACTTGACAAATGATGCAGACTTCAATTTACTATAATTTTAAAATTACTTTCATTTTTTCCTTCATCTTTATTATTAAAAAAAACCAAGAGGTAAAAGAAAGTAAAAACAAAAAGGAAACTGCCCTCGTCAGCTCGTCTTCACTCCTCACCTTTTCATCTTCTCTTTTATCTATAGTATATATCTTAACCAAGAAAGAAAATCGGAGTTTCTAATAAAAATACTACCCAAATCAAACTCGGACAAAGAAAAATGGTCAAGAAGAAAACCCTATTCGATCTTATAATTCAAGATTTGGGCAAAGCCTCGGGGCAACGTGCATACGTTTCCAAAAAAAGCAAAAGGTTCATAACCATATATATATCAAAGTGAACTGAAATTAATATATTCCTATTTCTATAATCGTACCTTTCTTTCTTGATTATTTTTCTCAACCAGCAGTTGCTGGTTTCTCATGAAATCTTTGTTTAGGGGAAATGTTTGGAGTGGGATAAAAAATATGAAAAGTGAAGGGGTCGACCTTACTGCACAAGGTTGGCAAATTATTTTTAAGCAGGGTGTAAATTGTGATGTAAGGAGCTTGATTACGTCATACATTGAAATTTAAATACAAGATGTTTCCAGTTAGTTTTGAGCTAAATGATTGCTATAAACTATAAAAGCATGCATGTGATTGGGCGAAACATCTAAAGTCTGACTAGTCAAACCAAATCAAATGCACCTGGTCATGAATAAATTTGGTAAGTGTAACTGTAGATAATATATTTAAGATGATTAGAAGTTAGAACTATTGACTAGCTATATATTAAAAAGGTGATAGCCAAAAAAACCTCTTTGGTGACACATGTTGTAAAATCGAACACACATACACATCTACACGTATATATCACATTAATGGGGTTTATTTAAGATTACTCGTATTAAAAATTTGAAAACTCATTTCCTTAAATTGGAAAAGACATATAAATAAAGTGAATCTTGTATTTTGCCAAGCGTGTGCAACTGTGCATAAAACAATGGATATCCTACAAGTTGGATTTAGAGCGTTTGGACTTTGGACTCATTTGTAAAATAAACAGATCAGACTTCGAATATGAAAATGAGTGAAAGATCAGGGATGAGTAACGAATATACTAAAGAACCAAGGAAAGGGCACTCGTCGTCGGAACTCGATCGGAAGGTATACAATTAGCTACCCTAGGGTTTTACCGATTCTTCTTCTAGCTTGTTGTCGCCGTCGAATTCAAAACGTCGCCACAAAATGGTTCCCGGCGACTGCTTTGATTGCAACGCTGCGACGCGCTAGACGTAAAGACATTTACGCTTCGGCGGAGGTTTTAAATCCAATACCGCACCACCGACCTCCATCACCGCCTCCGGTGGCGAAATAGAGAAATAGAACGGAGTACGGATAGCATAGTGTTTAGATATATTATAATATATATATGACTATGAGACGCATGATAAAATAATATTTAACTAGGCGCATGAAAACGATGAAACCCACACATACACTGGAGGAGAGAGAGAGAGACCTGTGTAGGTTATAGAAGCTCCCTTGCAGAGATTGGAGAGTTGAGTTTGCATATTGTTCAAAAACGTGGTTGCTTCTTCGAAAGGTCTTGCGAGATCCGATCTGTACTTATCCAGCATCTCACAGTAAGTTTCCTTCAAAAGAATCACAAATTGAGTAATCAGCGAATGAAGAAATAAACACACCGTAGTGACAACAGGTTAACTGACCATGAATTCGTCAAGCTCGGGATCATCTCCCGGACAAGAAGAGGCGCTGGATCTCTGGCAGAAATCATTATCGCTGAAAATTTCATCAAACAGATTCGCTATATCTGGTGGAGCTCCGACCTGGTAAGAATTAAACACGCACTAGCTTAAAACAAATGACTTCTTCAAAGGAACGTATATATGACGTATTTGATTCTTCAACGAATTTCAACCCCAACAGAAAGGTCGAATATATTAATTCTAATTAGAACCTGTTGAACGTTACTTTAACTCCTAATTCCTAAACGTTTGAAGATCTTCTGAGAACTCGCATATAGCACTCAAATTCAAATGCGTATACCAAAAACACGCACCAAATCGCGCGGATTTCAAAGTTTTGCAAAAATCAGTATTGTGATTTACGTCCTGCAAGCGCGTAAACACACAACAAGCACTCGACATTGCGACGCAGCTTTCATGCCTGTTTGATTGCAGATCCAACTGTAACTGTAACTAATAGTGTCTCTGTACTCAGAAAAAACAGAAATACTGACCGGATACATATTACACATACGTACACCGGATACATATTACATAAGTGTACATACATACGTACACGCTCAACTATCTCTCTCTCTCTCTCTCTCTCGTACCTTTTGGCAAGCGATGTATGCTTGGAGTAACTTAGGATATAGCGGATGCGACATGATCTTGGCTCGATTAGCTCTTGACAAATCTTCTTCTAATTCTTCAGCTAATCCGTTGTTATTATTCTTATTACTACCACTTTGAATATTGGAGCCTGATCCAAACACTGCCGGAACTGTCCGTTGATGGCGAACGTCCGGTGCCTGATCATCAAAAGCGTGATGGTAATTCTCTCTGGCCGCATCTGCCGGCGGAACTTGCTCATGGTAATTCATTAATCCGTACATTTCCTCCATTATCGATCAGTAACACACCTTTGTACATGTGATTAAGATATGGCTATGAACAGAAAGTATGGGGGATACGATCGGAAATGGAGGGGGCAGAGAGGGAGTAGGAGTGCGAATTTAGCGTACAAACAAGAAGAAGAAAGCCCCAGCAGCACCTGAATGTCTGGTCGCATCCATCATCATCATGCATCATCCTCTCCTTCTTTCACTTCTATCCTTCCTTTTTTGGTTTAATCCACGCTCCTCTTCCGCGCGTCGTTTTCTTTTAGTGAAATTGCGGGCCCAATTCAGTGCTCAACCGTTGGATGTGCTTTGTATATAACCAATAGAGGTTTAGGGTTTGGATACTGTGTCTAATTAGTATAAAAATAACAGTAATTACAAAAATAGTCCATATGCTTTGTGTAAATTGCAACTTGGATGCAAATTTTTTCGTTTTGGTTTATGTAGTTTTGATTTAGGATATGTACTTAAATTGATGATAAAGTTTTCTAATAGTATAAAAATTATTCTTTATCTTTTTTAAGTATAATAAATATTATTTAACTACAATTTTTATACAAAATACATTTAGTTCAAAAATATCATCTAACTATTGAATACAAAAGTTATTATAAAAAATATAATTAATCTTTATTATAGTTTTGATACTAACTTTTAAAATCATATACTATTGGTCTTAATGGTTGACAAAATCTATCAGTTTTGGTCTCTAATGACATATAAAAATACCATTTTAGCATTTATAATATATTTCTATCCATTATTTATATGTTAATATATGTTTTATTTTTTTTGTATTCTTTTCATTTAATATTATTAAAATATAGAAAAATGATAAAAATAAAAAATATATTAAAAAGGGGTAAATTGGTCTTTTTATATGTATTCGGGACCAAAACTAAAACTGATCATTTTTGTCAACCATGATGACTAGTAGTTTAAGATTTTCAAAACTAAGAACAAAATTGTAATTTAGTATAAACCGCACTGACCAAAACTCTAATAAATATGCATGGTATTTTTATTTAATAGTCACATTGTATTTTTATACCTTCGATGGTGTTTTTGTACAAAGCCAATAGTTGGATGATATTTTTATACTTAAGAAAGATAAATGTTACTTTTTGAAGAATTTGAAAACTTTGTTACATTTTTAAGTCATTATCTCTATCATTTATTATAGCTCGTCTTCTTTTAGAAAACGCTAATCGCTTTGAGTTGTTTAACCCCCTTCACGTGCCACATATTTGAGGTAAAATTCTCCATCTTTGTTTTCTCAAGTTGTTGACACTATACTTGGTAATTATTGTTGGATTATGATGTCTTATTGTTGGATTATGATGTCTTTTAATATCATATTTCGAGCAACGAAAACATATAATAATCGACCATCATAATCTTCCATGGATTTGTGTTTATCGATTTCAAGCAATATTAATAAGACAACAAATCTGGTTATCAAATTGTGTACCTTTATTTTACAGTGTTCTTGGATGATCTTGAGAGCCCAAAGTAGAACGCATCTATTGTATCACACCATAAAGTATTAACTTTAAGCTCCACATGAATTTTAGTCCACCATGCAAGACGGGTCTCCTTGACTTGATACACAGAAGAACATAATTGACATCTTTTTCTTTTCTCCTTGTTAGACGAGAACACAAAACAAAGGGGTTGGTTCGTGAAAAATATTGTCGAGAGGGATGAGGGGGAGTATATCAAGTGGGAGAAACTTAGGAAGTAAGTTTATGCCTTGATCCTTACCTACTCGATTCAAATCTCAAAATAAGGATTAAGTTATAGACTTAACTAATTAATATTACACACACAGACACATACATCTATATCCATATTTACGGATAATCTAATAACACCTAGCACCCGTCTTGATTTACCTATTCTTTCATGAAGAATGGCCTATTATGGATATTCTGAATAAACTAGTATTAAAGGAAGTTAAAAAAAACTTGTAAATGGAACATAGTAATGCACTAATGGATATAGTTACCCCAGCATGTATTATGATCTCCATATAATAATTGTTATATAAGATAAAGTGCATATTGTACATGTTCACAACATTTCAAATTTAACTAAGATAAATACACTTAAGCCAATTCGTTTACAAATCTAATGCCTATAGACCTAACATGAGAAGCATGCTTGGTTTGTTAAACGAATTAATGAATGGATAGGCCAAATGCCCGTTTGATACACCTCTACTAATAATATTCTCTGTTTAATAAGAGTTTGGATCTGAACTGCCAACATGATTTGTCTCTCTATTAGTTTCGAAGCTTATATTAATATAACTTTTTTTTGAGTTATTCATCACCAACATGGATCAAGAACATATATTATGTTCTTCTTAAGCACTTGAGAATGATCTTGACCTTTATCCAATAAGCCTTGCCATATTTGCATGATATTGACTCATCGTGCTCAAGGCATATGGCATATTAGCCTTTACACATAACATTGTATATATTATCGATCTCACAGTTAAAACACACAAGACTTGACTCATCATATTTAGTTTTTATTTGGAACTAGGACATTAAGCTTTTCTCAATTCTAAACCATGATGTGCAGGTATAAATCCCTTCTTGGAGTCCTATATCCTGTATTTATCCAAGATTGTGTATATACTCTTGTTTAACTCAATAAGGGTGTCTAGATCTATCTCTATAGATCTTCATGCCTTGTATATGTTGCACTCTCCCATATATTTTAAATAAAGCAATTCCGCGACCATTATTTTATACTTCGTAAAGTAAGGACATTGTTTTCATAACATGCAAAACAAGGAAGACCGTAACGGTTTCACTGATTCTGGCATATACTCATTGTTCATCGTCACTTACCATAAAACCAAACTCCAGAATTTTTTTCATTTAATTAAAGATTCCAACTATAAGAAAACGGGGGATAACTGTATAATGTGACGCGTTCTCATGGACATAACGACTTTCAGAGCGACTAAAAGCATATTAGATCGATTTCAAAGCTAGAGGAAGGTTTTGTAGCAAGAATTTGAAGATCTAGAGTAATATCTCTAGAAAATCATTCGGCCGGTCAATTCCATTATGTTTTCCACCTTCTTTATGATTTCTATTTGTTCTTTACTTCTAGTCATGGGCTAAATACCCTAGTTTTCACTTGGATGGGATGAACCTTGTTGTGTTTTGATTGGATTCCTTGATTGGATTTTGAAAATTTATCTAATTTGTTGTGTTTAGTTTAATCGTTGAACCAAATTTATTAAAGTTGGGATCTTGGTAATCTATTGTTGAGTTTATACGATTTTGATGACCATTCAAGTCATATAGCTTGAATTATAATTGTTCTTGATCATAGGATAGTTATAACTAGTGAAGGACAAATTCCTAGGGTTAGGTTATTAAAAAAAAAAACTTTAATGTGTGTCATTACATGAGAGGATCAATCTTCTGTGATTAGCAACTTCTTATGACCATTAAGATGTTATAAAGATTAAATCTTGCACAATTCGATCAAAAGTCTAATACTAGAGCTTGTTAATGATTTGACCAATATGTTAGACTCTTTAGCATTATAGGATTAGTAATTGGACCAAAAGAAATAACAAATTTAGGTATCGGTAAATAGGTTGACAAAATTCATTGCACTTCATTTAATTCAATTAGACACAATAGGGGGAATCAGAATCTAACTGGAAACTCTTCATTATTATTTGTTTTAAAACCTAAATATAATTATGTCGTTTTAAAATTTATTTTAGTTACTTAAGTTTAGTTAAAACTATTTCTCAATTAATTTGAAATCAAAAGAATCCCCCATTCTTTTTATTATTGCTTTATTAGTTAATTTACAATTGAATTTACTACACTAGATCCGAGTGTTCGACAACCCGGTTTTGCCTTTGTTATACTCTTATACGACTGGGCACACTTGCCTAGTTGTGTAACAGTTACTAATCTCGGTAATTCCAATTATAAATTTAAAACTTAATTTTACACATCAATGCTCCATGTGGGAAGGATGGAAAGTTCTTACCCGTATCATCATTTTCTCTTTTAAACAAAATATTTACCGAGCTTCTATGAAAGTGGGCAGAGAGGATTGATGTTGAATGAGACTAGCAACATACTTAAAGCGATAACAAATAACTATTTAGATGACCATATTTTATGGGAATGTTTATTTAATATTATACTAATGATCAACAATTGACTGATTCTGGAGTAATATACAGTGATAGACAAGTCTCTGATAACAATAATGTGCACTTTGTTATCAAGCTGAATTGCGTCAGTGTCTTTGTTATCATGAAAAAAGTTTATATGGTTTGTTGGGAGGTTATATTTTGCTTCAGGATCATATGGAATAAGGGTTTAATATCATGTCGTAGATCCATGTTTTTATAATTGAGTCGATTCGATTCCACATAGGATTACCAAGTTTGTCAAGGGATTTATAACTACAGTCACCAATGTGATCAACAACACTTCATATAATGCAATATGTCAGAAAGAGCTCTCTCTAAACATCATAATTCAGAAAATTAAGATCAATAATTAGAGGACTATAATCTCTAATGTTGGTAACCCAATATGACTTTTCAAATAAAAGGTTGGTAAAGGGTCTGCTGATCATGGCTAACGGTGGTGGTAAGATTTAGGTTTAGAAAATGTCGATACTGATGCCAAAAAAGAGCGAGGATGAGAAAATAGAGAAATTATGATAAATATATTGGCTTTAATACCATGATGATTAATATTTTGTCATGAATTTATCTCTTTCAATAATACATACACACACACACACACACACACACACACACATATATATATATATATATATATATATATATATATATATATATATATATATATATATATGTGTGTGTGTGTGTGTGTGTGTGTGTGTGTGTATACACCAATACATGGTATTTTTGGGTTAAACACATCAGCGTAACATGGTCGTATACAGGATGGGCTATACATATGATAAATCTACATACTTAAACAAAACATTACGTGAAATGGCTTTTAAAACTCTTAGGATTTAGCATTTAATTATTTACATGCTACATCAATATGTTAATCGATTTGTGCAAGATCATGAAAATGAAATCATTTTGCTAAAATAATAATTCTTATAGTTGTATTCTTAACGTTGTTTCTTGCTTAAATTATTAAGTGATGCACGAACTTGTCAATAAGCAACTTAAATGATTATTATTCAGCATGAACAAAGAAAATTACAAATTGAAAGACTGTGAAAGAAGGTCATTGAGTTTTAAAAGAATCTTGATGATAAACAACAACTGAAATTTTAAATTAATCAGATGAAGAAAGTCATAAAAAGATGAAAAAAATGATTGACGATAAATATTAAAGAAAATAACAAATTTGAGTTGATAACACGTTTTTATATTGAACTAATTACGTGGTATTTAGAGTGTTTTAGTTAACTTATTGTTATAAATAGACTGAATACACTCACTTCCATTGAAAGTTGTATTGTATAGAAACATTATTAAATTACAGGGTTTAGAACTGAAAATGAAAGAAAGATAGAGTTGAAACAAAAAGATAACGATTGAAGATGTTCGCAACGCGTAAAATAGAAGATCACGACGCTAAGAAGAGATGACATGGTAATCCGAATTCAATTTGAAATTCAAATTTGCGAGATATCGAGATAACTCCTTGGTCGTGCCGTGAAGTAAGGATTAGCGACGCGAACCCTTCGATTTTGCAACTATAAATAGAGACATTCAGACGGCATTCCACAACAATCCATAAAGAATTTTATGGATCTCAAGGCTCATTCTTAGTATTTTTCAGTTTCTTTCAAGTAGTTTGGTTAGGATTCACTGTTTTTGCTTTTTAGCTGTTTTTATCATTTCGTTTTCGACTCGATGTTAGGGTATCCTAGATCTAGGGATTTCTCTAATCACTCGGTGTTGATTTAGGATTTCAGGAAGTACAAGTTACTCATGTAGTTCTGTTGGTTTGATTAGAGTTGGTTAGTTTTAGTTGAACGTTTTTGTTACAAGTTACGGTTTTAATAAAGGAAATATTTAGTCTCATGTTGTTTGCGATCTGTATCAGATCTACGTTTTTACTTTACAATTGGTTTTGTTTTGTTACAAGTGTTAGTGATTGTCCCGTTATATAGTGACACTATAGTCGGGTTATTATAGACATAAGGTGCCAACCACGAACTCATTGTTTCGACCTTTACTTACCCTAGCTATTAGAGTAGTGATGTTTTATCAATTTTGACCGCATCAACGACTGCGCATGTCATGAGTCTACAAAAGAAATGAATTTCTAGGATATGGAAGAGCTTAATCAGGGTTTAAATCTTAAAGAACGATTAAGCATTAATGAATCGTAGAATTGTTCATGTTGACGATTACTTTTTTTAGAGAACATTCAATGTTCATGAAGAAAATAGAATTCTTACATTAAAAAAGCCTTTGTGGATTGCATCATAGTTGACATGTGGTTGACCCTCGTCCGCTATAAACCCAAGTTTCAGAATCTCATATTTCCAACTCATATTTAGGCTTAGAGTGACCATGGTGCGGTATCATGGGGTTTTTGGCTAAACGCGAACTGAAAATCGCAAAAATCGGTTTTTAGATTGTTAAAACTGTACCGCTCGATTTTTGTGTTTGGTATGGTTCGCGGTTTTAAGCGTGGTTCGGTTTTTATGTGGTTTGGTTCGTTTTATAAACTGCAATAACTACGGTGAAAAATTTACATTGGGTTGGTTTTAAAACTGCAAAACTATTGTATTATAGTAATATATCTTTGGGATTATTAGAAATCGAACACAAATGTAAAGAGACTTTGTGGCAAGTTAGTGACTAAAATACTAAAAATATCAAAACTATGATTAAAAACATATTTGAGAATACTTAAAATAATATTTACATGATGAAAATACATGTTGTAAGTCTTTTAACTAGATCTCCGTCTATGTTAGGGACAAATGAAATATTGCTTCTTGAATTCATTTTGGTAACTGTAAATGAAAAAAAAACATAAAAAGTATAACATATTTTATGAATATTAAATATTTTATAAATATTAAATATGTAATATATATTATTCAAATATTTAATTTAAATCATATAATGCAATTTTGCGATTTGATTTTTGTTATGTGGTTTTTACGAATGTTGAATTGTAAATTTTTCAGTTTCGGTTTTTACAAATAAAAAACCTTACCATCGGTTATTTTTTCGATTTTATGATTTTTTTTTGTTTGTGTTTCAGTTTTTGTTCACCATGTTTAGGCCTACAAACTGAGCTTGCTATTACTTTCCTTTTATCGATTTTATTGGAGAAGTTCCCTGAAGTTGTTTTAAACGTAGATATTTAAAGTCTAGAACTCGAACATGCAATTTCACCATAAAACTTAAACTTATTATATAAACAAAATTTTGGCAATTTGCGAGATTATATAATCTCGCTAGTTACTGACAAAGCTTTGTCTACAAATTCATGTAGAAATGTTTCTCATATTTTGTATAATATTTATGAGAATTTTTTTTGTTGTCAAACAAGATGTTTAGCTTAATTGATGTCGGTTCACAATATAGTTTTTGCAAAGTATGAATATGAAAAACATAATTTGATGTTGAGGTCTATCTCTATAGTTATTTTGTTATTATTAATTATCTTTAGAATATTTATTCTGAAAATCTATTACATCCAAGATACACATGTCAAATCAAAATTTGAGGACGATTTATGCAAAACGAAAAAGAAAAAGAACAATACAGTTTCTTGTGAACATTAAACAATTCATAAAAATAATAGTTTTTAATGATAGGTACAATTGATGAGAAATCACTATCCATTGTTGAAACATGTTTATTCCTTAAACTATGGTCTCCCATATCAAACATAATATCTTCATGATTTATGGACCATGGCAACCCCCTGGTCATCTTCATATCTCTTGTACTTTCATCACTTTACACACGTTGCTTTAGGGGAAAATGTTTTCGTAATGATTGGATTTTAGGAATATATAATAATATATATTAAAGATTGAAGCCAATTTTTTGAGCAATTAGAAACTTAATTTATATGAAATAGTTCATAAAGTTTAAATGAAACAAAATATATTCATACAATCAGAACCTTTAAACATTGTAAATAAGGGAAAATGACACTGTAGCACAATGAACTTTTAGCTTTTGGTTTAAAAGGTCTCTGAAGTTTTTTGTTTTTTTTTTTTTTTGCTTTCTAGGGGCATGAACTATATTATTTCGGATTAAAAACATCCTTGACCCCCAAATGAAGGGGTCAGCCGGTTAAAAACGTCTAGTCAACTGCCATGTCACTCTTTCCAATTTATATCTTCCCACTCTACATTGCCCAACCTAGATCAAACCTTTCTTAAAACAAAATTTCGATTCTCACTTTTCCAGTCAAAACCCATTATTGATCTCTAAGGGTTTATACAAATTCTCAATTCTTAATCGTACACGATGATCTGTTCTTTGAAGCAGTCTCAGTTATTCGGCTGTGGCTCCAATGTTATCAGTCACAGGAAAACCCCCCAATTCGCCATCTCACCGTCGATTTCAATCTCAAACTTCCCAAATTTGCGGTTTCTTCTCTTTCAAAACCCTTACATATTTCTTCAATTCAAACTCTAGGATTATCGAAAATACAACCCAAAAGGAAATCGTTACAACCTTGTAACGCGTACGAAGCTGATCAATCCGAAGGAGGAGTTGTCGACAAGGCTGAAGCAGCAAGAAAAGTGAAAATTGGATTTTATTTCGCGACATGGTGGTTTTTGAATGTGATTTTCAATATTTACAATAAAAAGGTCTTGAATGCTTTCCCGTTTCCATGGTTGACATCGACTTTATCTCTCGCTGCTGGATCTCTCATCATGTTAATCTCATGGGCTACAAAAATAGCCGGGGCACCAAAAACCGATCTTGATTTCCCGTTTCCATGGTTGACATCGCCTTTGTGAGTTGATTTCCCGAACAAGAAACAAGAAATCTTATGAGCCCTAATCGTGAAAAGAGACGACGACGTGATTTCCCGTTTTTGTTTAGTTTTTTTTTAATAAAAAAGCCACCTTACAAAGTGAAACCGGTTGTTACAAGTAAAGGTCTTTTTTAACAGGTAAAATGAAGTTTAGGCCTGTAGAAAGCCAAAAAATAAATTTAGGGATCTTTTAGATCAAAACCCAAAAGTTGGTTGGGCTACAGTATCATTTTTCCTTGTAAATAAAAGAAATTAAAAATTAAAAACACACACACACACACACTTATATATACTAGATTACTAGTTGTGTTCCTGCATAATGCGGTAGGACACAAATTATTAAGGGCGAGCACCATGCAGTTAAGTTCGCTGTTTAATGGTTCATTTTGGGGTAGACTTCAAAAAAGACACTAAGTTTTCAAAAAAGTTCGATTTTGACATTGTGTTATTTTTTTCAATTAAATCACTAACTTTTTAATATTTTTCAATCAAGTCACTATGTTTTCACTTTTAACCACTTGACCAGCCAACTCGGTTGTCAGCTGACGTGGCATGATGACATGTTAGTATTGATGATGTGGCGCTGACATGACATACTGACGTGTCACCAAGGTTCTGATTGTATGAACAATTAAGATATAAAGAACAACCTAAAAATATTTTGGATCGTAAGGAGACGAAACTCTAAAACAAGAAAAATGAACTTGTCAAGGGGTAATTGTGACATCATCAGGGTGCAAACATGACTTGGGATCCCGATGAAGAATCAAAATCTAAGTATCCTCACTTATTTATCGGATGATCCTGGGGATGAAATCATTTTAAGGGGAGGAGGGCTTGTAATACCCATTTTAAATCATCTTATGTGAAATAAAAGTTTAGAATTCTATTTTCGTCTTTAGGTAAAATGAAGTAAAAAATACGTAATTTAGGTTTAGGGTTCAAATACTTAAAATAACAAGGTTTTTAGTCATAAAAGAAGTATGAGGATAAACCTAAGTAAGGGGGCCAATGTGCAAATTAATAAATCTTAGAGGATGTAATAGAAAGAGAGAGAGAGAGAGTCGAAGTCGTCTCTCTATGTGTGTGTGTGTGTGTGTGTGCCAACAACGAGAACAATAGGAGGGGGCTTTTTCTTTTCCTTTTCTTGAAATCGCACGAAATAAGAACCCCACCCTTAAGCGAGGGTTGAACTAGGAATAAATTCTCCTTCCTTGTTACTTGGATCAAACCCCATAATCTAGAAGAAGAAGGCCACGATTCAGCAAGAACCTGACCCTTATTCGCCGCTCGAATTTCACACCAAACACTTGAGTAATAGGTTGGTTTGAAGACTTATTCTCATGAGTTTCAAGCCCTATTGGTCATCCTCCTTTAGAAAGTCAATGTATGCTCTTATAGTTATCATTTTGTACAAGAAAAGGAGGTTAGGAGTTAAGTGATTTTGTGCAAAAATTTTCTATGTTATATATAAGTGCTTACTTGGTACCTTATTAGAAGTATAATTCATTAAAATCAACTTGATCAATGATATATATATATATATATATATATATATATATATATATATATATATATATATATATATATATATATATATATATATATATATATATATATATATATATATATGGTTAAGTTCATTTGAGACTATTATATTTCGTGAGACCGAGAGACGCATTCCTAGCCACTCATTTTGGATGTAAAACAAAAAAATACAAAATACAAAATAAATGAAAAATATATATATTTTTATTGTTTTCGACATTTTTTATTCAAAAAAAATTAACGTTTTTTTCATATTCTAGTAGAATATTACACTATTTTGTGTAATACTCTATTATAATATTCAACATTACAGTGAAATTTTTATTATTTTTCCAGGTTTTTTTTCAATTTTTTTTATTTATTTTTTATTTTTTAGATAGAATAAATAGCGAAAATTAGTAGAATTTTTTTTTTGAAAATTCTCATTTATTTAGCCTATTTTTTTTTATCTCCTAAATGAGTGCTAGGATTGAGTCTCCCCGTCTCACAAAATTTGCATGGTCTCATTTAAACTTATATATATATATATATATATATATATATATATATATATATATATATATATATATATATATATATATATATATATATATATAATTATTTATATGTGGATCTAATAAAAAGGAAAATTTTGGTAGGAAGTGTAAGTAGTGCTTCATTTGTATTATGTTTGACGAACTAACATAATGAATCAGTATAAGATGAAAAAATATTCGCAAAAAAATTCTTCGAAAAAACGCCTCCATGATTCATTTTTGTGATGCTTCACTAAAATTGTTCGCAGAGTATACAAAAAATTGCTTCAATAAAAAATGAACCATCAAGTTGTTTTCTCGGGATATTTTTTTGCAAATCAGGTTTCTTTTGCATAATCCGATGATTCATTTGTTTGTTAGTCAAAAAACATGCAAATAAAACACTTTTTACCCAACCTACAAAACTTTTTTTTTTCTTATTTGATCCAATTATATATATATATATATATATACACGCACACACACACCATGGTATCATTGAGTAAAGAAGTCTTTACTTATATGTGTTGGAAAATGAATGTTTGATCCCTTGAAAGTGAATATATATAGAAAAAAAGGTTGTTGTCAAGTGACATTTTCTTAGCTATTATAAAGTATAATAAACTTCTCATTGTACATATAAGCCTTAAAAAGGGCTAAATAATTGCTAGTATATGAAAGGATAAATATAGGATTGAATGGGTGGAAAGTACATGGAAAAGTTGCTAAATGTTGAAGTATTACGTGTGTTTCATGATGTAGACAAATTTAGGGACATAAAAGAAGGCTAGGAATACCACTCACTTGAAGCTTGTTTCATATCAAGAACCTCAATGTGATTAATCACATTCTTCCCTTGATATTTGGTAGTTGGTTATGTCCTTTTTCGTAGGTTATGAGTGATATAAATTGGATAAACATGAAGGTCTCAGTAAGCCTTAGTTGCTAAGAATCGTAACTGACTTTTTTTTGTGATATGATAAGCTTTTGTGCTTAATAGATAAGTGGCTAACTATTATATAATTGTGATAAGCCTAGGCGGCTAAGAATATTTGTAGGTAATTGTTGTATGATCGTGATAAGTCTTGGTGGCTAGGATTTATTGTTGGTAATTGTTGTATAATCGTGGTAAGCCTCGGTGGCTAAGAACCAACCGGATTTATGAGATGAAAGAATGGTGATACTTGGGATGCTTTGGAGAGTTGTTGATTGCCTGGTTAAATAAGAAAGGCGTTATGTGTTTTCTTATGTATTGTGTTGATTATATTTTCGTGTTATTCATTTTACGACATACAAAGTTGTTTATTTTTCAGTAAAAATATTATGTGTATGGTTATTTGGTTGCCCACTAAACTTGCATAGCTTACCCGTTATTTGTTGTCATACATTTCAGGTACAAATAACCTCAAAGGGAAAGTGGTAATGAAGAGATAGAATAATTACTAGTTAGATGTAGTTTTATGTTTTGCTTCTAGATAGATTGTACAACCCGCCTCTAACTTTTTTATATGGTTCACAAATTCTATCAAATCTAGATCTTAACTAAATTTTTAGTTATTATGAAGCAATATTGGCTATTTGGAGAAATTTAACAATACATTAATTACATGAGTTTCATGATTATAGGAATTTGTTTTCTTTTGTGAAACATCAATATTTCTTTCATAGTTAATACTATTGTGGGTTGGAAATGTAAGAATAATGAAAATTGAGGGGCAAATATGATATAAAATAAAAGCCAAACTTGAAAAGAAGTAAAATTGGAGTTGGTTACGGAAAGAAGCCGAGAAATCGTCATGGAGAGGATAAAAAACGTTGACCTACATCCTTCCTTGTCAATACCAATTCAGATTAGAAAAACAAATAGAACTTTAAAGTTTTCCAGTTTGGTCGTTGAGTTGATGTATAGATGGACAATTGGAATTTAAATACGTAATCATCATCAAAAGGGTTATCAGGTAACCAAATCTAAATACCCGGGTTATATACTTATGTGGTAGAGGTCTGGGTTTCAATCCTCATCTAATGCACATGTGGGATTTTCCTCGTTCCGCGAAGCAAAGGGGGAAGGGAAAAACTCGTGGCTCCGGGTCGTCAGCTAAATGCCGACCCGAATTACCACGATTGAGTATATGCTTAAGGTGAAATTGTATTCGCAGGTTAAAAAAAATACACAATCATTATCAAATGGTTCATTAGTTGATGAAAGCTAAGCGTGTTTGTTTCAAGTTTTTTAATGGAATTTAAAGGAATTGGAAAGAGAAGTTTCGTTCAAAACGTGTTTGGTTAAAAAATTGATGGAATGGAATTGTGTAAGATTCCATCAAATTCCATATATAATTGAATTTATCATTCATTTGCATAATGCCAAATAATTCAAATTCCATTGATTATTTTTTCTTATCTCCGATTAAAATGACATATTTAACCTTATAAAGGGTAGTTTAGTCATTTTATATACTTTATATTCCAATTCTTTCGATAAAATTTGCAAACTAACATAATTCAACAAATACTTCTATTTCATTATGTATCAACCAAACGCGCTAGGGATTCAAATTCTTTCGGATTCCAATTCGTCAAATTTTCATTCATCTTAAAGATTCCAATTCCTTTGTAAAAATCCTGTGAACCAAACGTCCCTGAAAAGTCTAACTAATCGATTTATCTATTAACCTAATAGTTGGAAAAAAAAATACTAACCAAACTAATTTAGTTAGCATGCCAAAACTTGATCTAGTTAAAATAAACGCCATCTAACACAACAAATTTTTAAATGAGTCATTGTCCCACTTTTTATCACTTATTTTGGATGGTACAATTGACATTGACCTCAAATCCTGGTTCAATACATGGCAAACACATGATATTAATGTCCTACGCATGTCTTGCTAAACACGGCCTTGATGTTTTTTTATTACAAGGAGAATCACAATCGCATGCACAGAAACCTATTAGTCGCAAACCATTATTAACGAGTGGTGATTGTCCGCGTGTTACGATGAGTTTATTAATAATATATTTTTGACTAAATAAATAAATATTGGTATAAAGCAAATTAATTAAAAAAACAAAGCTTAAGTCAATTCCTACACATGAACCATTTATGTAATTTTGTCTTAGACATGGATGGTTTTTGTAAATTTGTTACACATAGACCATTTTTTTTTTAATTTTGTCTTACACATAGAGAATATTTTTGTAATTTTGTCTTTACATAATAACCATTATTGTAACATGTTAAATAAGGACTATTTCCACAACTTTCTCAAATATAGTGTTTATTCCATAATTTTATCTTAAATAGAGATCGTTTTAATAATTTTGTTGCAAATAGATTATTTCTATAACTTTTTTTCCATACATATGAACTATTTTTGTCATTTTGTTTATTTATAAACCAATAAACTAAAAGAACAATTTACTAATAGATTATTATGATTTGATTTGACATTTTACTAATAGATTATTATTGATTTGATTTGAGATTATCAACAATGATTTACAACATTACAACATGATAAAATTTTATATATATTATAAGATATACACTTTGTTAAATGTTAACCTTGTAGCACTTGTTATAGTTGGTTATGTAATCTTTAAACCGTCTCTACTATTACTCGTTTCATCCATTTAATTGTGTTACTAATTATCATGCCGAAGATGGATCAATAACATATATACCCTCTTTGCTTGTCACATTTTAGCTCATGGTCTATCAAGCTCGTTTGGCAAAAATATAGAGAATAGAGATGTAAACAAGTACACTAACAGGAGGGTTTATATTTCAAGTGGTTTAGTCGATGTGGCATGGTATATACTATATAGACAGAATGCAATTCTCATATACACAAGTTTGCAATTCCAGATTAAACCTAAAAACCCTAAATAAGTTCATATGATTCAAGTGTTGTTTATGATAAATCAATGCAACTCAAATGGCCGTATATATAACGCCGTGATTGTGTTTTAGATGTACAACTTAGATTTTGATACAATACATATTTTTTTTTAAAGAAGAACCAAAAATCGTCTTTTCATTTGTCGACCCCATTTTGATATACCGACACATCTAAATATCTTCAAATCTTCTATATTTATCTTTATATAAAAAAAATTCATTAAAATCATATGTTTCGTCTAAAAACGTTAAAAGTGAAAAAGCTAAAAGCAAATACAAGACATTCTCAAACAAAACTTCACTCAATATACTTAAATAAGAAACTCTCATTCAATTAGGTACACTTACTTTTTCTATATTTGGCTTACAAATAGGCCTCGCTTTAAATATTGAACATTGAAGAACACATTTGGTATCTCTTCAATCTAGCTGTGCATTTTCTTCTCCAAAGCTAGATTTGCAATCGAAAGGACATTTCACATCCGAAAAGACGTTAACCAGAAGGTAGATATGATAATTAGTAACCCTACAAACGATAGAAATTGATAAAATCATCATGTGAAAATCGAGATAAATAAATCTTATAAACATTACGGTCATACTATTCGAATAAATAGACATTCTAATAACCTGATAAATTGTCTCTTGGCAACGAGGTTCCCCCAACTGATAATTTCATAACTACACAAAATTGATAAATTTTATATCATATAGTAAAACTTGAAAAAAAAAAGTACAACACTAAGACGTCTATAGACAGACAAAATATGTAGTTTTACTAAAGTTTTATTTAACAAATATAAAAGAGGCTTACTTGTATCACAATTTGAGGTAGAATTCCAACTCCCACACATACACAATTGTCCAAACCGTTCCACGTCATGTCCACAAGATCCACCCGTTGCCTCACACGCTTTACAAAACGAATCATTACTTATCTCAACTTCATACTTGACACGTATCCCATATGTCCACTCAGAGGGACCGTTTACTCGTAGAGGTGCCAGGGTATATGCACTGCTATACCCTTGGCACTCTAGTTTACTAAGATTCACACTCTTGATTGCATCGTAAGGCAATGCACAACAAATAGGTGGGCCTGACCCGTAAGCCAGGCCCATACGAGCTAGCCCAAGATTCATCCAACCTTGACAACCGTAATACTCTTCACAACTCATACCCGAAACGTTTCTACATGGTACATGATTCCCGTATGGGAAGCCTTGGAAGAGTGGTGATTGGGTCGAACAACCCAATAACATGAACACATTATCTGAGGTTGGGTTTAGGTACGGGGCCCGCCAGTGTTCCACAACAAACCCGTTTCCTCTACGTCCTAGCACGATGGAGTCACAAGTGGACAAATGAGGATCATGTAGAATCATGGACCGATAAGCATAGTCTATGTTTAGAACCCTATATGAGCCTGAGCTAATGTGGAACATAAGGACATCATTGATGCAAAACAAAAGGTCTCTAAAACCAGAATGGCCACATCCAGATTGGAGAGCAAATGGGTAATCTATAGTTATGTTGCCACAATATGATCGACATGCATGAGATGCACCTATGCTATACACTACTGGAACAAATGAGACATGCAATGAGATAAACAAAATGATGGACCTAAGTTTAGCCATGGTGAAAGAGGTAACGAAATACATATGAGTCGAAGTGAGAGTATGGATCTGGGAATTGAAGTAGAAAATGAGTGTGGATACTTTGCTTGTGATGGTCGAAAGTGTTTTACTTTAATGCTATCATGGTCTTCATACTTGAGAATCTTGGTGCATTGTTTATTATTCTATGAACTTTTTGGGTTATCTATTGTTTTCGACAGCCCAACTTTTGTGATTTTTTTGCTTTAGTGTGCTTTTGCTTTTTTGAGCATGGATTGGTACGAATGGTTTGTTTTGGGGGTGTTTTGATTATTTGATATATAGAAAATATTATCATGCAATTTGTAGATGAAATAACTAGGTTTGTAATGCTTACTAATTTGGATTAAGATGATCTGATATTTTAGAGTAAAACGTTGATTAGGATTTGTAAAACCGAGAATTACAGCGACAATAAATTTTTAGGGTAAATATGTATTTTTACATAAACAAGCGGGTTTGTTCACCAAATTACAAAATATACATCCAAACATCCTTTGAACAAGTGGGTTTGTATTCAAAAGACATTTATGAATGCAAAATTTCACCTTCGTAGATATAATTGTCAGTCTTTTTGATTTTGGTTTCACCGAGGAAAATTTAAAATTATAATTATAAATTCTAATAGTAAAATAATCCGACCAGACATTTAATCTGTCAAACCCACCATGAAATACTTTTTTTTTTCAATGGATATTTTGTTTTTCACCTTTTCCAATTTCAAAAGGGTTACTGCATATTAATCAGTTTGTGTTAAAAGGTTATATAAAAAGTTTCACTTAGATTATTTGGTAACCTAATTACCTACTGATTGCATCATATAGAGTACATCTTAATGTATGATTATAAATAGATAATTGAAGTTTCTTAGTAAAATCAAATTCAAAGTCTATTGTGTATTGTCAGGGCCGGCCCAAGCCCAGGGCGAGCTGGGCCATGGCCCAGGGCAACAACTTGGAGCAGCAATTTTCTAGGCCTGTTATAGGTATATGTCATTTGGGCCACGAATCTTGATCCACTGTAAGGTCTAATCCACTGGAAAGGGCACGGCGCCTTCAAGCCTTCGTAAAACCTAAGGGCGGTAATTTGGCACCCCGCCTTTCACTTCACGTTGTTCAAAGCAGGTAAGCATCATCGGAACCAAGTCCAACACGCATAATAAAGCTGATGAAGAAGACGAGGCATATGGAGTAGAAGATTCAAATAATTATCAGGTCTCAATTGACAATCAAACTCACATTCTCTCACTCTCGGTGCTCATTTCATCACCTATCATCTAATTCTTTGTCAGTTCTCACTCTCGAATCTCAATCCAACAAAATCCTAATCGGTAATCATCGATTCTACAATTCATTCCTTTCTAATCGGTTTACTGAAGTGAAGTTTGGTGATTGAATGAAGGAGTTCTCCTAATCGATCCTGCTGAATTGCCGAAAACGTCCTTCCTCGACTCCTTGGTACGTTTTTGCTAGTGAATTTTGAGTCTCTAAAGCTTTCCAGTTTCCACTTCCTAATTGACTGATTGTTTATTTGTTTCCTCCATCTCCCCCCTACCAAATTGCACAATCGATAAACTGATAAAAAGCACTCAGTAGTAGCCAGTAAGACATTAAGTTTTTCTCCTGAAATCATGAAATTTGATTTGAGAGTCGAGTCCAACGACTGAGGTAATGAGGTTGTTTGACTGTTTGATGTCTGCTTTTTTTATCTATTATGAAATAAATAAGAGTTGATAGAAGTTTGGTTACTTTTATCCATGATTTATGATAATTTTCTGATTTATGAAGTTCTGTTATAATATAATGAAATTTTGATATGTATTTTCGATTTCTATTTTGAAATAATGAACTTCCGATATTTCTTTTCTGTAATTTCGTATTTGGACATTATGAACTATGAAGTTATGATAGTTCTCTTATTTTATCATATTAGTTTTATGAAGTTTAGTATTTGCTATTTGGAAAAAAATTTGTTGTATGTGTTTGTGTACACGACGGTACAAACAAATGGGCACTATTATGATCTCGCCCGGGGCATCATGGACCAATGGACCGGCCGTGTGTATTGTCTACGAAAAAAATAACCACCTTAGAAGTTAGAATTGAAAGAAGTTTGGTAGTAGCAACTAGCAAGTCTAATTTTAAATCTGGGCTGTCTTGGGTCAACAAAACCTGTATTTGGCCCAGTCCAGTTGGTCATGTAAACTATCCAACTACCAACCCATCCTAACTACTTTAAATTGACTGGACTAGAAATTGTGGCACCACCACCGGTCCACCATATTTGTCAAACCCATTTTCTTCAATTTAAATTTGAGTATCATCTCGATTCTCGGGTGTTTTTTTTTTCTTTTCTTGTTGGGCAAATGTTTTTCACATGACCTTTTTTTTCATCACCTGCATTACCCTCATCAACATTTGCCTCATGTGCTTGGTCATCACAATCACCTCCACCAACAATTCCTTGACCATCGTATCCATCATCCTCCTCATCCTTATCTGGGTATACGATTTAGAGTTAATGGGCTTTGCTTTACAACTCTGTTTCTGAAATCGTTGGGGTTTTTTTTTTTTTTTTTTTGGGGGTTTTGGGTATGCGATTTAGGGTTAACACCATTTGACCAAACATTATCCCGATTTCTGATATAGGGTTTGGGTTTGTTGATCAGTTTTAATATGATATTTGAACCATAAAGTTTTAGCTTTCTTCATTCGGTTTATCAGGTTGCAACTTTGGCAACACTGTTAGATTATTCTCTCTTTGTGTCTGTGCAATCGAGAATTTTGATATAGGTTTTGGTTTTTTTTCCTCTGATTACTCTCTTTCAGTTTATTGTACTTATTTTTCGTGAAAAATGAATATTTAGATGAATCTAAAAGGAGATAACAGAACATAAGTGTGATGGATGTTCGAGTAAGAGTTAGGGGTTAATGGGGTTTTGCTTTACCATCTGTTTCTGATATAGGGTTTGGGTTTGCTGAGCACTTTTAATATGATTTTGAACATAAGGTTTTAGCTTCTTCATTTTGTGTATCAGGTTCTGACTTTGGCAACACGGTTAGGTTCTTCTTTCTTTCTATTTGTGCAATCGAAAATATTGATATAGGGTTTTTTTTTTTGCTCGGCCTGGTCTGGTAGGCGGTAGCATTCAAAAAGTACATTGCTATTTTTAGTGTATTGCAAAATGCATTTTTCTCTTTCTAATTCATTAACCTTATAGAACGGAATCATTTTTCAAACACTGCATTCTTATTTTTCTCTTTATAATACAGTAGACTTATGGAGCAAACAAATCTAATTTTGAGATAGCAATAAAAAATGTGCTTTTTGGTGGATGGTGCAGATAGTCTCGTGGGTTGTTTTTGGTAGTATAGTGGTTGTTTTGCGTTTATTTTTAAAGGCTGCTGCAAGTAAGAATGTTGTGACAGACCCACAAACTTCTAGAACTGTTAAATTTAATTGCTTCTCTTTTAACACACCTTCCTGTTCTTGCCGGCCATGGTTAGTTTTTTTTTTTAAATCAGGTTGTTTTGATTTGTTTCCTAAGTGCAAAAAGGTGTGATTTAGGAGTAATGTTGGCCACAAAAGCATCAACTTATGGTCACAATTCGGCCATGGAAGGTAATAGATGGCACGTACATTTTAGCATCCATCCAATGATATAATAATCTTTACAAAGTTTTTTCTTCAAACTTGAATGGTCTTTTAACTTTAAATGGTTTTTTATACCTAAAGCTGTTTGTTCTGTGGTACAAATACCTACTTAAATTTTTTTTTCTTAAAATGACTTACTTAAGGCAACAATGGTAATTCTGCTTTCCTCAAGATAGGCAGTTAAATTAGCAAAAATCGAAAAAGGGTAAATTTGTCAAAATGGGACAATTTTTTTTTTTGCTTAGCCGCTAAAAATAGAAACATTCTTTACTTTAGTTGATTATTATAGCATACTTTGTTTGGTTAGCTGCCAGATTTTGAACAAATCTTTTGGTTAACATGGAAATGTATAGCATACCTTAGCTGCATTTGTAAATCGGTAATTGTTGTTTAACATATGTATAAAACATAAAAATCCTTTTTGCAATACCTAGTTAGTAACAATTATGAAAGCGTGAACAGTAACACTTTCATAATTGTTTTTACTTACGTTCTACCAATTTCAAACATATAACAGCTCTTGACCTACCGGTTTGATAAACCAAATCAAAGTTCCCTGATGATCAAACTATGTTTACTACTTGATAAGTCGTTTGTGTCTAATGCGTGCTTCAGCTTCATCTTACTTAACAAATTGCAGTAAAAGGTTAACTAGTCAATTTCATTTTAGCTTTCCTATGTAAGTTTATAGAAGCATCTTATTCTTGAGGGGGTCAAGTTGTAACTTGGTTTAGGTCTAGTAAATAAATAGAGTCGTGGTTTCGTTTTTGGTCAGTCATGTATTTGCTTTCTACGTATTAGTCTCGTTGAGATTTGGCTCAATGGTTTACACCATTTGAGAGAGGGATTGAATCTATCTTAACCTTTGTTCGATTTCTTCTTTGTAGCTAAACAATGAGTTTGATTTCTGATTTATAGTTCTCGATTTGCATCAGTTAACCAGTCAATTTCATTTTAGCTTTCCTGTGTAAGTTTATAGAAGCATCTTATTCTTGAGCTTCAATTCATTTCCAATTTCCTGGTTTTCGTTTTGTTTCCAGGGAAAGCTTATTTTTAAAGAGACTGTGATCACTTATACTTAACAATGGAAGTCCATGAAGAACCAGAAGAAAGTGTTCATCATGTAAAATTACTTTCAAGATCTCAATGCATTTGACTTAATAGATTCTTGTTAATAACCCCCTTTTCACTTTGAACACAGAGAACCCCAAAGTTGCCTGGAACTGTCAACTGGGGTACAGCAACTATCGTTGGAGTATTTGCTGGCATGTTATATGGAGGCAGCAAGGAAGCCTCTGCTTCTGTTGTAAGTATGACTGTACACAAAAAAAAAAAAAAAAAATCTTACATTTTTAATGCATGTTTTATTTAAAAAATCAATAAATATTGCATATAGAGTAAGGATGCGGAAGTAACATTGAAACTTGGGAGCACATCGGACAAGAGAGAACAATATAGATTAATGAGAGATGCAATGGAAAAAAGATTTATCAGAATTACACGTGGCTCAATAGTAGGTGGTGTTCGTCTTGGAATGTTCACAGCTGCATTTTATGGGTTACAAAATCTTCTTGCTGAAAAAAGAGGAGTTCATGATGTTTATAATGTTGTTGGAGCTGGTTCTGCTACTGCAGCTACATTTGGTTTAATCAGTAAGAAATTAAAAAAAATAAAAATAAATCATAAGCTTTTTTTATATCTCATTAAAATATTTGAATTTATTCTTTGAAATTTGAAGTGCCTGGTTCACTTGCATGGCGTGGAAGGAACGTCTTGTTGGGTTCGGTTTTGGGCGCAACATTTTGCTTCCCTTTAGGTATTATGTTTTACTCATAATGGCAATATCTTATATACTTATAATAGCATTTTGTTTTTGTTGTAATTTGGATTGTGAAATGTTTGGTGATAGGTTGGCTTCATTTGAAACTAGTGGAGAAAGCAAATGAGGAAAGTGTGGTTCTTCCTGAAAGCAACAAAGGAAATGCAGGTGTAGGTGCTGCGATTGAAAGGCTTGGAGGGAACACAAGTGAATAAGTCTGTAATGTCCAAATTTTGTAAGAAGTCAGTTATGTTAGTTTAAGTGGTTACTAAGATAGCTAAAAATGTAGTTTTGTCATTGTCTCTTTTTGTTATCTAGCTTTTTTTTTTTTTTTTATAAACTCATAAAAGGTACGTGTTGTCCTGTCAACATGTTTTGTAAAACTCCTTTGTGGAAAAGAAGGTGGGTGAAAAATCACATTGAATTTATTTTAATTAATAATTAAATTCTCACAATAGGCATTGATTTAAGATATATAGTTTAATGGAAATGTTTAATTGTGAATCAATTTGGTAAAATATCGTCCAATGCCTTGGAAGAACTTGTGGACATAAAGTCCATGTTAATAATTATTAATAAAATAAATTTGGATTATAATCCCTTATTTTTAGCTTTAGATCATCATCTTTCTTTCACTTTTAACAACTTTTTTGGGTGACTAATAGTTTTAACAGATTATTCCTGTTCTTATCTTGTTTTGAATTGATTTTATAGATAAGTTGAATTGATTGAAATTATGTACTTGAGATAATTATAACAGTAGGAATATATAATTGATTATATTTAATGAATGGTTGTTATTGATTAGTATGTATGCATGTATTTATGTGTCTTTTATGGAAGCATGTATCTAGTAGGCATGTTATAGCAACTTATTTTTTCTTTAGACAAAATTGCATAAATGGTCCCCGTGGTTTTCAAAAATTGCTATTTTGGTTCAAGTTTTGGACTAACACTGCTAATTCAAAATAAAGACTTTAATGTGATTTTGGTCCAGAAAATTTTAGAAATTCTTGAAATGACGGATTTGCCCATTTAATTTTTTTTTATTTATCTTTTATTGTAACATTAATAATAATAATAATAATAATATCCCCTACCCCCTCATCTTCCCCCTCCCCCTTTCCCTCTCTTACAATTATCTTGTTTGTATCAAACGCTTAACCATAACGCTAATGTCGTCGGAAACCACTAGCACCTAGGAACCATTGCCACCAACGTCATTCTCATCGGAAATCACTAGAGTATATATACCAGCGCAGATGGCACGAAGATGATGGTTGTCCGACGATGAACAATATATATACGTTCATCTCTCTCTTATTTTCTGTCAACCAATAATTTGTAAAATGTTTACTTGGTTGTTACTTTTATCAACAAATTATCTGTAAATGCTCATTTCGTAATAATTTGATGTCCTTTTAACACATCATCATCCATATGTAGAAGAAAAACAATCAATAAACATGTGTTGATTTCCTCTAGCAAGTGTTTTCACCGGTAAATATAATGCATTAAATTTAGAGGAGGGAAAAACCGACATAACACGTTAATTCGATACAAAGGAAACGAGTTTGGGTAACAGATTTAAACTTGTTTAACTAAACGGGTTGATAGAGCACGACACGATTATTAGACGGGTGTGGTTAGGGTTGATAGTTTAAATTCGACCATGACCCGTTTAGTTAATGCAATTTTTATTTTAATTCTTTGGATAAATTCGACAGACCCAAAAGCAAAATCAAATATATAAGAAAAATATATGTTGAGCCACTTTGAAATGTAAAAACGAGTTTGTCGCCTAAGTTAAGACTTAGAGCATCCACAATATGAGTTTTTTTAAGAGCTTTTTCATCCAAAAAAGCTTATGAAAAATTAAAAAGCTATTGTGGGAGCTTTTTAAAATCCAAGCTTTTTCCAATGGCTTGTTAATTAACAAGCTATTGCTTTGAGCTTTTTCCTTAATTGTGTAAGTGTCATGTGTTTTAAACCAATGGTAATTAGACAACATACATAAACAATGAATAAAAAGCATATTGGAAAAGCTCTTCTATAGTGAAGAAACAATTAGCTTTTTATTTTGGAGCTTTTTCATGAAAAAACTTCTCTAAAAACCATCTCTATTGTGGATGCTCTTAGTTTTTCCATTATCTCAAATACTCTGCAGTCCCACTTAGCCAATCTCCCATTCTCATGACCCTATTCATCCGTTTCTCCAATGCATACTCTTTCCACTTTGGCCTCTCAACTTACAATGAATTTCCCCTTCCGTTAACCAACTTTTACTCTTTTCAAAATTTCATTTTGTCTCACCAACTCTTTCAACTTGTTTAGTATTTCAACATTATACGACATGACATATTTACAAGGTCTAACCTCTAAACCTGCTAACCCAACAAAAAATAAATTGATTGACACGACACAATTATTAAACGGGTCGGGTTAGGGCCAAGCTCTCTCAACTCATTTAATGTTTTGACTCGACGTGAACCTAACACGACACTACACATTTTCCAAGTCTAATTAAACTGGTGTTCTGATAATTTTGAAGTATGTACGAACCTTCTGAGAACAGACTTTCTTATAATATTTATCCAACAACAATATCATTATATGAAACAAATTGGTTTCAACTTTACCTCAACATGTTTGTTTGTTCTTTTTTTGTTTGTAAAACTACTTAATGTCTTGTCTAACCACCGTATAAATATTTTGGAAAAAAGTTATCTATTTGTTAGGCAAATTCCAGGATAGTAGTCGATTGTGTTGTGACAAGAGTTTGTAAATCTATGTATAAGTTTGTGGATTTCATGAAATACACAGGTTACCCTTGTCTTAGCCGGTTACCTCTGTCGATTTGACTTGTGTATGGTTGAGTAGGATGTCGCATAGGACAGCACACCCTAATACGTTTCCTTAAAAAAATAAGAGATACACTAAAAATAAAAATGCTCAAGCTTTCCCTCTCAGCAAAATGTCAAATTCTTCAACTAAATTTATTTTCATAGTACAATCCACAAACAAGGTAATCATTTGATACAAGTGTGGTGATGTTGGCCGAATTTCAATCTCAAGAACGGGGTAGAACCCGGGAAGAAGGTTTTGGTGTTGCCCTAATTTTACGATAAATTTTTTTATTTTTTCTAAGTTTTGAATACCTTTTAATGAAATAACCTTACTCCTTTTGCAGGATCTTGAAGTTAATTGCAAGTATTTCAAATGGGTTGAACCACTAAGTTGTTATGATGAAGGAGGGAAAAGTTTAAAAAAGTATGTAGATGAAATGGAAATGTACATTGTCTGTGATGGAACAAATGGTAATGTAATTTGGTTGTATTGAAGCAAATGATTGTTATTTGGCTATAATTAAGAAAATAGTATTATACTTTGGCTATAATTGAGCAAATGGTAATGTACTTTGTCAACTAAATAATACCACAAATGGTAATGTAATTTGGTTGTATTGAAGCAAATGATATTGTACTTTGGATATAATTAAAAAAAGAGTACTATACTTTGGCTATAATTGAGCAAATGGTAATGTACTTTGTCAACTAAATAATGCTAAATAAACTAAACAAGATAATAGCATTTACTTTAATGTTTACTATAGTGTTTGCCAGTCCACTAAGGTGAAACAATAGATCCAAATTTAAACTTTCATAAACATATTTAGGTATCATTCATCCTTTGATTTAGAATGATCTTTCTTTTTATATCAAGTTGCATACAATCTAAATGGGCATAATTTCTCTTCCTTCCCTTTTCCACATTTAGCTACAATTCTTTAATTGTCACACTTCTCAAAATAAAGTTGATAAACATTTAACATTGCATAGTTAGTGAGGCAAAATTGAGTTGCGTATGTGACTAAAAAAATGGCACTGACCATTGGTTTCATTTTGTTGTATTTGGTGGTTGGATCATGAATCCTGCTTTTGGTACTTATTTCCTCCTTGTTCTCCTCTTCACCTTGCCAATCACTAGCATGGTAAGCTTGAGCTCTAAATTCATCACCCATACTCTCAGAAGCATTACGTAAATTATCATCACTCAAAAAATATATTGAAACATATGCCAGTACACTTATCTAGTGTTGTAACAAATATTTCTTCTGGTTCATGATCCATATAAATGCCATGAAGTCCAAGTCCACTTCATTCAATCTAGAAAATGGTTCATATAAACCAGTAAATGGGTGGTTGAAATCGTCCTCTAATGAAGCCATTTATAACAAATACACAAGATTACACCACCAATTATGTCAATGAACGTAAATTCTTAATTTAATAAACCAAAATTAAAGAAAAATAAAATTGTAATTACATGAATATAGACTCATACACACTTGCTCCGTGTACATATATATTCACCCAAAACCTTCAAATACCTAAAAGATTTATTGATTTAGGAAACTAAAGTACAACTCTAATCATTTGTTTCCTCTTAAACCTTTTTTGCGTGATTATTACTTTCAAGGATCTAAGATATGCGACTCGATCAAGTACGTAAAGGGGATATGTTCAGAGAATTTCGGCTTCTCAAGACGTAACAGTTGTAAACGAAGATGTGTAACTTTGTTAAGGGTTTAATGACCACGTTGGAAGCCACATCAACAGAGGTAACCGACTAAGACAAGGGTAACCCGATAAATGTCAAAAATGATATAAAAACATTTGTAAGTTTGGAGATTTTACAAAAAAATAAATGTTGAGGTAAATCCATCAAAAAGTATAGCATTTCTAAAAATACAAAAAACGACTTATCCTTTGAACCAAAAAATCAATATAACACAAGGACACATAGATTATTAAAAAGTTTACAACAATACCAATATTAAAATAAAGAAGAAAACTTGATTTTGTACAGTTTGCTAGATGATATTTTATTTGTGAAAATTAAGTAATTTGTTCTGTATTTAACAAAATTAATTACATATACTTTTGAAACGAACTTAATTCATAAAAATTAAAAAGCAGAAAGTGCATTGTTTTATTAAGGCATGAGCAATTGGTCCAATAAAATCGGACCGCACCGGAACTGACCCGGTACCGGCGCCGGAACCGGACCAGTATGTCATTATCAGACCGGTACCTGGTTCTTGGAAAGTGTTTTAATCGATACCGGTTCTTAACCCAGTTCGGTCCCTGTGAAACCAATTATACATCGGAATGGGACCACTTTTTTAAAAGCCCCATGCAGCCGTATAACCTAATCGGGTATAATAGTTCTTCCCGCTAATCAGGAGCAAAGTTCTTCTCGTAATCAACAGCAAAGTTCTTATTCTCGGTAATGTTATTGATTCTTTTTCTTGGAAAACAAATATGACTCCTTTCCTAACCTAACAGACAACTTTTAAAACTTTGATTTCTAACACTAGAGTAATGAGTTTGGGATTGATAATTGCAAATAAGAAAAAGAAAAAAATTATTTCTATTTGTTATATATCGCAAACTAATTTGCAATTCCATACATATTAAAAACTTTGCATGTTATTATTATGCGTTTGTCATTAATGTTTTAAAATAACTATTTGATCAGCCCAACGTAACAAAAAAAATGTCGCACGAGATAATTGTGAATTCGAAGACTCGTATCATTTAAGTTTTTGTTCGATTCACAACTAAATTTTGCTATGCGAAGTCATTAATATTTTCGGAAAACTGGTTCCGTTGACAAAAAACCGGAAAACCGGCACCAACACCGGTACCGGTTCACCAACTTTGGTCTAGTTCTTGATTATATGTTTTGCTACTTTTCGGTCCCGATTTCAAACCGGTTCGGTCCGGGTTCAGACTACTTGCTAATCCCTAGTTTTATTTATTAATTAATTTAAAACACAGTATCATTCTACAAAATTTATAAATATTTACTAAATGTCAAAGCTCTTGATCTAGCGGGCCTATCTATATTGATTTTTGGTGAAAACACGTGAGAAACCAGCCAACAACAATATCATCGTTCGTATCTCAACTCGGAGAACACCATTGTTGGGGTTGAGTTCCTCTCTTTCACTCTCACCTTACCGTTACTCGATTCGCCGAACAAGACAAGGTCCACTTTCTATCCCTTTCTCGATTGAACTGTACGATCTTTGTGTTTTGATGATTTTTGCATCTTAAATTTCTAAGAATTAATAACCCTAGTCCTGTAATTAGCCCCCCGCCTACCCCTACGTTCAATTTTCCGATTGTTATTTCACTTTCACGATTTGAAGTAACGAATTGTTTTACGATCACTTAGTTCTCAAAGTTGTAAGTCAAATCAAATCAAATCGTTTTGATCAGTGGATTAAGGATCATTTGAATTAGATCCTCTGATTTTCCTCCAGATTTAGCTTGTAATTTTTGTTTTTATCGATTATTTGATGATACAAATTCAGAAATTCAATGGTGTGAGAAGGTCAAGGGCGGGAAAGCCGTAAAGTAGGTGCAGTCTCTTTTCTGGTGAGAAGAAGGTGTCGTTAGTTGGTACTTTCAAGCTTTAACCATCTGATGATTTAACCTAAAACTGCGGTGACGTTAGTGTCATTGTTTACATGTCTTGGATAAATTTGTGCCTACAATAGGATGATGAATGGAGAGGGAGCTAGTGAAACTCTCCCTGAAGCCGTCTGCTTGAATGATAAACTTGATGACGAAGAGTTAACCTGTAAAGTATCAAACCAGCAACTATTGGATAGAAACAATGATTCATCTCCTGTTTCATCACGTTACTCATCATGTGGAGAATCAGAGTTTGATAGATACTGTAGTGCTAATTCCATAATGGGTACACCTAGTTTATGTGGTTCTGTTGGTACATTTCATGACTTCACTGATTCTGATTTCGGATCTGTAAAAAGTCCCAGAGTTAGGGATCTAGGTGGTCTGGAGAATTTCAGTTTAGGTGGGAAGTTTGAGAGCAAAATCGAGAATACAAATTCCTTACCCTTGGGGAAATTAGGTGAATATGGTCAGAGACGCGAGTCATATGATGTAATTACAGGTTCAAAGGAGAGAAACAATGGAAATTTGGAACACAGGTTGATGACAATGGAAAATGAAATGCATTCATATGATGAAATGGAAGATTTGCCAGATGAAGGGGGTGTCATTATGTGGAAAGACAACATTAGTTCCAAACAAACAGCAAGTACTTCTGCTGATAAATCTTCAAGTGCAGGAACAATGGAGGATCAGGTTGAAAATTTAGGGGTGGAAGAAGGTTCCATTGATCAAGCCAACAATTTGTTTGAATGTGGAAGAGACTTGGATGAACATTCGGAAGAGGAAACCTCATCTCATTTAGAACATTCAGAATCTGAAGGCTCTATGTATGGCTATGGTACAGATAATGAAGAACAGTCTGGTTTGCCTAATAAAAGTTATGTCCATTATTCACAAGAGAAGAAAAGTAATAATGAGAACACATTGTTTATGACTTCATCAGTAGCATATGGTTCAGATGATTTGGATGATTTCTTGCAAGAAACAATGGAAACCCCTCAAGATTTATTTGTCATAGATGAAATTCAAGGGCACAGTCAAAATGAAATTGCAAGTGAAGGACTCACCTCAAAATCCACTTTTATTGATTTGTCACAAAAACAAGAATATGTGAAAGACCTTCATGTGGACAATCAGATTGACTTGCCAACATATTCCAAAACTCATTCTATTATTGATGTATTGAAGCATGAGGAAGATATGGTAGCCATTGGCAAACAAGCAGAAGACATTAATAAATTCAAGATTGAAGAGGTTACTCAAGTGGAGGAAGCTCCTTTGATGGATGTGTTGCCTAGGAAGCCTGATGTTACAAATTCAAGTGAAACAAAAGACAATCTTACCCTTGGTAATGTTTCGTTGAGTTTGACACAAGATGTTGAAGATCATGTAGCTGAAATGCCCCAAGAACATAAGCCGTATTCACTGCCATCATTGCCAACTATTAATGTAGAGAAAAGACAAAATGCTGCTGCAGATTCATCAAGTGTTTCTGAAGATCTTGAAATGGCAAGTAAGGTTAGATATGATTTTCACTCTCTATAACCAGTCTTTCTTTCTTTTTCTTTTTTCTTTTTTGCATTTTTTTGAAAGAAAAGCGGTGCATAATGCTTTGTGTGATACTTGTTTAGTTTTTAACACTTAACAACCATAATATCTGAGCATGCTAATCTCTTAACCAAAGAACTTGTACTTCTATAGAAATTTCTTTAGCCATTGGTTTTTTTGTAAATATACTTCTATTGATATGTTTATTATAGCTTCCTACTTTCATTTCTTCCTATTACAACATTGTACTTTTGAAAATAAAAAATACAAAAGCAATTTTCACTAATATAATTGGGAAATATACTGTTACAATAACAAAAAACCGAAAGTACAATGCCATAATCGGGTAGATTTTGCAAAGTATGATACCTACTGTAAAAGAAAGAAATAAAAATAGGATGCTAAAAATACACAAATGAAAAATATCAGATGAAATTAACTTTACTCAACCACAATTTGCAGGCACAAAACTACGAACTGAACGAATTCTACGATGAAGTCGTCTTTGAAATGGAAGAAATACTACTTGATTCCGGCGGGTCTCCCGCTGCCAGATTCAACCGTGGCCGGAATCATCGTTCCCATTCCAATGTTTCTCTCCCTTCAAGAGACGGTAGTTCAACTGCTTCAACTTCAACCCTCGACAACTCTCCCTCTTTTCTCCAAAACCCCTACAAAATCGACGGAATCGAAGTAATCGGCGCAAGCCAAAAAAAAGGTGACGTGTCACTCGGTGAAAGGCTAGTTGGAGTGAAGGAATACACCGTCTACAAATTACGCGTATTCAGCGGGCCCCACCAATGGGAAGTCGAACGAAGATACCGCGACTTTTTCACTCTTTATCGCCGTTTAAAAACCTCATTTGCCAACAAAGGATGGGAACTTCCTTCTCCTTGGTCAATTGTTGACCGGGAGTCAAGGAAATACTTCGGGAACGTATCGCCAGGTGTCGTGTCAGAAAGAAGTGCTCTCATTCAAGAATGCTTACAGTCTATCTTTATGAACTCCAAGTTTTCATCAAATCTACCTTGTTCAATAATATGGTTTCTATCCCCACCAAATAACAGTCCAATTTCCCCTATTTCTCAGTCACAAAATTTGGGGCAGTCGATATCACTTATTGTTGAAATAAGGCCTTATAAATCGATGAAACAGATGTTGGAAGTGCAACATTACACATGTGCAGGGTGTCATAAACATTTTGATGATGGAAAAACGAGATTGTGGGAATTTGTGCAGACACTTGGGTGGGGGAAGCCTCGTGTGTGTGAATATAGCGGGCAGGTTTTTTGTTCGAATTGCCATGTTAATGAAACCGCTATTTTGCCTGCCAGAGTTTTGCATTGTTGGGATTTTACAGAGTATCCGGTGTCACAGCTGGCTAAATCGTATCTTGATTCTACACATGATAAGGTGATTTGACTTTTTTACCCTTTGATGAATGATGCTCATGATTTTCTATATCGTTATTTATAAAATTGACCATCAAAGTATTTGAGAATTACCTATTTAGCCATGAAAGTTAAAAATATGCTAAATTAGATCTAAACTCACGATTTTGGATTCATGATTTGACCATTGTGAACCAACATATGTGGCATATTCTGATCCATGTTGGCTTTTTGAAATTCTTTCTTTTTAAAATTAAATAATAAAATACGAGTAAATTACATTTTTGGTTCTTCAATATAGCTGGTTTTTTCAGTTTACGTCCTTATTTGGTCCAAGTAAAATGACTATTTTTTTTCGGTCCCTGACTTAAGCGGGTTTTTGCAAATTTGGTCCCTAAAATGTAGTCAGTTTACTTGGAACAAGGACCAAAAACCTCAAATAAGGACCAAAATAGCCTTATAAAAACTTAAATTGATAAAATCAGCTATACTCGGGGACCGAAAATGTAATTTACTTTAATAATAATAGTTTTAAATTTCTTAAAAAATTAATCAAAAAGCCCATTGGATGCCACATCAGCAATCATGTCCACATAGGCGGGCAACCTGCTAAAGCAGGTCACAGCAGTCAAACGAATCGAAAATCGTGTGTTTAGGGTTTTGAAGTTTGATGGCTAAATGGGGTTTTATATAGTTGAGTAATTGTTTGTTGCTATATAATTCCAGCCAATGCTTTGTGTGAGCGCTGTAAACCCATTCCTGTTCTCGAAAGTTCCACCTTTACAACATGTGATCAATGTGAGGAAAAGGATCGGGCGAACGTTACCATATCTTCGTTGCCCATTTCGTAGGTCTATTTACAAAGGTGTTGGTTCCAGGAGATATCTCCTTGAAACCACCGACTTTTTTGCTCTCAAAGATCTTGTTGATCTTTCCAAAGGAATATTTGCAGGTTAGCTACCTTACCTACATAATATGGTTTACTTTATTATTTTTAAACAATGTTTGTAATTCTGTTGCAGCTTTACCGGTGATGGTGGAAACTATTTCCAAGAAAATTGTGGATCATATTACGGACGAGTGTTTGATATGTTACGATGTGGGTGTTCCGTGTGGCGCTCGACAAGCATGTGACGATCCATCTTCTCTCATTTTCCCTTTTCAGGTAAACCATCTATATCTTTAATATCTATGATTAGAGAAGGGCGTTCACGTCTTTTCCTTTCCACAAACAAACAAGATATCGAGTCGTGTTGTATTTACAGGAAAGTGAAGTTGAGAGGTGTAAATCTTGCGAATTGGTTTACCACAAGGCTTGCTTCAAGAAGACGGACATTTGCCCATGTGGTGTAGATCTTGGAACAAGATCCCCAAATGACATTTCTGCCCCTCCAAACGATTTGGTGCAAGATACAGAGTCAAAGTCTTCATTGGGGTTGTTGTCAGGGCTGTTATCCAAGGCCAGTTCTTCAAAATTCTGGGTGCGTAAAGACAATGATACGGTAATCCCAATGGGTTCTTTACCGACCTCTTCGCGTTGATTTTCTTGTCTATTTGTGTAGCTCTCTTTTGATTTTACACAAGACGTATTATTTGGGAAACTTTTATACCATTTATTTTTTGTCAGCATTTGTTTGTAAATTGTGAAAAGTGATTGGAAGGTCGTTTTTGTCCCTCGTTTGTCAGTTAACCGACGTTGTTAGATACATATTTGGGTTTGGAAAGGTTAAGTCGTTGGTCATTTTGTGCTCCATTGATGATGGTTTTAGGTGGTCAAATGGTTGACTTGTGTTTATCCATCCTAATCTTTTCATATTTTGTAAATAATCAATATATTGAATAGAATGTAAAGATTATACATGCCAGATCAATACTAAAACTCTTTCGATTATATAATGTCAAATTTAAAATTACCTTTATATAGTGCAATGTGAATGCTTTTTATAAATGTGGTCTCTACAAGCTGATCCACAAGTATTTTACTTTTTAACATAAACCATATTATTTGAAATAAGTATAAAAATACTAAATCCAATATTCTAATATCAGAAATTTTCTATTTGAGTAGTAAAATAAGATTAATATAATTGTTTTGTTAAAGAATTAATTAGTTTACTGTTGTTAACATTAATATCAATCTTTGTTAAAAATATGAGAAAATGACAAAAATAGCCTAATCCCATAAGATTTTTTCTCAAAACAGCACAAATGAAGGGACATTCCCAAAATAGCCAAGGAAAATACAGTTGGCAGCCATGGACTGCGTTTTCCTCTCACCAACTGTGTTTTCCTACCTCCCAAGCACCACCTGCGTTTTCCTCTCACCAACTGTGTTTTCCTCTCACCAACTGTGTTTTCCTCATTGTGTTCTTGGTGGTTCATGAGTTTTCCTCTTACCAACTGTGTTTTCCTCTCACCATCTGCGATTTCCTCCCTTGTGTTCTTGAGGTTCTTGGTGGTTCATGGGTTTAGTTGAAATTTTTGTCCAACATTGAACACTCGTCATTTGATCATACGAAATCGGATTGAGTTGAATTTTTTTTAACGTAAAGTGTATTAGTAAAAACAACGTTAGTATGAATCATATATGCATTGCGTTTTAATTGTTAAGGTTTTTCGGAAAAAGAAAAACGACCAAAACGCAGCCCAAGGCATTATCTGTGAAATGCTAAGAGGAAAACACAGTCTGTGGCATTATCTGTGAAATGCTCAGAGGAAAACACAGATGAAGGCCCTCATCTGCATTTTCCTCTTGAGGAAAATGCAGATGAGGGCCTTCATCTGTGTTTTCCTCTGAGCATTTCACAGATAATGCCACGGACTGTGTTTTCCTCTGAGCATTTCACAGATAATGCCCCTTGGCTGCGTTTTCCTCAAGAGGATTTCGCAGATAAGCCCCTTGGCTGCGTTTTCCTCTCTAGGAACTGTGTTTTCCTCTCTCAAATTCATAAACCCCAGATTTTTATGCATTAAAGGCTTGTACGTTACGCATAATATTTTGTACATTCATTCATCTAACCCTTAAAACGATAATTGATACATAAAGACAACATCAAATTTGAGACTTACCTGTTTCCATGAAGAGAAATCTTGCGAAGCCATTTCAGAGCGTTTCTCGTCTACGGTATCGAAAAATTTGACGTTTTTTTCCCCGATTTATATATCTGGGCTGATGAGCCGGTAGCCAACGAAAACACAGCCCATCACAAGGAAAACGCAGCCCATATAGAGCAAATCGCAGCCCATGGAGCCCATATAGAGCAAATCGCAGTCCATGGGAGGAAAACACAGCCCGTGGCTGCCAACTGTGTTTTCCTTGGCTATTTTGAGGAATGCCTCTTAATTTGTGTTGTTTTGAGGAAAACCTTTATGTGATTAGGCTATTTTTGTCATTTTCTCTAAAAATATTCAATTGATAAAATACTTGTTAATGATTCTAAGTATTTTTATTATATAAATATATTTATAAAATGATAGATTAATTTAATAAGTATCTAAATAATATAACAAGTAATAATAGAATGAATTACACATTTGGTCACTCCAAATTCCGAAATGGTCACGTTATAGTATACGTAAGTCTGTATTTCGTTTAAGTTTGTGTTCCGTTGCCGATATAGTTCTTGTGGGTTATTTAAAATTATAAGTTTAGTCCAAATTTTTTCTTTATATACCTTGAGCAATTTGCTTACCTAATGTCAGCTAATTTTTATAATTTTTATAAGCCATCATGGTTTGGTAAACATGTAACCTAAATCACATTTGTTTTCACATGATATAATTGTCACGTGTAATCTATCTTGTTTTTGTTGAAATTTTGCATGGTGATCTATTTAAATGCAATTCGTATGCAACATTACTGAAGAAAAGAAGCATAAAAACAATAAAGATCATTATCAAGAAAAATTTAGTTTGTTCTTTTAACATGGTTTGGTAAACATGTAACCTAAATCACATCTGTTTTCACATGATATAATTGTCACGTGTAATCTATCTTGTTTTTGTTGAAATTTTGCATGGTGATCTATTTAAATGCAATTTGTATGCAACATTACCGAAGAAAAGAAGCATAAAAACAATAAAGATCATTATCAAGAAAAATTTAGTTTGTTCTTTTAACATTTAAATAAAAAAGACCCAAAAATTCCTTTAATTACATCATGTAACAAGCATCAAATTTAATGTGGTCGCTATTATTCATCATTGCAAGAATACCAATCTGAGTAAACACAATTATTCGAAGAGATATTACAGAAAAGTCCTTACATTTTGATATTAACGATTAAGTCCTAAAAGATTTTTTTATTGTTAAGCCTAATATTTTGATTAATAAGTCCTAAAAGTTTTTTTTATTGTTAAGCCTAATATTTTGATTAATTTGACAAATTAAGGACTAATGTCGGTTACCCCGTTATCATCCAGTCACAACTGATGATCTGGCCCTAAATATTCAAGAAAGTCCTTAAATTTTGACCTTATTAACGATTAAGCCCCAATTTTTTTATTCAATTAAGCCCAAGATACAAATAAATGTTAACAATTTAAGGACAAAAGTCGGTTACCATCCGGTCACAATGCTAAAGGGTAGTCTATGTGGCTAAGTTATCTTGAAGGTTTACCCCCTTACATTGTTATAGTAAAGCCATTATTATAAATTTACACCAAGGCTAAAGGAAACCAAATCCTTAATGTGCATATGAACCGAAAGACCACAGTTCCAACCTCTAGAGAATTAGTTCTAGTCACTCATTTGGTGTCAAGTGGATAGATACAGTACGTGGCTAGAAATGCTTTGTGTCATCAAGAATCATAAAGGGAAATTGGCAAACAAACTAATGACTGCACTAAGTCAGCTACGCACCAAAGCTGATTGGTTGAATCTGATCTCACAATGGCACTTCAAGAGCATAAGAGAAAAAGAGACATCAACCTAGTGTTGTCGCTAAAAAGGATGTGTTACCAAGGAACTCTACTATGATTAACACTCATCGAGCTCTACACTACATCTGTTTTGCTTGAGATGTGAGTGTATTGAAAAAGACATCTCAAAAAAGGATTTCCATTTACTGATGTCCTTGGAGTTAGGCAAGAGGAGGGAAGCACTATTTCAAGATGACTTAGTCATTACACTTTCTGAAGGGAAAATGGTAATTTTCCATGTCAACCATACTTCCGGTCACTGTGTGCAATGAAAGGAAGAATGGTAATTATTCATCATCATATACCACTTCTCATCTTACTCTACATAAAGGCACAATAATTTCATCATTGAGAGCCAAATTTGAAAGGCAAAATGCAAGTGGGAACTAGAGAGGGTTAGATTGGTAAATTTATTTTAATCTTTGTAGTTAAAAATTCCAAATTTCCATTCATTCACGCCTACCCCAACTCACTACCATTTCTCTTTATGAATCCTTACTAGCCATTTTCAATAGCCACCATTCTTTTCTCATCAAAATATTGAGTAATGTATAGAATACAAATATATAATTTTATATACTGACCTGCCCATCTGGGTATAACCTTCCAAGCATAATTTTTTGTCTTACTAAGGCATTGTACTTTGGAAGATACACCAATTATAGCATCGTAGAAGATTTTTCTAATAATCTATAATTGGTAGAATTTTAAAAGTTAAATGCCATGATTTTCTTAAAGTGTTATGATTTTAATAGTGTACTTTTGCACATGATTTTTTTTGAAAGTGTAGTTATATACACATTTAATTTGTTGTTTATGTATGCTTAATGTATTTGGGATGGGTAATGTACTTTGTTGGTTTATCTCTTTTTTACAATGTACATTCATGTTGTTTTGCATAGGAATGGATGAAGGTATAATATGCTATAACAAACAAAAAAATGAAATTATAATGTTATTTCTTTGATTTAATTTTAGGGTTGGGATAAAGGCAAAAAATTAGAAACATACTTCCATTTTTTTTTCATTATAACGTCTACTTTCATTTCAGTCACATTTTATTGGAAAATATCGTTTTAAAAAACATTAGAGCTTAGTCCTCCTTGTTCGATAATCAACTCATGTAATACACGAGTATCTGACCTAGTATGTATGTATATGTGTATACGCGATATCAGAGTATTTTATGTTGTATTTTGAGTAGGAAACAAGATAAAAGGTACTTAATAATTTGAATTTTTTATTTCAGAAATTGGGATGCTTGCGAAGAAAAAGGAGCTGAAATTGGAAAAATTGCATGAAAAACGCGACGTCCCCAAAAGAGTACACGTCGCATAGGAGAATAACTATGGAACACGCGTTTAATGCTCAATGCGACGTGATGAACATGATAATGCAATGCGTTCCCGAGGCGGTTTAAAATTTGTATAAATAGATTAAACCCTCATTCCAACAAGGGACACTGGAGAAATACTTAAAAGACGAACCCTTAAGCAATTTAAAGGTTTCTTATCAAGGTTGGTGGGAGGATTCACAACAAGGGATTGAAGATTCAAAAAGAAAATCATTAGGTAGTCATTCAGTTGTCTATAAAACATGTTTAGCTTTCTGAATCTGACTTCTTTATGTTCTTTGTTCTTGATCATAGGCTAAAAACTCTATGCTTTCACTTGGTGTGATATACCTAATTATTTTGTGTTGATTTTTTTATTTGAATTTTAGTTGATTGGTTAATTTATCTTGTTTGCTTAATTGAAAACCTTTTTGTATTAAAGGTTGATTTTCATAACTTATGGCTAAGTAATTTTCAATTGAGATGAACATTCTAATTGGAATTGCACGAATCATGTTTTTTTATGACCAAAAATAGACAAATATGACTAGTGATGAACCAAATCCTAATGTAGGTTATAAAAAGTTAGAAACTTTAATGTGTAAGATTGCATTAAATGATCATTCTATGCACGATCATTGATCTTCATGACCGTTGAGATTAATAATCAAGATACAATCTTGTAGGATATCAACTAAATAAATTGTATTAGATATAACTAATTAACATGGCCAATATGATTAGGTATCCCTAGCATCATATGATTAGTGAACAGACCAAGTGAATTAATGACCAACAGACCAAGTGAATTAATCAGCTTAGGAATCAATGACCAACAACTAATGTCCATTGCACTTATTGAAATCAACCTATTGCTAGTGATTCCACTATTTGAGTTTATTACAAAACTCCCTTTTTATTTTGTACTTCGTTTAATTGATAACTAATTTGACTAAATTGAATCATACTCGTTCCCCAAGAGTTCAACAACCCGTTATTACGAAAGCGATATTGTTACACGATTATGTTCACTGCCTAGTGTGTAATAGTCCCTAGTTGAGATAAGATCATTTTAGAATTTTAAAACGAGATCTAGCACGTCAAGTTTTTGGCATTTGTCGGGGATTGGTTTGCATGCATCAACTGTCTTCCGTAGGTTTAACCAGTTATCATGGTGATTTGGATATACATGATTAAAAGCTTAATACGTAGGAGTTATGTGTATGATGAGGAAATTGTGTTCCATTACACTTATTAAATTAGAGCGAGCCTTCAACGTTCTATCCCAAATCGTTTAATCCTCTCAGTAACTGTGTTCGATTTCTTACCTAAACCTTCAATGAATTGATCAAGCTAATCTTACCTACTTTTCCGTTTGCAAATAAACATAACCCATCATAGTTAAGTAAACATGTAACCTAAATCATATCTGTTTTCACATGATACAAGTGCCATGTGTAATCTATCTGGTTTTTGCCGAAAGTTTGCATGGTGATCTGTTAAAATGCAATTTGTGTGCACCATTACCGAATATCACATTTAATAAAACTGCTTACCTTAAAAAAGACGTGAGTTTGAAATGAAAGAAACATCAAAAAATATAATATGTTTTTTCTTTAAAAATAAAATAAAAAGAGGCCCAAAAAATCCTTCATTTACATCATGTAACAAACATCAAATTTAGTGTGTTTCCTAGTGATTCATCATTCTCAAGGATGCACAATTTTTCAGTTTTCAAACTTCCAAAACTTTAAATCTGAAAATCTATACATTCAAAGAAAATGCAACAAAATTCTTATATCCAACATTTGCCAGATATTTACTATCTTCACTTAATCAACTTCTAAAAAAACTTAAGTAAAATATAAAGTCATATAAAGTATATTCCCCGGGTATACCTCAAATATTATCAGTAGCATCTCCAAATGTTGAAAGAGAAAAAGGGGCAACAGCCACATTGAATGTCTTTGACCCTACAACATCAATATGCTTCATTTCAAAGTCACCTTCCTGTAATGTCATCAAGGATGATTTCATTATTAGCAATGTACTTTCATTAATTTGATTATTATAGCATCCTACTTTCATTATTGTAGCAATGTCATCCAAATACAAACCAATTTTTACAGCTATAATCGGGTAGATTTTTAAACTACAATGCGTTAATGAGAAAAAAAATGAGAATAGAATGCTATAAATAAGATTCAACGAAGATTAAATGCAAGGAATAGCAACATACTTTAATTAATTTGTATATTATAGGATCCTACTTTCATTTCTTCTTATTATACCATTGTACTTCAAAAAATCTACCTTCTGTAGCAATGTTATCCAAATACAGAACAATTTTCACTGCTATAATCGGATATTTTTATTAAGGTATAATTACTTCATAAAATAACTAAAAGTAGAATGCTATTGTTGGGTAGAATTTTCAGAGTAAGTTGTTTTAATAAGAAAAAGTTGCAAGTACAATGTTGTAACAGAGAGAAATACGAATAGGATGCTATAATACACAAATAAATGAAAGTAAATTGCTATTTCTTGCATGTATCCCTTGTTGGAAATCCTAGAGTATGTATAATTGGGTAGAATTTTCATATGTAACGGCTTAATAAGAAAAAACTGAAAGTACAATGCTGTAATAGAAAGAAAGGAGAGTAGGATGCTATCATACACAAATAGATGAAAGTACGTTGCTATTTCTTGCATTTAACCTTTGTAAGAAATCCTACCGTTTATGTTTATTTTGGAAAACGAGCCAAATGTTGTATGTGATCAAAGACAAATGAATGGCTCTGATTGAATAAAGATTAGGGCTCTTAAGTCTTTGGACAGTCTTGTCAAATACAGATTAACGTCTCTTATTCTAATCTTTAAAAAAGGAAGGGCAATTTTGGAACATCAGAAGAATAATAAAGAAGGAAACTTGACTAAATGTGAAATGAAGGATGCAAATTATATTCACCATTCTTCCACTAGGAGTTGTTAATGGGCATGCTGATGAATATTCAAAACTATTATTAGGAAGTATAACCGGCTGTTCACCAATAACTCCAATACCCCTACAAAAAAAAAGAATAATAAGATTACACATAGTGAAAAATTTGTTATATGCCAGTGGAATGGGATCATACCAAACATCCTCAGATTTCTCATTAGCATTGGTAATTATCCAATGCCTTTTGAGAAGCTGAACAGGGCGGGTTGAGTTATTAGTAATTCTTATTCTGTAAGCAAAGAAGTATTGGCCTCTCAAAGGTTGACTGCGCCCTTCAATGTACACACTCCTAACTTGAACCCTAATCCCCTGAAATATTTAATACATCTTTTTTTTGTCAATTCATTATGTATTTAACTAAAATTGAATGAAGGAAAAAAGATAAGAGATATTGTACCAAGGTTGTAGCATCACTTGAACATTTCAATAGATAATGAGGAGCAATTTCTTTTATCTGATCTCGATATCTTGCTGCATCCTAAAAGAGCATATAAGGAGAAATTGAGCATTGAAGCACTTTCAAGTTTCAACAACTTTGGCTTGTAAGTTGTAATCGTATACCCATGCTTCTAATTATTCAAGTTGAAACTTAAAATTGAATGATGTTACTTTGTTTTTGTGAGTAAAGCAAACTAGTAAATCAGGAAAAAATAGTACCTCAAATTTCTCGTTTGCAATGGCTTCCCTCATCAAACCACGTAGACGTAGAACTGGTTCCTCCTCTTCGAACGATTTTAAAGAATCGCGAAGCCTAGCAGCCTCTTCGAAATTCTACAAAAGTATTATATCATAATTTCAGTTATTATTAGTGTAAAGTGTAAACAATCGCAACCTCCAAACTGTGAAACTGGTTAAGCAAAAATACGTTTTCCGTCACTCCATAACCAAAATCAAGTATGAAAAGCATTAATCGGACTGAGAATCGCATATCAATAGTGGAAATAAACAAAAACCTACCTCAGACTTGGCGGCAAGTTCCATTTGCTGTTTCATCAAAGCATAAGTTTGACTCCGTGCAAAAAATGAACTCTTATTCTGCTGACTCTGACTCTCTGCTCCACCAGCCTCAGCTCCGGCGCCAGCACCGCCATCTCTCTCTGAAGAACGAGCAATTATTCTACAATTCCTCCTCCCTTGATCTCCAAAATTCAAACTAACAGGAAATTCTCCGGCACCAAAACTGACCTGGCCTGGCGTCGTATGCCTCGATTTGACACCATTAAAATCCACAAACAACTTTAAGCTCAACGAATGCATAGTTTCTACTGAATTAGTGCAATCTCTTCCTTGATTAGATCGTTTTTATGGAAAATGAAAGAATTATCTGTGAAGACGGATAGGGATCCGCGAAGATCGGAGAAAAGGGAGAAAATTGGAATATATGGCGAGGACGTGTTGGAAGATTTGATGTTGGTTATTACTTGATGAATGGATAATGGATTTTCGGTCCAAAATCCAAATATCACACAAATTCTCGTATCCATTCGCTCAATTTGTATTTGTAGATTTTTACAAACATGCTTTTAAATTAATCTTTCGTAAAAAACGGTTTTGTAAATGAAATTGTTAGTTGTTGGAAAATACATAATTGATGCGTACAAATTCATTGTACCGGTTTTAAATAGGATCGAACCACATGAGTTCAATTAAATAGGCATGACATAAATCACATTAAATATTTGGTTTTTTTAGAATACTAAAATAAGTTGTTAGGACATATTTTATTGGTTTAAGCTTTACATTTAAAGTGTTTAATTCGAGCTTAAATGGGCTGAAAGTCGTTTTCGATCAATGACCGAAAACCCCTTGTTCTCAGTCATGACTGGACCGAAATCAGAATGATTTCGGTGGACTTGGGCTTGAGATTTCGGTGGGTTCTCGGTTTTCTGGGCTTAGGTTTAGGCGTAGGTATATATTGTATTTTAGCCGTCATTTTGTAGTGTTGATCGATTAGGAGCTTAGCGTGATTATTGAGAGAGCAGTTGATCATCATAGGAATCTTATGTACCCGACTTTTGAGTAATCAAAGTGTGCATTGAAGATTAATTATTGTGTTATTGATTCATATTGTTTGTTTTAGATTTATACTCGTTGGGATTCCACACCAATCGAGTATTTGGATTGATACTGACTTAGATCTAAGGATTTGAGACTTACTAGTGGTATTAGAGCCTTAAAAACTTGTTTTTGGCTGTTTGGTATCAATATCTTCCGAAATAATTAATTGTTCCTTGGCGTTTTGGAGTTTTTTTTGACTGTTTTAGAACGAAATTGCTTTTTGGTGTTCTTCGTGTTCATCATTTTTATGGAAAAATTGGTTGTTTTGATCCTTGGATTTCGAAATTACGATCAAAAAACGTGTTTCAGATCTGATTTTGGAGTTTTCGGCGGCTATCAAGTGTTTTTGGTTAGGGCTTTAAGTGTTTTCGACGACTGTTAAGGATTTCGGCCAGGTTTCTAGAGTTTTCGGCGGCTGTTCAAGTTTTCGGCTAGGGTTTGTTTGTTTTCTGTTAAAACGTGTTTTCAGTCAGACTTGGATTTCGGTCTGAGAGATTTCGGCCATACAGTGTTTTGACTTAATACATTTCAGTCAATAATTTGTTTTCGGTCCAGGATTTTGACTTTCTCGGTTCTAGTCATCAATGGATTCTTACAACAATTCAGTTACCATTATGCATTCTGATTTAGACTCCATCATGGGGACTACCACTCGAACTCCTCGGCTACTGTCTGCTGACGGGTTTCCCGAGTGGAAGTTCAGATTCGAAAAATACATAAAAATGAAGGACATTAAAGTATGGAGAAGCATTTTACGAGGTCCAGTTAGAATTACAATTACCTTGGAATATGAGGCGAAAACCGTGGTAGACAGGTCTGTTGAAACTTACACGGATGAAGAGTTTGAAAAAGTTGAGGAAGATGAGAAAGCTCTTGCCACTCTTACCATGGCCTTGTCTCCTGATAGTGCCCAGGGCTTTAGGGAGTACAAATCTGCCAAGGCTTTGTGGGAAGCCCTAATTGAAGTATATGAAGGAAATGAGGACATGAAGCAAAGAATTTAATAGTTATAGTTGTGTGATGATGTTGGGGGTGAAAACAATTAATTAACACTTATATGTGTATATGATCTTCATATAGGTTGACATGGGACGAATGTATCTTTTGATTTTTAAGCCTACACACCTATTAGCAGTTGTTGAATCGTATCTAAATGTGAGTAACCTCTGATCCTTCACTCATACGTGATTGTTGTGCTGATAAATTACATGTTGAGCCTATGTGACCACTTATGGAGATTTCCTTTATTAAAGCATATGTGGCTACTTATGGTGATTTATATATACAAGCCTATATAGCTAACAGATGTTGTTATGTGCCTTTGTGGCCTATGGTGTATTTCTTATGGTGGGGTGTGGTGAGCCTTTGTGGCTAAAAACCAAGGGGGTTGAGGTGGGGTCGAAAATTTGGTGTCGTGGTAGAATGGTAGATTTCGTGTGGCTGGACTTTGTTGTTATTGTGTTATTATGTTGTTACACTGGTTGGTTGTTGTATTATCATTGGGTATTCACTAAGCTTTCGTAGCATACTATTGCATGATATTAACCTTGCAGGTTCTAGCGGCCCTCTTGGAGGGGAAATGTGTAGTCGATAGTTAGATTGGGATGCCCAGATGTTTTGTGATATATGGAGAACTCGACTTTTGTAGATGTAGCTTTTGTGTATATTGATACTACTTGACATCACGCTTGAAACATTGTACACCAAAACCTATATATTGATTGTGATGTAATGTATGCATGTATGTTTTAAAAGTGAAAATTTTTTGGTGTACTTTGTTCGAAAAGTCGGGTGTTATACAAAGTTCAACAACTTTTTTGAAAACAACCTGTAGGCAATTAAAGCGACAACCCAAGACCGAACATTAGACCGTTGTTGCGTTTCACGTTGTTCGATATTTGATAAGTCATTCAGGTCAAGGACTATACCTCTCCCATGATAGCTTGTTGCATTTATCAACTTATTGTGACTTCGACTAGGATGCATGCCTTTTCACCCGACGATTTGTTACCGACTATTTCATCACATTGGGTCGATCTGCTATTTCTCAGAGGACAAAAAGCAACCAACCATCTCATGCTTATTCGTTGAAGGCACCTATCATTCCATGGCTACCATACGTCATGAAATCATTTGCCTCAAATATTTAATTCAATCACTTGGTGTTTCTCATGGCGTCCCAATCTCGTATTCCATTAACGAACAAAGCGCATCGAAACTGATTGTCATTTCGTCTGTAATTTGGTTCTCGTCGACAAAGTTGTCACTGCTCACGTTTTGTCCACTCAACAGTCCGTCGAAACTTCACAAAGTATCCTGTCAAGCCACAATTATGCCATATTTTGTTCCAAATGGGTACTCTTGATCCCTATACTTCAACTTGAGGGGAGTTTTAAAGATATACTTATTGGAAAAACCAAATTTCATATTCGTAAAAAAAACTTGAATCAAAATTGTGAAAAAAAGTTGGCTAGATAAGAAAAAGGACGCAACTTATTTTGAACATCTTTCATGGTTAGTTATTTGATGCACATATAAATGTAAAAATCTAACCTCTTGGGTACATGGGAACATCTTTGTTATAAAATGAGGTAATACCTAATTTCTAAAACCAATCCATAATTGGAATATTTATAATTTTTCTTGGTAATATTGTTAAGAATGTAAGAGGTTGGTGAGAATCATTTAAAACAAAATGATAAATACTTAATTTTAGTTTTCCTTATATAATCAACTTGATAATAAATAATGGAGTAATATGTCATGGAATAAATGTACTACATAAAATGTCTATGTAACAAAAAAAAAAAAAAAAAGGACCGAAAACGCAAATTTCATTGTATGTATATTTCTCTAAATAATATAAACCTATTGATCTAATTATTAAATTATTTGGATTAAATCATTTTAACCAAACACTCAAATTTGAATTTTACAATTTTATGCGATAATAATTGAATAATTATTTTAATAATGTACATTTATACATTGGCTAAAAATGTCTGATCTGAAAAGTTAACAAACATCGATATATAAAATTCGGTTTAAATCTAAACTAAATTAAAAACCAAAGACAAAATTTGATTTCAGACCTAAACTAAACTGAAAACAAAAACCGCTTGGTTGTGCTCAAGCTGTAACAAATCTGATATCCCAAGAATATCTCCAATAAAAAACACATAAAAAGACAAAAGAAAAAAAGAAAAATTAAAAAGAAAAAACCCAACAAAAAACTCCACTTCAAAAACCCCTCCCATCCCCCCTCCCCTCACCAAATCTCCCTCCACTACATCGGCGGAGCCTCCAACACTCCCTCACCAACCCCCGCTCACACATCTGAGATCTGGCAAAATGCAGAGCAGTTCCTTCACTCTCTCCAATTCAGTTTCAAATCTCAAGCCTCGTAATCACCGATTGAGTCCTGGTTATGTTCCGTTACCCTTGAAATCATCGATTAGTTTTGGCTCCATCAATGGTCTATCCTCTCGTAAATTGCCTTCAATTTTCTGTTCGTCTTCGCCTAAGAAGCTAGGTGATTGGATTTCAACCCCTTCGCCGGTTCCGGAGCGTGAATCTGATGGTTTCGAGGTTAAAGCTGCGTCGGTCCCTGAAAGTGCCGACGACGCTGACGCGGTGGCTGCGAGAAAGTCGAAGTTGGCGGAAACGATTGTGCTTGGATCCTTGTTTGGCCTTTGGTACCTTTTCAATATCTACTTCAATATCTATAACAAGCAGGTTCGTTCTGTTGTTCACCATCTTTCTATTTCGTAGTCTATTGTATTCTTTACATCCTGTCCCTTAAGCGTCTGTGGTTTGGATTACACATGGTGTATCAAATGACAGGTTTCTGATTCAATCGATGCATATATTATGCCTGCATGTATTTAGATACACATGAGATGCTTTATATTTCGTCGATTTACAGGCTGGAGTCTTCTATACGTGTGTTAGAATAATACATACGCTTGTCTTCTTAATCTCGTTCTGTTACACCTTTCGTAACCAAGTAGAATTCGTTAATCTAAGGTTTAAACGATTCAAACGATTCATCACAGGGAAACTTGGCTCAATTTGGTCATTTTTGACTATTTAAAATTGCTATTGTGTAACCTTAGAACTTTTCATATTCATTTTAATTATTTATTAGCATATGTTTGACATTGATTAAACTGATTACAATTTTATTGATGAACTTAGCCCATTATAGAGTATTTCCTTGCAATCTTTAGTTGGCTTGTACTTGAAAAGTAATTACATTTCCTGGTGATCAATGCTGCAGGTTCTGAAAGTCTTCCCAAATCCAATAACTGTCACTACAGTTCAGTTTGCTGTTGGAAGTGTCATTGTATTTTTGATGTGGACATTAAATCTTCACAAACGACCTAAAATTAGTGGTTCACAGGTACATCATCTTTATGGAGGAACATATATGTCTCTTAGCATCATTTTTTCTGATAGTTATTACTTGCTAACTTTCAGCTTCTAGCAATCCTACCATTGGCTATGGTGCACACTCTAGGCAATCTTTTCACAAACATGAGTCTTGGAAAAGTTGCTGTTTCATTTACCCACACAATCAAAGCTATGGAGCCATTTTTCTCAGTTGTACTCTCTGCTATGTTCCTAGGAGAGGTATGTTTCTATGACATCTTTGTATTCTAATCTTTAAATTCAACTGCATTTTTTTATTTAAATCTTTTTATACTATGCATTATTAATCACCATCAACAATGGATCCTAATCATTTATCATCCTATTACACAGATGCCAACACCATGGGTGGTTACTTCTCTTTTACCTATTGCTGGTGGAGTGGCTCTTGCATCAATGACTGAGGCCTCATTCAATTGGTGAGGACATAAAGTATAGAGTAAATTACAATTTTGGTCCCTGAATGTCGCTGATTTTTTCAATTTTAGTCCCAAAAAGAGTTATCTTGCAAGTTTGGTCCTTATTTGAGGATTTTGTAACACTTTTGGTCCCTTTTCTAAATAAAATGATCAAAATTTCAAAATCAGCAATGCTCTGGGACCAAAAAATAGTCAATTTTACATGGAACAGGGACCAAAAACGTTATAAGAACCTCAAATAAGGACTAAATATGCAAGAGAACTTTTTGACACCAATATTGCAAAAGTATAATTTTCTTTGAAATAATTTGTTATATTTTGAAGATTTGTGGTTCTACTTCTAACTTAAAATCCAACAAATGGAAGAAAGAAGCTGCTTCTTTTAATTGTTTGGTGTTATTTGTTTATTGTGACCATTAATAAGCAATTGTAACTCTCATGCATTATTTGTATAATCTAATAATTGCATTTGGCAAAAAAAAGGCCCGGGTTTTGGAGTGCAATGGCATCCAATTTGTCAAATCAATCGCGAAATGTCCTCAGCAAGAAATTTATGGTCAAGAAAGAGGTATTTTCTGCCAACACTTTTATTTTGACCAATACTAGACTTGTTGATGGTGTGAAACTGATTATTTATCTTTTTACAGGAATCATTGGACAATATTACCCTCTTCTCGATTATAACAATCATGTCATTTTTCTTGTTGGCCCCTTTTACTTTGTTAACTGATGGAGTCAGGGTTACCCCTGCATATTTGCAGGCTTCTGTGAGTATTTATAAAAACTAGAAATCGTTTTAATTTGTTATTTCTGTCTTATATTTAAAAGCTTATTTTCTTTTTATCTTTTTAGGGTATATTGAATGTCAAACAAGTATACATTAGGTCTCTTCTTGCTGCAATCTGCTTCCATGCATATCAGCAGGTAACCAGTATTCCTTTTTGTCCCAACAGTCCACTTTCTAAATTTGTAGGAACTTAAAAAGACAATTTTACCCTTGATGCAGGTTTCCTATATGATTTTGCAAAGGGTATCTCCAGTTACACACTCTGTTGGCAACTGTGTGAAACGTGTGGTTGTGATCGTGACATCTGTTCTTTTCTTCCGTACACCAGTCTCACCTATCAACTCCATTGGTAAACTTTCGTGTTAAATTACCATGAAGCCCCTTTGTATCTTTCCGATTTCTACTCAAATTGTCATATTATTTATTAACTTTCAGGGACCGGAGTTGCCCTTGCTGGAGTCTTCCTATACTCACAGGTGAAGCGCTTAAAGCCTAAGAAAGCTTGATGCTTAAATAAGGAGATTTTGGGTAATAGCTTTTGTGTATTTTAGATGACATAAATTTTATCTTTAAAACCCTGAGTGCATGCTTTCTTACATTATTGGTTTAGTACTTTAAAAGCACAATGTACAACCTTTTATTGCATTGAAAATCCTCCATCATTATTCATTTAGCTATATTACCATTTAAAGATTAACCTGAGAAATCATCTCCATCAAATCCATCTCCTTCTTCACATCACCCTGCAAATACGAATCCACCTCTTGACCGCCATTATTGGAAGGTAAATCATCAAGCAATGAATCAATATCATTATCCCATTCAAGCAACTTGTCATCCATGGCAAATTCCGGGACCTCATTGAAATCAAAATCCTCCCCCAAATTACAATCTGGAATAGCGGAATTCGAGTTCATTCTTCCCCTTGGTAAATTTAAACTTTTTATGTAGTTCTGCAAAATAGGGCTTGGTCTTGGCCATTTTGACCGACATTTTCGCCTCGTATACTGTCTTCTTTTTGTCGCGTTCCAATGGTTTTTGGTTGAGTTTTCTGTTCTTCCCGGGAGTTTCTTTGCTATTTCTGACCATTTGTTTCCCACCTCCGCATGTGCTGCAATCAGTATCCTATCTTCTTCCTCCGTCCAAAAATCCTTCTGCAAATCATTTTTAGATTTATCAGGGTTTAGATTTATAGAGTTGGAATAAAGTTCCTAACTTTTTTGATATTATCTTATGTATATAAAACAAAAGTAACAAACCTTGATGTCAGGTCTAAGATGATTATGCCATCGCTCCCTGCACTGCTTCCCAATCCTCCCTTTCAATTTTTGAGCGATATATGACCATTTTCTGACTCCATATTTCTCCACCATTTCTTTTAAAACCCTGTATATTTCTCAAACACCCATGCACATATAAGGCTCAAAGTCATGTTCGACTTAGCATAAATAAATTAAATTTTGGACAACGATGAACGTTTTTTTATTTTAATCTGGATAGATGATTAATGTGTAAAACTAAACTTTTATTTATCTTTCTTTTTATTTTTCTTTTCAATTTCTCTTGCGTTAAATTTGATAAATATTGTTAAAATTGCTACATGTAAGGATAAATTTGTAATTTAGTCTTTGCTTAGACATTTTATTCAATAAAAAAGTATTTTATAATGTGTATCATTTTATCCTCTTAAGCATCATTATTCATTATGATAAATACATGTCTTAATGAGGAAGAAAGGAGCAACCCCTAAGCGTTTTACGTTTTCTTCATTACACATAGTATAAAAAACTTATTTGTTATAGTACAAAAAATATTCCTGAAATATTAATATTAAACTTATTTAAATGGTTGGAACTACACGATGTTGGGCGATGACAAACATGTCTTGTCATCGGGATCATAGTAGTGTTATGATTTAGTGTCAAAACCAGTTATGCTATAATATTTTTTTTCACAAGATTTTTTTTAAAATTATTTCTAATGTATAATTCGTTAGAGTAAAAGAATTGTGTTATGAAATTGAAGATTTAGATAGTATTTCAAGTACATTACCTGTCTTCTTCTCTGGTCCATTGCCCTTTAGATGAACTTGTCTTATTTTTTCCTTTGTAGGCTTTTCTATCACCTTTCTTGATTCCATTATCAGCCGTGACACATGAACCTTCATCTGGCACAAAGAACCTCACAGGTTTCGGATCTTGGATGGGGCATTCCATGAGCCCCAAACGGGTTGAAAAATCCCAACCCATGAAACTTTTGTCAATATTATTATTATTTAAATTCATCACCATTCCACTTCCGCCATCATTTACATGTTCAAGAGGCTTAAACTGATATAATTCAAGATCATTTGAACCTAACCCATATGGCAATGGCCCAAACGGGTCATAACCCTCAACATGGGTCCCATAATCTGGGTGAAAAGATGAACCCGCTAGACAAAGATTGTCGAGTTGGTGTAAATCTTGAAAGACTCCTTTTGTGTCAATTGGAAAAATATCTTCATTTTGGGAAAGAAGATCCATGAGAGAGATTAGAGCATTGAGGAAATTATAAACATAAAGCTTAGAGAGAGTGATGGTCTGATGGAGACTTGTCTCTTTATGTTAAGTCCCAATTTATTTTCTTTTGTTGTTATTTAATAGGAAGAAATTAATTAAGAGCTCACATTAAATGATGTTTGTGTTGATCCAATGGCTAGGATTAGCTTATGACCAAAATTAAATTGGTCAAATTACACAATAAACATTTTCTTTAGTACCATGTCCCATGAATTAACCTTTTGTCTCGTCTATTGACCCAAACCTAAAGCAATTTATTGAACAAGATTTAAGTGTATTAATTAACTTTAGACCAAAATAATTTTTATTACCTGAACAACCTCAAATACTATTTAGAAAGTGGACTTTTGACCTAATGAGAATAACCGATGCTTTACAACTTTAGACAAAAAGAATTTCAATTACATTGATTTGTTGTTTAAAAAAACCTTTGAAAAACAATGGTATGTTTCTCTTATTATATTATCATATTTCTATTGCGCATTTGAAAAATAGGATCTATTGGTGATAATTTATACTCTCGTAATTGTATAAATTGCCCTATTGTCGTTAAATTTTAATCAATCCTTTTAACAAAATTTATCGAGAATGATTGAGATGATCACATTATTCGGAGCCAAACTGTATTCAGCTTGTTTCCTAATCCCAAACTGATAATTCATGTTAGCTAATTTCGATACATCGGACAAAAATAATATAATTGATCTAATTATAAAGAATACATATTATGATGAATAAGTATTTATGTTCGAACATATAATCAAGAAAAATATAATAATACAACTTTTATTTTATGTACTTTTGCCAAAATTATGATTGAGATGAACACATTGTTCCTATTTGTAGACAATCAAATCCTGAATTTATATCTATACTTAAATACAAATAAGGTGTTTGTATTTTTGTGGACAACATTGTATTTTGTTAGCTGACTGATGAACACATCAAATCATTTTTTTTTTGGAAAAAAATGCCCATTAGTCCATAAAAATGATAAAAGAGATCTTATAAAAGTGGCAAATTAAGAAATGCAGAATTAATTGTTTTCAATTAACAAGTATTAAGTGAGATGAGAGTTACATTCGGCAATTAATTTTCATTAATTATGCATATCAATTTTTCTTTATTATTACATCTCTAATTAATCTATTATGTAAAAATTAGTTCTTTATACATAAAACCATAATGAAATACATGAAGAAACGTTGGCTACAAGACTTATGTTAAAAAAGGTGTTACTAAGGGTATGTTTGTCAAAACTAGCTGGTAACGGGTGGCTGGTGATTGCGAGTTAGAGAGCTGGAAGCTCTAACTTTTATTTGTGCAAAAATGTTTGGCAAAAATAGTTGTTAACTTTTAAGATGTAAAATTATATATAGAATTAAAAGTTAGAAGCCTTTAAAAGTTAAAAGCTCTCAAAAGCTACTCGAGGATTTTGAGATTTTTTTTACTCTTTAGCTTTTATGAAAAAAATTCAAATTAAAGGAAAAGTTTCCCTTACATTCGAATAAAAAGCTCCTAATCGAAAAGTTTAAGTATTTTTATTTTCTATGTAAATTTACATATTTCAAAAGTTTACAACTACTTTTGTCAGACAGTTTTACGCAATAAATAAATAAAAACAGAGCTTCAACTTTTAGCTACCATGTAGTTTAGAAAAACACGTTTGTACGCCATGTCAAATCATGTATGATCGTTTTACATGTTGTCGAACGATTTATGATCATTTTATATGTACTTCATAGTCAAATAAAAATTAAGGAGGCTTTTGGTCGGTGAATTTCAAACACTAGGATTTCAAATTCAATGGAATTTCAAATCCTTCAACATTTGAAATCCTAGGATTTAAAATCCTATGACATGTTTGGTTGGATATTAAAACCTTTATAAAATTGAAAAATAAACATTAAATCGTCGATTATGAACCAATGATGGAGAATTGAGGAGAATTGAGGACAGAACAGTTGACACAAAATCTGCAGTGGAGCCGACATCAGCGGTAGGGTTGTTGGAGTTGAAGGTGACGTCGACAGTGGGGTGGCCGGAGGTAGAGATGGAGGCGGTGGTAGCGTGGCTGGTGGTGGAGGTGGCATCAGCGGTAGGGTGGCCAAAGGTGGAGGCCGCGACATCGGTGGTCGGGTTGTCGGAGGTAAAGGCGACAACGTCAACGTCAACAGTGGGGTGGCGGGAGGTAGTGCATCGACGGTTGGGTCGTCGGAGATGGAGGTGACGATGGTAGGGTGGCTGGAGGTGGAGGCGGTGTTGACGATAGAGTGCCTAGAAATGGAGCAGGAAACGACAGTAGGTTGGTCGGAGGTGGACGCGTCGATGTCGGTGGGGTGGCTAGAGGTAGAGGTAGCGTGGGTATTGATGTAGCCAGAGATGGAGGCGGCGTCAGCAGTGGAGTGACTGGAGATCAAGACAATGACAATAGCAGTGGGGTGGTCGGAGGTAGACGCGGCGACGACAGCGAAGTGGTCGGAGGTGAGGCGTCGTCGGCGGCGGGGTAACTCAGAGGTGGAGGTGGTGTCGGCAATAGAGTGGCTGGAGGTGTATGCAAGCTCGACGATGGGGTGGCAAGAGATGGAGACGGCATCAGTGGTGTAGTGGCCGTAGGTTAAAAACAAATCTATCATTCATGAAATTTTAAATGCTAAGGAGAGACAATCTATTTACAAATCTCTCATTCGTGGAATTGTTGAGTCATTTTTAAAAATCCTATCATTTCCAATTTCCAATCACACGCTTATTTTCCAACCAAACGTAGAATTTCCTTGGATTTAAAATGCAAATCCTAGGAAATCCTGCACTTATTCACTCATGTCATACTTAGATACTCTTTTCCATAGGTTTTTATTAGAGGTGAGTATGATGCAGTTTTAGGCTATAACCTTACTGACAACCGTATAGATCGGTTTTTAGATTGTTAAAACCGCATCATTTAATTTTTGTATTTGGTGCGGTTTGCGGTTTTAAGTGTGGTTCGGTTTATATGGTTCAGTTCGGTTTGTAAACCACAATAGCTTCGGTGCAATTTTTACATTAGAGTGGTTTTAAAACCGAAAAATCGATAGATTATAATCATATTTTTGGGCTTATAACAAATCGACACAAATGTAAAACGACTTTATAACAAGTTAGTTGTTATAGTGCTAAAAAGATCCAAATTATGGCTAAAACATATTTGAGAAGACTTAAAGTAATATTTATGTGGTGAAAAATACATATTTTAAGTATTGAAACAAACCTTCGTCTATGTTAGCTACTTAGATTAGTTTTTTTTGGTCAACTTTATTGCAAAAAAAAAAAGTTTAAATATGCAATATATATTAATTAAATATTTAAAAGATCACATGACGTTGTTTTGCAGTGTAGTTTTTGGTATGCGGTTTTACAAATGTCGCAGTGCAGTATATAATGCAAAACCATACTGCACCGCAAATAATAGGTTTTTAAAAAATAAAAAATCACACCGTCGGTTTATTCGTTTAGTTTCAGTTTTTGGATTTCGATTTTGTGGATTTTCAGTTTACAGTTCGGTTCTTGTTCGCCCCTAATTCGCAAAAGTTATACAAAATCCATCCTTTTGAATTTGGTAGTTGCTAAACATGTTTAAAAGTTTTAGTATAGAATTCTATACAATTTTCGTCCCCTCAAAAATCAATTTATTGATTATTTTACTTGATAGACATAATATACGAGAAAACAATACTCTTGGCTTCAAACAGAATTGGGGAAAAAAAGAAGTTTATTCATAGATTTAATGACTGGTTTTCTGCCCAAAGACCACACACATACAGACATTCTACATCTTACAGACATTACAAAAGAAACATTAATTCACATAAATAAGAAACCTCTCAAGCACCATACACACAAACTCAAAGTCTCATGAAGAAGAAGAGGAGCCACCAAGATTAGATGGACCAGGACTCGGACTTTGCTTCATTTCTATCCCTTTTCCATCTGATCTTGGGCTTCTTTCCACCCTTAAATGTGGACTATAAGACTGCTGACGTGGACTATAAGTTTGCTGACGTGGACTATACGAAGGTTGCATTTGTCGTGGAGTTGAGGTCGAACTCGTAATTTTTGGGCTGTTGGAATGACGGATTTCTCCTCGGCTTCTTGTTATAATTCCATCAAGAACTTCCGCGCTATCGATTTGAGATGTTCTTGAATGCGCGTCATCATCCTGCAAATACATAACAAATGATATTTAACTGTTTATGTTTAAGATATATTATTTATATAAGGAAATGGAGTTAGAGAGAGTTGACTTACACCACCGAATGCGATATTGTAAGTGGTGGCAGGTGCTTCTTCATATTCAGCAGCATCCAAGTCTTGAAGATGTGCAGCTTTGAAAAGTTTAGGAAGCAAATATTGTCTTGCAGGAACAAGCAACATGATCAACAATGGAAAAAGAACACTCGCAATTGGGATCCATGTTATGCCAAAACAAGCCAACAAGTAAACCGTTTGAAATAATGTGAACCAAGCAACCGTCTTGAATGGCACACTTTCTACAAAACTCGCATGATTCTCTTCCAACACCCTGAGATTTAATAAGTTACCACAACTCAATTTTATTTCAATTTAGGGTTTGTTGAAGATGAAATTGGAAAAACCAAAAGGGAATATGGTCGCTTACTTGTATCTTCGACTTGGGGCAGTGAAAATTAATAATATTCGTTCCCAAAATTGATTACCGGGCAAGCTTTCAATGGCCATGAAAGCGAAGTAACCCCAAAGAACAGAAGTCGGGATTTTTTTAAGAACCGGCATGGCAGCAACACAACCACCAACCATCACCGCTTGTAGTAGATTGCTTAATCGTTGCTCCTTCACTTCAACTTGCAATAAATCATCAACATCTTTATTCACATCAAATACAGTTTCGTCAACAGGTGCATCCATGTAACCGCCACTAGACGCTTGTTGTATCGTCGATTCTTTTAGCTCTTTTAAACCCTGTTTAAAAACCCTAATTACATTAAATGGAATTGATAATGCATCTCGAATCGATTTTTAGAGTATTTTGTTTACCAGGGTTGATGGATTTTGATAAACGAGTGGAGTTTGCATTTCGTTGTATGCTTGTTGCATATTTCGGTATAAGTCACCCAAATTTGAATTTTGACGTATACTTCTTCGAGCCGTGGAGACAAGTTTATTCCGTAGAAGCTGTTTCAAGATTAACCAAATCATTTTAACATTTCGGACATAAATTACCATTACATTTTACTTCAAGGAATAAACACAATAAATAGCAACATACTTTCATTTATTTGTTTATTATACCATTCTATGTTCACTTTCTCCTATTACAGCATTGTACTTTATAGTAATGTCATCTAAATACAAAGCAAATTTGAAACTATAATTTCCTAATAAGTGTGATACTATGATTGGGTAGATTGTTCCGAGTACAGTGCACATACAATTTTGTAATAGAAATAAATTAAATTATGATGTCATGATTGACAAATAACCGGAAGTGTGCTGTATTTTGCATTTAATCAAAAGAGTTGACTATTTTAGAGGGGACAAAGGGGGACTAGTTTTTGATTTATAAGTTGTTTAATATAAAGGTCACATGCAAGTGTATAAACAAAGAAGCATAACCCAGAGATGGACAAATATAATTTAGAAATGTTACACACACATGCATGCGCATTCACGATCACAAATCATCAATAGTTGACCAACTTAATTTAATTGGACTTACATCATACTCTCATGAGAAAATAAGAGAAGAAAAGAGGAATTAAAATAAATAATATTACCTGATGTTTTAAGGTGGCTAAGCTCTTTGTGTGCATAGGAGATTGTGGAATAACTCCATTAGCAGGAGGAATGCCAATTAACCCACATAATAAGGTCTGATAAAAAAATAAAATCAGAAAAAAAGTAAAGATAATTATAAATACAATTACGGGTCTGTTACCAAAAATCCTAGAAGAAGAAGGTCATAATGATACGAAGGTGGCTTTTTCAAATTGAATTCTTTTTGTTGTGCGAGTTGAGATGCAACACTGTGATCAAAATAGTAAAGAACAGCAATCATGGTGGCTGGAACAACAGCTCCAATAATATAAACAAGTGGAACATTCAACATATCCTGCAAACAAAAATAAGAAATTAAAAAAAAAAAACAAAACGTGTTTTTGTTCATGAAAATTTCAAGTAAAAAAAAACATACCTTTGCAACGGTCCAGTTTGTATAAGCACCAGGAGACCATGGATTTGGGCTATAAAGCCGTCGTGGTATTCCTTCCGGAACATTCTTAGTTGGTATGTATGACACACCCGTCCATATAACCACCATAAGAGGGACTCCATAATCCGCAATGAATCCCCTTAACCATCCTTCAAAGAACAATCAAAAGTCAAGAAAAGTCAACAAACCATGTGAAATACCAAAAATGCCCACCTGTCCCGTAACGCCACGACCTTGCTTTACGGCTTTTTAAGGAAGTTAGAAGAAGGCCAAATGATAGAACCAATGCAAACATTCCGTTTCCAAAACGCCATGAACGTTGGAAAGCCGGTTGACTTGGATCTTGACTTTTTGGTATGCCGAATTCCTCCACAACTCCCTATTTTTTAAGCAAAAAACTCATATTTGATAACTTGTAAATTAATTAAACAACTTTAAAGAGTAATGATACTCACTTTTATAGCTTGTTGCATGAAAAGCATTGCAATTAGAAGACCAAATAATTCACCAGCTATTCGCGTGAATCTATTGATAATAGAACACGCACCCAAAATAGACAACAAAACCAACAGAAAAGCCGTCCACACACAGACCCTGTTTTTTTTTCATCAAAAAACTCGATTAGAAAAAGAAAAAGAGATTTATCTTCTTTTTGGACATAAAGATTCTCAAAATTACCATCCAGTCCAGGCTAAGAAAAGAGGCTTCCCAAGGTCTTTTTGGTCTTTTGCAAACTTAAACATAAAAGTGTACATCAACACAGTTGGCTCAGCAACACCAAGTATAAGAAGTGGCTGCCCTCCAACTATAGAGTGAATGATGCCACATACTGCTGTTGATGCTAAAGTTTGCACTGCTGTTAAACTTCCCTCTGTGTCAAATATTTAAATTTTTAGATTATATTTTAAATGCCAAGTGACGATATAAAAAAATAAAAATCATAAAACTTGAAAGAGTCGAACCGGTATCTCTTTCTAATTGCTCCCCAAAAGATATAACTGGAATTGCTGAAGCAAAGAATATATATGTCGTAGGAGCCAAAATCCTAATAAAAAAGAGTACCACATCATGTAAACCATAATAACACAATATTCTTTTTTTTTTTTTAAGAAAAGGGATTTTTGATTTATATGGGTAAGAAACTATGTCGTATTAATTGTACACAATAGATCCTTAAACTCAATATTTTTGTGTGAAAAAACATAATTGTTTTTTATACAGAAATATTGAGTTTTAAGGATGTATTGTGTTGAATTAAATCGATAGTGATCAAACATGTACATGGGGTATAGTTTCTTATCCATATAAATCATAAACGTTTAAAAGACTAAAATTACAAAAGAATCACGAACCTGATACCCGCCCGGATGCCACCTGTCCAGTCTTGTTTGTAGCACAGTAATCTTCCTTTAAGATCATTACTGATTCCACGAAAGGGAACGAATGTTTCTTCCATAGAGATATAATATTTTGATTATATTTTATATAACTTTTAATATGTGATTGTTTTTCTTTCTTTTTTTGGACAAAAGAAAAGGCTTGAGAGGATAAGAACACAACGATTCAAACGTGCATATCAAATATATGTGTAAAATTGGGCAGAAATACAAGAAATTTTGCTACATCGCTAAAAGAGTGATGATGGAAATATTTATTTTTAGTCATTTGTGTGTTGTTTTGTGATGACACCCCTGAAATCGATGAAAGTTGTAATAATATTTGCTATTTGCAGTTGGTGATTATTACATCTCAGGGGGTCGGTAAAGAATCAATGAGTATATATTGTTAGAATAATCAAAGAATCAAGTAATGAATGTGAACCAGAATAAGTGATACAGATCTTAACGGAACTAATTCATCTGAAGTCAATAAGTTGATGAATTAACGAAATAGCAAAGCACTCCCCATCTATGGAGATCCCTCGACTAACGGTTGACTTGATCAAACAGCAGATCCGTCATCTTGCTAGATTTCTTTGATCAAGCAAAAAAGAAGGGAATTTCGTCAAACAGTTGGAGTGCAGTGGAAATCACGTGAACAGTTACATGTTATGAACGTTGAAAAAGGAAATAAAGTTGAAGGTATCTGTAGAGAACTTGGAGAAAAGCTGGAAGCCGGAGAAAAGATGAAAACACTAACGAATCCCCATTTACGGAAACGAGTTCAGACTAATTCAGGCGAATGGGTATCTCCAAAAACAAAGAAGGTTTGATTATTATGTGAAATTAACGAGAGTTGATGCCGAAAAATGTTAAGAAAGATTCAGACGAGCGTAGAGCAAATGGGCATTAACTAAACAGAGAGAAGGAAAGAGTAGCAATTACTTGGCTGTTACATTATAATCAAATAGAGAATCAAACGGAAAGTTCAACAGAAGAACATGTGCTTACACAACCTTCAAATTACATGAAATTGGAAATGTAGCCAAAACGATTCAAGAACAACGAGAAGAAGGCAGAAGGAATTGCGAGAAAAAGGGAAGTCGTTTAGGCAAGAAAGAAGGAAACTATGTGAGTACTTGTGATAATTTGTGGTCAATGGTGTGAGCATATAAATAAACACTTGGCTACTTCTGTTCATGAGAATACAAACCCAACACGCATAATTGAGGAGATGGAGAGAGAAAGTATAAGAATTAAAGGGGGAAATTACGGAATTTGGTTAAAAACTAGTAGCATAGAGTAACATTGTGATTGGAGCGACATCATACAGCAATGGCGATAGAGAAATTGTTGGGGGGAGGGAGAGAGAGGGGTCAAAATCATGATGCAACCGAAAGGTTTCAGTTATAACCATTGAAAAGAATACGTATGTCATATGACTTGCCTAATTCCAATTCAATCAATGGGCTATTTTTTTTTTTTTTTTTTTTTTGAAACGACAAACATAATCTTAATAAACCTATTTCTAAAGTACATTTTAATTTTCATCTATGTCTCTAACAAGACTTGAACCCTCAACCTCATGGATGGAGGACAACACCGATACTGCTGAGCTACAAGCCCTTTGATAATCAATGGACCACTAAATGGGCTATTTAGTGGTGGTTCTTGAAATAATCGTTTAATGTGAAATAATTAGATAAACAATTACAATAAATTTATACCACCTATGTTTCGTATGATACATAAATGATATTAAGATGTAGTTTAGAAGAAGCATGTTAGATTGTTGTTCTAAATAAAAAAACTAATCATTTATAAAATCAATTTTTTAACGACATTAATATATTAGAAAAAGAAAATAAAACAAACTCTTACAAGCAAGTCACTTATAAGAGGGTGTTTAAACATTACATGCTAAAGAATGAGAGATCATCCGAACATCTAAATTAACATAATTAAGATGTTTTTTTACTTAATAGATTTAATATATAATAAACTTAATGGGTCCAGTTATACGTAGTCATTTTTTTATTTAATGTTAACAAAATATTTTAATGAGTTAAGATATGAAAATGACGTACCTAAAATTAAGTGATTATTTCATATTTATTTGTTGATAATTATCCTCACTTTTCGTAAATTAAGAAATTCAATTTTCTCCGAAAATAATAATAATTTTCTCTTTATTTTTTTAAATCGATAATATGAGAACAATAAAATAAAAATAATAAAAAACTAGATATGAAAATGAATTAACGTTAAATGACTCCTCACGTAAAAGGTTTTGCAACAAAATTCTTATATGTATGATTAACGTGTTTTTCTTTCTCTAATTATGATAATCATTTTATTTATTTATGACATTTTGTAAAATATTTTTTAAGACAAAACAAATTTTAAATATTTTAATTGGTTTGATTATTTAAACTTATTTCAAAGCTATGTTTAATTTAAGTTACTAATCATGTGATATTTTAGATTATTTAATTTTTTTAAAAACTAATGTGATAATGTACGAATTTAATTTATAACAGTTATTAAATAAATATTAATGTGTTATTTGTCAATTTTCAACAAGAAGGTAAATTAGTCATTATTCAAATCCAGACAGTGTTATTCGGTTTAAAAAAGAAACAGTAGTTATATCAGCAATACTTTATCAATTCATGTATCGCTATTCATTCAGTATACTTTATCAATTGATGACATAATAAGAATAAAAAATAAACAAGGAGCTTCACCTTATATTTTGCCCGTGAAAAAAACATTAGTAACCAAATCTCCAAACACCATTGAAGGGGTACACTTTTTATTATTGAACCTTACGTTGATTCTTGCTTTCCAAAATAACCATAGCCCTACCAAAATGATTGTGCCCAACAACTTTTTGAATTTAATCGATCATCCCAAGTTTTTAGTTGCTTCCAAAAAGGGATCTAATCTCCAAGGGCTGTTACACGATCTGTTTACATGTCCTCTGCTCTTACCTATGCCAGAGAGGGAAAAAGGGCAAATGCATAAAAGATGCTTAAAATAATTGGTAATGGTAGATGGGCATAAGACGCAGCATGGTAATGACACCAAGATCCCGCAAGTAAGAAGATTAGAGCTAGGGGAACCTTTCGAATAAGACTCCCCATTCGAGCGCATTGATCAGTATTGACTTGAGAATGATATACTCTTGTGTTATTATATGGAAATATAATCGAATCAAGATTATAATGAATGACCACCAATTTGAATGACACCAAGAACCACATTGCAAAAACAAGAAAAGTACATAAAGATGTAACCTCCAAACCCCTTTAAATCGACGGGAATAGATGACATCGTGACTCTTTGGCGAAGAAAAGTTATAACTGTTGTGCGGATGGTTGAAATTTACGTCAAAATCGAGCAAAACAATAATTCTCGAGAGAAAAAAAATGGTTCACGAATAATTATCAAGTTGTATTAGTTAGAAATTGTGAATCCAACTTAAATATTCATTTGCAACAAACAAATTAAACCCTGTAAAGTTTATTGATGCTGCTTTTTTCTGAGGAAATCATTTCCGCAAGTTTGTTTTGATATGTTCACAGTTATTTTGGTTAATTTCTTAAAGTCCCAAAAGTTTGGTTGTCTGATGATATCATACCTCTCAATGCTCCTACGATGAGAGCCTAATAGTTGATATATAAATTCCTACGATGAGAGCCTAATAGTTGATATATAAATTCCATACGAGACATTTAATGTTAAATGTTTAAATATTGACAGTTTTCCGTGATTAACCTTCTACGTGAGTCTTGTGACGAATTAACTTCGGTTGTGTAGATGGTATAGTTTACCCCTTTTTTCTTTTTAATATCTCCTAATATGCAAATTTTATTAAGTAACTCGTAATATTTACAAATAATTTATTGTAAAACAATATTAACCATTAAAAAAATGGTCACTTTCTAACCAAATTGGTCAGCTTTTGGGTTAAAAATACATGTCCGGGTACAAATCCAACTAGTTTGAGTAGACGGTTAACTGCTCCTTATTTTATTAAACATGATATTCATATCTTTTAGATCTTCCAAGTCGATAAAACTAAACCATATACATACTTATGCATAATTTAATACATACAACAGATGATGGAAATTTATTTCATTAATAACAAAACAATCATTTAAAATTTAAGAAAACATTCAATTAAAACGAAAAACAATACCGGGCTCGATTTAGTATTAAAGTTATTCATACTTTGATTTTTCTTCAACAAACAATGAATTGCAAAATTTACATAAACATATCAATTGAATAAATTGTTTCACAGAATTAGATTGTTAATCTTAGACGATATCACTTTTGGTTTCTTAATTCTCATTTGTGCTTCCAAAAAAATTGTGACGGCAATGAACAACACTAGTGTATGATTTTTTATATCTTTCTAGAAAACAAATGCAAGTGAATTAACACACACACAAACACACACACACACACATATATATATATATATATATATATATATATATATATATATATATATATATATATACACACACACACACACACACACACACACACACATATATATATATATATATATATATATATATATATATATATATATATATATATAGTAATTGTACTGATTCCGACATTTTATTCCTACTCATATTCCTACCCATGTGAAATTATGACAAGTGTCACATTTAATAAAATTAATAATATTTTAATACACATGTCATAATTTAACTTGGGTAGGAAGATTAGTAGAAATAAAATGTAGGAACAAAAACAATTTCTCAGATATATATATATATATATATATATATATATATATATATATATATATATATATATATATATATATATATATATATATATATATATATATATATATATAATTGAGATTCGGTAAGAAGGAAATATTTGGTAGGAATTTTAGAAGTTTTTTATTTACATGTTTTTTTGTCGAACCAACCAAATGAATCAATAGATGATGCAAAAATAACATGATTCACAAAAAAAATCTCAAGAAAAAACTCGATGGTTTATTTTTACGATTATTTTGTTGTTATTCATTAAAATGTTCCGTAACGTGAATAAAAACTTGATTTACTAAAAAATGATTCATCAATATGTTTTTTCGGGATTTTTTTTATGAATCATGTTATTTTTGATTCTTCTAATGATTCATTTTGGTTGTTCGTCAAAAAAACAAGCATATAAAAAACTTTTTACCACATTTTTATTTCTTATTTGATTTATCATACATACATACATACATACATACATACATACATACATACATACATACATACATACATACATACATACATATATGTGTGTGTGTGTGTGTTCACGAAACCACCGCCCAACCTGCACACCTCTAGCAATCACGAACACGCGATGGCGGGACAATGGTACACACGTTACCCCTCCGAATCCACACGTCATCTTTCGCGAACTCACTATTTAAATATAAAACAAAAGTCACATCAACCTTTTCTCTTTACTATTTCTTCCAACCCAAATATTTCACTATTTATCTCACTCAACCCACTTAACCCAACTAAATTTTAAAATAAAAAATAAAAAATTAATTAATTTCAAACAAACTTAATTAAAATAAAACTAAAAATATAATTTTTAAATATAAAACAGAAATAAAAAACATAAATGATACAAATTGGAAAACAGATAGTACAAGTCTATAAAACAAGAAAAGTTCATCGGGTTGAAGCTAATGACCAATCCTCCTCTCTTAAAAAAGTTCAAACCCAATGCTAACTCGATATAATTGGGTATCCAACCCGAGTCGGTATCGCTGGTACCAACGTATTCCGGACAGCCACCTGAGTCGACACACACCGACCTTAAAACTTAAACTTATCTCCGTTAGCTTTTGACTTTATATTTTGTCGGCTCTATTGCCATTTTTATTACTTGAAGATAACCCATATGACATCATCGTTGATTTCGGTGTCATTAGCTTCTGCGGGTCTTGGACGAATGAAACAGACTTGCAAACTAATAAGATATTGTAATTCTTGTTTTCAAATTTGCATCTTCTTAGTTAATTTTCTTAAAATTCCCTCTAGAGCATAGTCGTCAAATCATGTAATATCTAATAAACTAATCATATGACATTTAGTGAGGTATTGGTATTAGTTTGTGAGTATAAAATTGTTATTACATTTCAAAAATCAGAATCACACAATCAGATATTAGGGGTGTTTGATATATATATATATATATATATATATATATATATATATATATATATATATATATATATATGTATATATATATATATGTATATATATATATATATATATATATATATATATATATATGTATATATATATATATATATATATATATATATATATATATATATATATATATATATATATATAGAGAGAGAGAGAGAGAGAGAGATATGAAGGTTCAATATAAAACCAAATTAAATCACCTAACCACAGAACCACCTTTATAACCCTTGTATCATTATATCAATGGTCTAAATTAAAAAGGGTGCACCAAAAGAATTATACTCATTGTGCAGGGAATCCTATCCAAGCAAGGGCATAATGGGGTTTGTATCCCTTCAATGTCTACAGGATTCTCATCTCCTTTATCTCGCTTCATCTCCTTCATCTCGCTATCACGTTTGGCAATACAGACATGATTAGCACTCAGGGTCAAAACGATTTGGCGAAACATTTGATTTGGCGACATATTTCGTAGCGATCAAGGAAGACCACGTCTGCTTAACGATCAAGTAATTGGCGTTTTTTGTTTAGCGACTCAAAGACATAATTTTCGAATTTAAGGTTCGCTAAATCGATTTCACCCAAATACTATCAATCAGTAGCAAAGTCATTAGCGAGATCAACCATGAGTTCAATTAGTGATGACGACTTCAATTTCATGGATTTAGCGATTTCACGTGGATTTAGTTCACATATTCATCAATGAACATTTGTTCACCAATGAACATATGTTCATCAATCAACATATTATATAACAATGGTTTCTAATTTTTGAATTTAAGGTTCACTAAATCGATTTAAGAAGTAATTGATTTCACCCAAATAGCTATAAATCAGCAGCAAAGTCATTAGCGAGATCAACCATGAGTTCAATTAGTGATGACGACTTCAATTTCAAGGATTTAGCGATTTTACGTGGATTTAGTTCACATATGTTCATCAATGAACATTTGTTCATCAATGAACATATGTTCATCAATGAACATATTCTATAACAGTGGTTTTTAATTTTCGAATTTATGGTTCGCTAAATCGATTTAATAAGTAATCGATTTCACCCAAATAGCTATAAATCAGTAGCAAAGTCATTAGCGAGATCAACCATGAGTTCAATTAGTGATGACGACTTCAATTTCAAGGATTTAACGATTTCACGTGGATTTAGTTCACATATGTTCATCAATGAATTCTATGACAGTGGTTTCGTTCTTCTTCTTTAAACCTTTCTTCTATCATCGATGATTTTCACTGAAATTGAAACATGTCCATATATGAACATTGTTCATTTATGAGCTTAGGTTTATGTGTCGCATATGTAGCGTTTAACCATCATAGTATTGGTTGGGGACTGTTTCCATTATTCATCAATGAACATATGTTCATCAATCAACAGATTACACAATGATTTCTTTCTTCTTTTTCGTTAACCACTTCTGTTATCATGTGTTATTTTTGATGAATCCAAATACATAGTTAGCTTAAACCTTTGAAATCGAATTGCTTATTGTAATCACGTAACATTTGATAGCGAGTCTTCGATTTTTTTGGGATAAGATTTTGATTTGGTTGTTCAGTTATGAATATGTAACGTTGTTTTGACTATCGTACCCTTTTGATTACAATCTGATCAGACGGTCAGGAAGTTGGTTCTACAGTTGGGCAATATATTTTTGTATATATACATATATATATATATATATATATATATATATATATATATATATATATATATATATATATATATATATCAGTATTGTAAAAGTC
>CM042017.1:7005000-7065000 GCA_023525715.1 Cichorium intybus
TGAAAATCCAAAGCATTTTTGAATTTTTAAAACATACATACTCATTTGCTCATAGATGAGTAAATTAATAAAAAAAATTAGAAAACTTATATAAAAGTGAAACATATTAATTGGATCGAATAAACTGAAAATCATCAAAAGTATATTAAATGTTTGTAAATCTATTAATTGCTTAATCATAATAAAATAATCATAGCATAACTTTTTAATTGTATTATATTTATGCATTATTTATAAAGTATTTTTAGAGAATAGATGAATTTTTTTTGACCGAGCGATTTGACCCATTGATTAACTTGTATTAAAATATATTTATTTCAACCTGCTATGTCAGCTAATATGGGATCCTCGTAGGGTGCGGAGAGGTGACCTGGAGCTGGAGGCATTGCAGTGAACACTGCTCGTGTTACCGCACACCCACAAAAAACCCTTACCCTTCGAGCCTTTCTCACCGCGGTATTTCACCTCAAATTTCTCCCATTTAGCTTTTATTACTTGTAACGTACAAGTGCCTAATGCATATTTAATAGATGATTGTAACACGTGACTATTTTCTAGGTAACAAGTGCCTAATGCATATTTAACAGATAAAAGAATGTGAATTGTGAGTGACCACACATGATAGCCTTAATTATTAACCGACTCATTTGACGAGTGTGTTTCCATGTACTAAAGTTAAATATACTTACATATATATCCCTTTTACCTTTTTGTTGATCAAGCGCATATAATGGTAGTGATACTTTGCATGAGCATCAAAAGATGAAGACAATGAGAATCCAAACAAATTAGTAAAAAGTGAGTGCATCATTTCTATGAAGATATATGAAAAGACACCAGGCACTAAAAGAAGGAAAAACTTTGATTGAACGTATGGTTCATTATTTGACAATGCCAACCAAACCAAACAGATCATTTAATAATTTGTAGTTTGTATCATGTAAAATAAAATACTTATTATCTTTTTGAAAGTTTACATAACATCATCCGGAAATTATGGTTTTTGTAGTTGAGTAATTTGGAAGGATTATTCTTCATTCCTTTACATACTATAGGAAACCTCAAACGGGATTCATAAAACAATATTACGATAAATGATAGTCAAACAACATACAATTACAAATGTCGATTTAACGCGTTTACTTCACAAACCGTATGACACTAATGTTGAGTGTCTGAGTTTGTGGTTTGGGATCCAATGTCACAAAATAATCATGTTAAAAACTCTAATACAGTAATTAAAGACATAAGTAAGTTGCCCAAAAAGGTCTAGCACCCAAAAAGCATTTTGGAGCAACAAACTGTACATGGTATACCTAGAGCTGCAATATATGAAACACCTCACATGATCCTTAAGGAGTGTTGAAAAGAGTATTTGGAGCTTTATGTAGAATAGCTTCTTAGAACAGCCACTGAACGTAAAGAGTTTTTATTCTAGATTCTCAGTATTATTATTTTCCCATTGTCGAATGTTCAAATCGGTAAACTGCATTAGAAACGTAACTTTAGTTAGTTACTATTTTAAAAGCTTATCAACATTTAAAGTCATGTTATAAGTCTAGTCAAATAAGATACCCACTTACCAATAACTTAAGCTCTATTTTTATTTTATTTTACGGAATTTGCAATCTTTTTTGTAAAAGTAAACTAAATTAAAACGATCTATTCTTTTGATTATCATACTTATAAAAGAATGTGACTTTCATTAAATAAAAATAACTGTAAGAGTCGTTAATTACAAAAGGAAACACCACCTTTGATAATTTGGCAATTTTATTTGCGTCTATCTCAACAGTTAAGTTTTAGTAAAGATTGCAGTGTAAACTTAATAAAAAAAACATACTTTACTTTTTCTAATAAAGTATTTTATAAGATAAGGTTGGTAAGCATTTGTCCTGACTATCAAGTTGAAGGCATCATATGAAATGTTGACCTAAAATTCCAAAAAAACAAAGTGAATCAATAATTTTCAGTATATTTTAACAATGTGGTGGAAGGGTCTTATAATATCTTATACGTTTAATGTAGAACACTTTCATGTATATAATCGGATTATGAGTTTAGAAAATAGTTCATTCTTGTAGTTGTGGCTTCGTTTTGAGGGATGCCATCAAGTATAAATAGACTCATTCCGTTTTATTTGTAAATATTTATTAACCTGAGTAGTTTTTTATTCTTTGTAAGCATTTTTAAAAATAATGTTATGATATCCCTTTTTCAAATTTGGATTTGGAGTGCTCTTCTGTTTATAAGACATTTTACATGAACTTTATGAACTAACAAGATCCTAGTGATGCATATACCGTAATATAAGAAAAAGTTGTTGTACAATCCCTTTCTACTGTTGTTTTGACATGTGCATTGACAAAATAAGTTCTAATGTGCTAAAATATGTAAAATATAGTTCTTAAAGTCAACTTTAGCAATAATGGTCAGACAATGAATAAACATTGTTTTTTGTTTGGTGATACATTCATCGTATCTAGATGTATTATTACACAGTATTTTCACATATTTGTCCTTTAGAAACCATTATGTAACTTAATAAGGGTACTTAATTTGGTTTATAAGTTTTTATTTCGTTTTTGTTACTGAATAATGTTTTAGGTTGAGGTTGCAGAAAAGGAAGAGTGAATACATATGGGTAATTTTTTATGTATCAAACTCAAAATTGAGTTGGGTTAAATTGGCTTAGAAACGATTTTGTCCATGTTTATATATTAATTAAAAATTAAAAACATTACAAAGACCATATTGTTATGATAATCTAACTTTTTTATATCAAACAATTTAAAATTATACATATTAAAAAACACATTTTGAATGACTTTCTATCTATTTGTATGTTTATTCTTTTTACTACTGTTTTAATTTTGCTCATTCGATTCAAAAAATAAATAAATAAATAAAACATTGCCTGAATCGACCTATTCATAGATAAATCATAAATGTATTGAAATTGACACATTTACATCAAGTATTGTATTTGATTTTTAATAGAGCACCTTGAAATATCAAATACATTTGGATTAAAGCATGGTATGTATTATGTAATATATGTAATAAATAAAAAGGGGTCAATGGCTCAACGCTGGTCTACTGTTAATGGGTTTTCTTAGGTTTGGACTTTTGACTTGGCCCAAGTTATGTGTGTTTTGATTTGAGTCAACGTCTTAGAGAAATGATTTGGGCTCAAAATGAGCATAGAAATGCTTATGGATCGGGGCTAGGTGGACAGGTTAGGGAAGGCCCGACTGCTTATAAGATTTTGAGGTCCAACTACCGTTTAAGATTTTTTGATGAAATAAATAATATTGATTGGAGAAAAAAATTATGATATTATTAATTATTAAGTTTTGTTACAAAACAGTTAGAAAAAAAGCAGGACCCCTATAACTGGTGATAGGTCTGGTTACACCGCTTAAGGATTTTTTTTACTAGGCCCAGTTAAGGCTCCCAATGAAGAATTTTGGGATTGGGCCCATGACTGATCAACAGGTTAAACCGTTAAAGGTCCGACTTTTTCTCTTGGACCATTCGGTCAAAATTGGTCTTTTTCAGTCTCACTACTAATCTTTTCACCATTTTGTTTGATCATCAGTCTCCAAAGTTCGTCACTCGGTGGTGAATTCTTTCAATCTCGTGTCAATGACGATTCTTTAAATCCCCCCAATCTTGAATTTGTAGAAGGGTTCTTTGGGTCAGTGTATTTCCAATCAAAATTGCCCAATCACGATGTAATTCTGCACCTCTCTCGGCGCAGACAATGTTGAAACATTATTTATTAATTGATTATTTGATTTATCTTCTCGTTATAAAGATAATGAATTATATATTTTCTTTCTGTTCATGAAGTCGGATAATGCGTAACCCAATTTGGACTTTGACCACAGCAGATAGTTGAATTTAGTGATGGATGCTGTTAGAAAGGACAAAAAACTTATGGGGGACGCTAAAAATATCAGAGTAGAAACAAATCAAAGAATTGAGAAGGTGTCGTAGAGGTAGAAGAACAGATGGTGCCGCCGGCTGGGACTTCAATTCAGCGGTCAAATTCACGGCCTCTACTTGATCTTAGCGGTGCTGCCATTCATGGAAATTTTGAAGAAAGAGATCCCACAATTTTGTTGCCTAATCAATCCGATGATATATCACATTTAGCACTGGATATTGGAGGTGAATTTGCTGTTCTAATTGGGAATTTCTATTGCAATTTGGTCATAGTTTGAAAAAATTGATGATCATGTTTTTGCATAATCTGTACCAGGCTCTCTTATTAAGTTGGTTTATTTTTCAAGACACGAGAACTTTTTAGTCGACGACAAGAGAAAGAAGTCTACCAACGGTCATAAGAGGAGCTCCCCAATTCTTGGAGGGAGGCTCCATTTTATAAAGTTTGAAACACACAAAATTAACGAGTGTTTAGAATTCATTAATTCCAAGCAGCTTCACCTAGGAGGTCAACTCTTTTTGCATAATCCTATAGTTTCTGCTATTTGTTTCTAATAATTTTTTAATTATGTAATTTTGTTTCTATCATGTATAACAGATGGTGATAATGCAGTAATCAAGGTATATATATTCTCACAGATATAAACGGGACCACAAATTAATAATGTTAAATGTTTTCAAAACTATCGTTTTTGAATCTTTATAAACTCAGTAAAATATTTGATAGGCTACTGGTGGTGGGGCGTACAAATTTGCGGATTTGTTCAAAGAAAGACTTGGGGTTAGCATCGAAAAAGAAGACGAGATAGATTGTCTTGTAACTGGTGCAAATTTTTTGCTAAAGGTGCTTTGAATTTTTAAAGTAATTTCCATGTGAACTAAATTTGTTGATTAATATGATGACGTTGCCAAGATTTATAAAAGTGACGTTGTGTAGGCGATTCGCCATGAAGCCTTCACTCATAAGGAAGGTCAAAAGGAGTTTGTGCAAATAGACCATAATGAGTTGTATCCATATCTTCTTGTTAACATTGGATCCGGTGTTAGCATGATGAAGGTAATTTTTCTTCATACTGTCTTATAAATAGTATTTTATAAATGGTATTTTAGATATTTGACTAATAATCAGACAAATACAGGTTGATGGTGACACGAAATTTCAGCGTGTTAATGGAACAAATGTGGGTGGTGGGACATACTGGGGTTTAGGAAAATTGTTAACTAAATGCAAGAGGTGGTCATTTCCGTCATTTTGCTAATTGTATTTCAAATTTATTTTCGTGACCTTAAATCTAACAACAATATTACAGTTTTGATGAACTTTTGGAGTTAAGTCAAAGAGGTGACAGTAGAGCTGTAGATATGCTTGTTGGTGACATTTATGGTGGCTCCGACTACTCAAAGGTTCTATGCACTTTAAAAAATATCATTAATTTCAGTTCTGAATGTTAAATGGTGTAAAATGATATCATAAAAAAATTATTTTTGTGATTATTGCAGATTGGACTATCTGCATCAACAATTGCTTCAAGTTTTGGCAAGGCGATTTCAGAGGACAAGGAGATTGAAGATTATAGACCCGAAGACATTTCTTTATCTCTCCTGCGTATGATTTCTTACAATATTGGGCAGGTATTTAATGAACATATTAGATTTTTGTGTGCAAGATAGGTCATAGGACACGTTTATATGTACTAGCATTATTAAATTATTTTAATCGTTAAAACTTAAAACTCCAATCAATTCAATGATTGGGGAAACGCTTTTTATTTTTCCACAAATTTGTTTTATCACTAGTCACCCTTATACGAATATTTTAGTGGGGACCATTGATAAAGTAATATTTGCAAAAACTGTATTCTCGTAGTCTATTCGCGAAATAGGTCTTTGTCATTTCAGTGATTAAAGGAGATTTTGGACACAATTTCAGTTTTGGTGACGGATTTATTTCTTTTACAGATTTCTTATCTAACCGCATTGCAACTTGGGATTAAGCGGATATTTTTTGGAGGATTTTTTATACGGGGTCACGCTTATACCATGGACACAATTTCATTCGCAATCCAATTCTGGTACATAAAAAATAAATAAAAAACAAAATCTACTCTATCTTTTTGTTACGACTCAACTTCTGATATATTTTGTTAAATATCAAATTATATATTTAGGTCAAAAGGAGGGGCAGAAGCCATGTTTTTGCGTCATGAAGGTTTTTTAGGAGCTTTAGGTGCATTTATGAGCAACAATAAGCATGGATTGGATCATTTGATGGTTCACCAATTAGTTGAAAGGTTTCCAATGGGTTCACCATATACTGGAGGAAAAATCCATGGTCCTTTACTCGGGAATTTAAATGAGAAGGCAAGTCTGCACAAAATAGCAACCTACTTTATTCTTTTTCACCAACATAGGCAATATAATTAATATTACTATACATAATAGCTATGTAGTTACATTTATTTACCCGTAATAGCAACATACTTGAACTTTTTTTTACCAATAATAGCAATGTAACAGATAAAGTACGTTGCTTTTGTCTGTAAAGATAATTGTTAAACTACCTAACTATTGTTAGTTTTAAAGAATTTATTATTTTATTATCTTATTCTGGTTCTAATTCTTCAACTTATTTTCATGGATGGATTCAAAAATTGTCCTTTGGAATCAATTCTGTGTGTGACCCACTCCCCACTAACAAAAGCAACAAAAGTAGTCTGAAAGAGAATATGTGCCTAAAACAAAACTTTCTGGGCCACATTTATAATTATAGTTCTTAAAATAATAATAACAAGTGAATTATTAAACCATGTGACAATTTTTGTTTTGGATTTATGTGCCAAAACATGTGAAATCCGTTGTCACATAATCTCAGTGGCATAATATCTATACATTTTTACTATTTCACTCGGATTCCGTATGGATTTCTTTATATTTCGGGTCATTTTGTTGCTTGTATATATTGCTGGTGTATTTATGTTAGATTGTTTTTATATTCACAACCTTTTTATATGTGTCATTTTCTTTCAAGTTACAGATATCTTGGATGGAGAAATTTGTACAAAAGGGAACTCAAATTACTGATCCTGTTCCCATGGCTTCTCCAAGAACAACCGGTTTAGGTGGCTTTGAAGCTCCATCATCAAAAGGAGATACCTTAAGATCAGATGAAAGTAATTTAAATATTGGTGTTCTTCATTTAGTTCCCTCATTGGAAGTTTTTCCCTTGTTAGCTAACCCAAAAAGGTACACAAATTACTCTTTATATAAAAAAAATGATCATTACGTATTTATGTTTTGCATTTTTTTCAGCTATGAACCAAACACTATCGACCTTGCAGACCCCAATGAACTTGAGTAAGTTTTTAAGTTTTTATTTTTATTTTTTATATTTTAATATGAGAACTATTCTTGCTTGTGTAGTTATGTTGTTGTCTTTTTTATATAGATATTGGTTCACCGTGTTGTCGGAACATTTACCGGATCTTGTTGATAAGGTAAACTGGATATTAAAAAAGAAAAAGTATATGTTAATGTCAAATGATACTTTAAATGGTTTCATTTTAACCATTAAAATAACGTTTTAATTTGGTGTTTAATAATGAATATGAAGGCAGTGGCCAGTGAAGGTGGAACAGATGATGCTAAAAGAAGAGGCGATGCATTTGCTCGTGCATTTTCTGCTCACTTGGCAAGGTACAAATTTTGAACTTTTTTTTTGGTGGAAAGAATCAGATTTTAAAAAAGTTTTGTAGTAAATTGCAGCTTTTATATGTATCTATTTATGCACTACAGATTAATGGAGGAGCCTGTTGCATATGGTAAATTAGGGCTGGCCAATCTTTTAGAGTTGAGGGAAGAATGTTTGAGAGAGTTCAATTTTTTTGATGCATATCGTACAATAAAACAGAGGTATAAAGAGATAATTTCTAATCAAAACTCTGTCAAAAAAAAAAAAAAAAAAAAGCTGTGTTTAATTTGAAAGAAATTTATAATTTATCTTTCTTTTCCTTCAATTATTTTGGATCATGTAAGGGAAAATGAGGCATCGCTTGCTGTTTTACCTGACCTTCTCATGGAGCTCGATAGTATGAGCGAGGTAAAATCCCAACAAATCTTTTACACTAACTTACTTCAAAAACGTGAATATTATTTATTAATTTGTTTTGTAGTTAAAATTTGATAATTTCTATTCAGGAAGCAAGACTCCTTACGTTAATTGAAGGCGTTCTTGCTGCAAACATATTTGATTGGGGATCACGTGCTTGTGTTGATCTTTATCACAAAGGAACGATTATTGAAATCTACAGAATGAGTCGCAAAAAGATGCAAAGACCTTGGCGCGTAAGTCAAAACATAGCGGAAAAGGAAACACATTGAAGTTTTATAAATAAATTATTTGTTTAAATAATGTAAAAGTAACAAACACGCGTATGCTTTTCAGGTGGATGATTTTGATGCATTTAAGGAAAGAATGGGTCTCGGAGCCCATAAACGAGCATTGCTCTTCGTGGACAATGCTGGTGCTGATGTTGTTTTAGGAATGCTTCCCCTTGCTCGAGAATTCCTCCGCCGTGGAATTGAAGTAAATCATTTCAGTCGACAGTAGACAGTAGACAGTAGTTTCCAGACAATTTGATTGTGACATGTACTTTTTGCAGGTTGTGCTGGTTGCAAACTCTCTTCCAGCACTAAATGATGTCACTGCTGTGGAACTTCCGCAAATTGTAGCCGAAGCTGCCAAGGTATGCCAATTTATCACATTTGTGGGGCCCGATTATATCTTCAGGGGTGTTTGGATGTGCATTTTGAAAGTAATTTTTGTAAAGTGCAGCATTGTGACATTCTTAGAAGAGCAGCTGAAGCTGGTGGTCTACTTGTTGATGCAATGAGCAATATTCTAGAAGGTTCTAGGCCGAAGCTACCTTCAACTCCTTTGACGGTTGTTGGAAATGGATGTGGGAGTCCATGCATTGACTTAAGACAGGTCAGCGCTGAGCTGGCTGCTGTTGCTAAAGATGCTGACTTGGTATTCTTTTTTTTTTTCCTTTTTTTTATTGTTATTGTCATAACTCAATTCATTAAGAATTCATTTGGTGTTTTTTTTTGCTGGTGTTTATAGGTTATTTTGGAAGGTATGGGACGCGCTTTGCATACCAATTATAATGCACGGTTTAAATGTGATACTCTAAAGGTAAAAGATTAAAAAATATATATTTATGAATTTTTGATTATTTAAGGTCATAATAATCAGATTTTGTGGAAGTGGTTATGATTATGATTGCATGGATGAATGTTTTGTAGCTTGCAATGGTGAAGAATCAACGGTTGGCAGAGAAGTTAATTGAAGGGAATATATATGATTGTGTATGCAGATATGAGCCAGCAACATAAAACCTTGGAAAGAAGGAAGCTTTAACATATGTAGACTGTAACATCTTTGGATATTGTATTGAATATTGACTACAAGTACATTATTTTTTATGTGAAATTCAGCTTACTATTAAAGATTTAAAGTACAAAAACTTTTGTCTTCCATCATCATGCATCCAATTGGTTTTAATCTCTTGTGGAAGTTCAGTTTGAGTTTCTGAATCTTTTCATTTTCCAATGTATATGATCTTGAAAAAAAATTATCTGTTAAATGTTGGAAGTATTTTCAAATGATGGTAAATGGACAAATATCTTCGTTCCTTTGTTTTGAGATAAGGGTAAGAATTTCTTTTGGAAGGTACTAAAATTGAATTCTTTATTTTAGATATCTCCACGGATTATTATTACTAGTTGTTGTTGGGGTCAAGAGTTCACAAATACACAAACATATATGATAAAAGATACCAAGAAAAATAGAGAACGCAAGGAGTTAACTTGGTTCACTGATGAGAATAATCGAGCTACACCTACATACAAATTAAAGAAAGATTTTTATTGATAATAATCGTCAAATAAACACTTTTTGCATAGGGTTACATTCGTACATAAGACATCTATTTATAATGAGTTGACTCAAAACTGCTCGTGGGCATGACCCACAAGCCCATGAAGGGCCTGTTTGACAAGATCTTAACTTTTAAGATCTTAAATTTTAAGTGGTCTTAATTTCTAAGAGGGTATTAATTTTTAAGAGCTGAATTTTATCAGAATGTTTGGTTGGAACCTCTTAACTGCTGTGCCAAATGATAAATATGACCATTGTGCCCTTGTGAAGAGGAAGAAAAAATCATAAAAATCTGAGCAAGAGGGAGAAATTCAGGAACAACAAACTGATTTCACTAACTTCTCCAATAATTACAAAATCAGTTGAACAATAACAATAATAAAAATTTAAAAGTCTCAGCAAGAAGAACAAGAAAATCTTACATCAACAATGATTCTAGAAACCAAATCGAGAAGAGGAAGAAAAAAGAGAAGTTTTGTCGGTTTGGAGAAGACCTCGTCGGAGATCTAACGCCGGCGATAAACGAAAAAGCAAAAGCAAATCGCCGATCGGGAGAGACAGGGGAGGCGGGAGTCGTGAAGAATCCTTTGAAACAATTGGTCCCACTGAGTGAGGGATGCAGCGATGACGCTGGAACATGGGCCGATGGGTGGAGGTCGCCGGAGGTCAGGAGATGCAGGCGGGGTGTTGAGATCAGAAGCGAGAACGTGGAGCAATCAACGATGGCGGTCAAGAGATGCAGATGAGAAGAAGGGAGGCGGGATGAGTCGTAAAAGAAGAGGAGGAGGCGGGATAACAATTGGGTAAAAGTGGAAAAAGTGTGTATCTTTTTGGATCAGACATTGGTTGAGATATGATCCAATAAGAGGCTCTTTTCATTAAGAGTTTGCCTCTTAATAAGCTCAAACAGATGCAAACAAACAGGGCCGAAGTCACCAATGAATATGATTCATTAGTTGTGCACAACAAGTTCATAACAGCCTGCGTAGTAGGTGTATAACAGAGCTTGCCACCGAGCACAACAGACCTCGCTCTGTACTCACTGTATTCACTGAGGACAATAGACTTCTCACCGACCACATAGACCTTGCCAAAGAGTATGCATTTGAGAAGAATTGGAAGAGCGTCGATCATTGTTCTCAAAAAGGCAAGAAAGTAAAAGCCTTTTCCATATCCATGTTGCAATAATTATATTTGTGAAATAGCCGAAAATTTAGCAAGTATAAGAGTAATCATTATATCGTACATATATGTCGAACAAAAATAAATGAAAAAAGATAGAATTTGAAACCTTATTTTTGTAAAAGAAATCATATGAAATATTTGATATTTTTTATAATTTCAATAACTACGCATGGAATATCAAGTTATTGAATCATACCATTAAAAAATACATTTAGCAACATCCAATCCCAAAATGATATGGGAAAAGTAACAGAAAATGTTATACTACAAAAAGTTACAGAAAATGTTAATAATAAAAAAATAATCGAAAAATGTTATACTAATTTATGAAGGGTTTACTAGTTATACCCCCTCCATTCTTTATCCTTTACCTCCTAATAATTACTTCAATTTTTTTCTTAAAAACACTATAATAATTACATAATAATTTTATTTCGTTTATAGTCATTGTAAAATTATAAAATTATACATATCTATTTTTTTTAATATACAAATTATTATTTTTATTATATACAACTGATAATATGATATTAATTATATATTTTTATAGAGTAAATTACAATTTTGGTCTCTGTGGTTGTCATGAAATAACACTCCCAGTCATCCTTTTCAAATATCACATCCAGGGTCCTTATGGTGACCAAAAAGTTGTAGATAAGGTCCCTCCTGGGTTACCGTTTATTTTGATCCGTTAAATGCCAGTAAAAGACTAAAGTGCCCCTCATTTCTAAAAGATTATATTGTTCCTCCATTGATTGAAACTGCTCTCACATGGGGTACTTCTACTGTTAATTTGTTGTTCCTGTTTGTTTTGCTGTAGCTTGACTTTAATGATGTGTTCTTATAGATGTGCGTTTTATTATTGGGGTTTCATCATAGAACATTCGATCTGTGGTATCTGTATTAACACGATCTTGGTTGCTTCAGTGTCATTATTCTGGGGTTCTTGTATGAGATTTCTAAAATAGGCAACCTTGATTTGGAGGTAAAACACGAACACGACATTTCAAGAGCACAAATCAAAACTCTAATCGAAGAAAGAAAAAACGATCACCACGAAATCAGTAAATTAAAAAGTCAACAACCGAGATGAAGAGTTTATGATAGTTTGCAGGAGAAAAAAGTGAGATCGCTACAACAAAATTGTCGCAAAAAACATTGACCTAAGATTGATCGCTACAGCAAAACTGCACCACCGTGACCACCACCAAAACCTTCAATCTTGGCATCTTTATTTCTAGTTCTACAGAGCAAAACATTGGCTTTCATTTTACCGATATTAGAGTCCCTTATAGACGAACCTGAAAAAGCATCAAGGAAGACCGGATATGGCAGGTCACTTACAATCCTCGTCCTTTTGCCACCCAGAGAATTAGCAAAGCAGGTTTTTACAGATTTCAAATACTATGGTGAGTCTGTGGGCCTGTCTTCATGCTGTTTACAGATTTCTCACCGCTTGGATTTTGGATTTATTCAAATTCCTTTAAGCATATACTACATGATCACCATATGTCTGTTTCAACACCTTTAATGATCTTCCTCAACTAATTGTTTCTTCAATATCAAATCCTTGTCTGTTTAAACACTTCCTTTAAATCTAAAAAACCTAAAATACTAGGACAAATTTGAATAAAACATTATCTTTATATGACGGGTTATGTCAACGCCAATCTTCTTATCAATTTGATATAAATTTGACCACAAAAGTTGGATATAAAAGAGGTGGTGGTCACGGTGGTGCAGTGGGCGGAGAAAGATCTGTGGGGGAGGAGAGAGAGGATGAGAAAGAAGAGTAAGCGAAATGACTATTTTGCCGCCATGTGAGGGGCACACGACTGACTTAACGCCATGGGATTTAACGGTAATGGCTCTAAGGACCATCTCTGCAACTTTTGGGTCACCACAGGGACCAAAACTGTGGGATTTCAAAAGTATGACCAAAACTGTAATTTATGTCAACCACAGTGACCAAAATTTTAATTTACTCTTTTTTATATGGTAGTTGTTTTGAAAAAAAAGTAACTAAAAGACAAGATATTTATTAATTATATATTTTTATATGGTAGTTGTTTTGAAAAAAAAATAACTAAAAGAGAAGATAGTTATATTTTCCTATTATATATATATATATATATATATATATATATATATATATATATATATATATATATCTTAAAATATTATTTGAGCACACATTAATAATTTTAGATGAAAATGTTATTCTAACCTACGTATCTCGAATAAAAATTAATAATGATGGTGCTATCAAATTACATGTAATTTTTGAAAATACATATTGTGTTTGTAATGTAAACGTTATGCATATACCTAGTTTTTTAATTTTAAGTTGATATAGTTTTTAATTTTATATTGCAGTTACTATTTATTGTTTTGAACGGATAAAAATTAGAAAACTAAAAGTAAAAACAAGTAATATTAAATGTAAAAAATAGAATTACTTGTAAAAATATGATAAATAGGGTTAACTGATGTGTTAAAGTGTAATATTTATACTTTTAAGTCTAAATTGTATGACTACGTAGTATTAAAAAATTATTATACATAAAATACTTATTATATTTAAAGTGTAATATTTATACTTAATATTTAAACATATAGATATATTTAATATTTTAGTTGATACTAAAAAACATATTTGACAATGATGTTTATTTAATATTTGATTTATTTAAAATTATCTCAAATTTAGTATTTTGTTATTTTATTTATTTTATAAAAGAAAAAAAAGAATTTGAAATAATATATGTAAAAGATAACTATGTTAATAAAAATTATCATTCGGGGGTCGATTTACACTGATAAAAGGTGTCCTTGGGAACCTTCCAACATATTACATTTCCATTTTCAGAGCCCCCAAGAAAGTAATTGATGAACTAGAAAAGATTAGAATAGGTTTCCTTTGGAGCGGTGCTGTAGGAAAGAAAAGCATCCATTGGGTTACTTGTGACAAAGTTACTACTTCAAAAGAGATGGGGGGGCCTTGGTGTTGGGGGAATAAATGAGTTCAACTTAAGTCTCTTAGCTAAATGGTGATGGAAGATAAAAATGGATAGAGTTTCATTGTGGTCAAAGATAATTGGAAGCATTCATAGATACTATGGCCAAGATGAAGGTGCAATGGCTAAAAAGTCCCTAAAAAGTACTTGGGTGAATGTTGCAAACATTGAAGTAGATTTTCTAGAATTGGGGATAAGCTTGAGTGACTTATTTGAAAGGAAGGTTGGGAGAGGTGAGAATACGAGGTTCTGGAAAGGTATCTGGTTAGACAAAGATCTGCTTAAGAAAAGATTTCCCAGGTTATATGGTCTTGAATCCAATAAAAATTGTCACACTGAAGGGAGGATCTCGTTAGTGGAAGATGGTTTCAAGTAAACAATTTGGGCCTGGAAAAGAGAATTAAAAACAAAATATGAATTCAAGGAATTTCAAGAGTTGTCTGATGCAATCTCTATAGTGAAATTATTAAAAAAAATGATGATAAATTTAATTGGTTCCTTGAACCGAACGAAAAATTATCAGTTGGGTCAATTAAGAAGGCTATAATTCAATCAAATAAAGAGAAGATCCCCATCCTTTTCACCCGGAATCCGTGGGTTCCTACTCGGATTAATTATTTCTCGTGGAAATTAGCACAAAACAGACTTCCACTACAATGTAACCTTATAAAGAGAGGTATTCAAATCGATGTTTAATGCCCCCTTTGCGGTTCAGCAGAAGAATCAAGGGATCATCTCTTTATTGAGTGCAAATTTGCATTTGAAATATGGTCTTGGATCCTCAATTGGTGTTCTATTAGGTTGCAAATTCAAACCACGTGGGAAGGGATGTTTCGAGAGTTTGAGAATTAGCATAAGATCTCTAAAAAGACAAAAATGTTCCTACAAGCAGTCTTGCAAGCGATATGTTGGTTCATATGGAAAGCAAGAAATGAGGTCGTCTTTAGAAAGAAAAAGAAAAGGCCCACAGCTGTGGTGGATGAAATTCAAGCTAATCTCTTTAATTGGGTCAAGTTTAAGGGAAAAGTGGCACGTTTGGAATGGTTTTCCTGGTGCAGTTTGCCATTCAGTTCTAGTTCCTTATGAATTAGGTGAGTTGGTGAGTGGAGTGAGATTGTTTGAGGGATATTTAGACACGAGCAGTCTAAATATCAAAAGATAAAAATGTTCCTACAAGCAGTCTTGCAAGCGATATGTTGGTTCATATGAAAAGCAAGAAATGAGGTCGTCTTTAGAAAGAAAAAGAAAAGGCCTACAGCTGTCGTGGATGAAATTCAAGCTAATCTCTTTAATTGGGTCAAGTTTAGGGGAAAAGTGGCACGTTTGGAATGGTTTTCCTGGTGCAGTTCGCCATTCAGTTATAGTTCCTTATGAATTAGGTGAGTTGGTGAGTGGAATGAGATTGTTTGAGGGATATTTAGACACGAGTGGTGGGAGATTTTTGAGGGGACTATTTTGCAAAATATGGTGTCACTAAAGTGAGTTCATGAAGAAAGTTACTGGTTTTGGTATGGGTGGTGTTAAGGTTGTTCAAGTGGTTTTGGTCTATGTTTTCTCACAAGCGTGAATTTGATGGTCAATTGTATTTTTTGGCGTGCGTTTCTTTTTTTTTCTGGGTAGATCATATTTAGGTGCTTGTGAGTGGGCATTTCTTTCGTGTCATGATCTGAGTCTTTTTTGAGTATATGCGTGGGTTGGGTGGGAGGGGGTTGCGTCTTGCGCGAGTGTTTTCTTTTTTCATGGGTGTGTGTTGGTGTCTTTCTGTTACAGGTGGAGATCGCTAGATATTTGGTTGAGCTCGTTTTTCATTGAGAGCCATTGGGATTTACACATATTTGATGTCTTGGTGATCTATGGTTTTAGCAATCCGGTCTCATATGATGTCGTTTTCGGTCTTTGTTTCGTGCTCGTGACTTCGTGGCTGGCTGCTCGAGTGGGCTTAATTTTGCCGATGTAAAGTTATATGTGCTGGTTATGTTTTAGTTCTTGAAGACTTGAGAGAATTGGTGCCTCTGATCTGATACATATCAGGTGGTTTGAGCATCCAATCAGGCTCTAAAATGCTTGTTCAAGAGTTTCGGATAGAAGACTTAGATGGAAGTTATTGGGGTCCTTAATGGCGTTTGGTGTTGATCGTTGCCCGTTGGAATCACAGCTGGTTGGTTTTTGATTGTTTTGGTGCTGCTGCTGGTTATCAATTTGTTTTGGTGTTCGTATATGTAGATGTCAGATTTTGGTTTTAGCGTGTCTTTATGCTGTCTTTTGGGGTATCCCCTCATTTGGACTAATATACCCCTAGTTGTTTTCTTTTTTCTTTGCTTTCTTTTTTCTTTGCAGTATTTGTTTGTCTTGTTCTAGTTTTTGGACCTTCTCTTTTGTATTTTTTCTGATCTTTTGCAAGCCTGCCGCTTGCTTTATTAATAAAATTATTGTTGTTAAAAAAATTTAAAATAAAAAATAATGATTATGTCATAATAATATAATAATTAAAGAATAAAGTAAATATCAATCATTACTTTACCAAAAAAAATAAGAGAATTGCCAAAAATACACCCCTATTTCACTAAAAATACAACCCTATTCAAAGTCAATGATTTTCTATTTGTTGATATTGCATTATTTTCTGAAAAAATCAAATATGATTGGTTGAAAATGCTTTGACTTTTATTAAATGTGTATCTAGGGTGTATGTTTAGTAGCACCCAAAAATAATGATTAAGAGGATAAGATAACTGAAAAGGTAATCTTAAATGAATCCCACATGATATATGTGTATATGTGTGTTTTTGACTTATACACACATGTCCAATCAAAAAAAGTTTTTTTACCAACACCCTAAATCGGGTATGGATAGTAGGACCTATTTATGAAGTTGTTTCCACGTGCAGATAGTAGCACGCAAAATCAAGCACCAAACACCCTCTTACTCTCATGTATGCAGGTACTTGGTAGCTATAGAGATCCACTTTGTAACTCAAACCCTCCGTTCGTCCATTTTCAATAACAACATAACCGTATCTTTCTCTTCGCATCATTCCCCGATCAAAACCCATACAATCAGCCCTAATTTGTCTTCTTCTCTTCATCTTCCAGCTCTTCGCAAATGTAATTAATTTCCAGGTACTTGCGCCTTCTGTTTTCCTTCTAATCACTCTTTGTGTGGGTGTCTTTGGGTTTCATTTCTACCCAAATACACACTTCCTTTTTTTATTCCTTAGATATTTTTAGTTACGACGTGAAAGATCGAAGCTTTTTAGTTTTAAATGATTAGGGTTGAAATTGGGAATTGGTTCTTTTATTGATTACTGATTGCGAAAGGCTAATTGGATTTATATGTGATTTTTGGTCAGCTGTGAAGTCGATGCCACTTGTGAAACAGAAAATTGTGACAGGGAGGGTTTGACTTTGTTGAATGTTATTAATATGGAAAGCCTAAAAACCTCAGAAACCCTAATCGAGGGTTTAGTGGCATCGAAAAAGGATGGAAATGGGAATCTAGTTGAGGACACAGCTAAGTCGTTTGATTTGAGGGAACAGAAGTTTGCTGAATCGGTCTTACCACCAGCTGCAGAAAATGGTAGCGGGGTTGATTTGAGTCGCCATGCAGATGTCCATATGAAAGGTATTTCCCTTTTTGTGGAATTAAATGGCAATCGTTTGGAAGAACATGGATCATCAAACAGAAATCAGGGTAAAGATATTGTCGCTCACCAACAATGTGGGGTCAATGTGGGAGATTTAGTGTGGGCTATGATGAAGAAACAATCATGGTGGCCTGGAATTGTTTGTGAGGCTTCTAGTGTACAGATAAGGGAAAATGGCCTTCTGGTTAGATGTTTTGGTAATGGAAATTACATTTGGTGCCACCCACATGAACTTAAGCCCTTCATTGAGCACTTTGAAAAGTTATCAAAACATAGAACTTCCAAAAGCTTCTTTGATGCAATAGACAAAGCTGTAGCTGAAGTTGGTCATCGTGTAAAAAAAGAATTCACTTGTTATTGTTTCTCTAAAATAGAAAGAAGGGGTAATGCTGATGATCTTTTAACTCAGTTTAAACCTGCAACGGTTCTTGATTATATAGAAGATGTTGCAATAAATATTTCTAGGGCTAACGAAATTGATTCTTCCATCAACCAGAGTTTTTTATCTGCTTTTAATCGGTCATTAGGGCATCATCAAATCCCAATCCATCAACTTAAGCCTGCTTGGAGTCCATCAAAAATAAAGACCGAGGGCGAAAATGGGATTTTCATCATGGATGATGATGATATGGAGGGTAGTGGTGGAAATTCTGAAAGTGGATATGAAACGAGAGAAAGAAGGAAGAGTAGGTTGTTGTCATTTCCGGGAGAACAAGGAATGGAAGAGATGAAGGAAGTTGATAATGGAGGAATGGAATTGAATAAAACTAATGAGTGCTTGCCATTGAAGAAGCCTAGAAAGAAGTATTGCAGAAAGGTTGTTGTAAAGCAAGATTTACCAACAAATGTATGTGCTTCTGAAGTGCTCTCTGATCTTCAATCTGCAGCTCAAGATTGTGGTTTTCCAAGTGAAAGTGAGAAGTTTGATTCTGTTGAACGTTTTGTAGCTGGATTTAGGAAATGGGTATTCAATGATTCCGCGAATGGAATCACTGCTGGAATGCAAACTCCGGAATCAGAGAAACCCAAGAAAGTGAGAAAGAAGAAGAATAAATCCGCTTCATTGATTCTTGATTTCCAGAATACTAATTCTGTTGGTCGTGAACCTCAGTTAAAGGCAAATCATGGGGTTCAACGTAATAACGCCTATAATTTTAAAGATCCAAAAGTGACCAAACCACCCCTTCGTAAACTCTTACCTAAAAATAGTTTGAAAAATATGGACTACAATACCCCTATCCAAGCCTGGAATAGTAATCCCACTCCCCTGCCCAATGTGAATGGACACATGAACATGAACATGGACATGAACATGAACATGAACATGAACATGAACATGAACATGAACATGAACATGAACATGATGAACATGAACATGCAGATGATGAACATGAACATGAACGTGGACCCATTCTTGTTTCATCCCATGGAAGGATCAAATCAAGCCACGTATGAATTTGGGTCAACCCGACCATGGTTACTTAACCATGGTCAACCACAGGCGAGTGTGGTTAACCATGAGCCAAAAAAGAGAGGGAGAAAGAGGAAACATGTGGAGTTTCAAGAAAAGGATGGGTTGACTGTGACACCGGATTTGAACGAAAATGGTGGTGAGAAGAAAAGGGGTAAAAAAGGAAAGAAAAAAGAAGAAACTGGAGTACCATGTATAGATTTAACTTACAACAAAGTGAATCAAGAAAACACAGAAGTTAAAGGTACTGCTTTTCTTCTAAAGTTTTCATCAGACTGCCCTTTACCTTCCACCGAAGTTTTAAATTCGGTATTTTCTAAATACGGGGAATTAAACGAATCAGAAACGTTTATATCTATTGAAAATCTAAGTGGTCAAGTTGTGTTTTCTGATTCTTCTAGTGCTGGAGGGGCATTTTGGGGATTACAAAATGATCAACCTTTCGGACCCGCCCTTGTTAATTACAGAATTCAGCATCTTAATAACACCGAATCTATCGAATTCAAGACTCCCATCAAGAGCCCTGTGTTACAGGGGCAAGATGGTAAATTTGATTCGCCAGGTGTCATTGGTTCTTACATGATCCCGGATTTAAACGGATATGCTATTGAAACGAAAACAAAAAAGATGGAAGAAATTCAGTTGCCTTCAATGGATTTAAGCTATAGTAAAGTCCAAAATGGCAATGAAGTTTCTGGTACGGCTCTTTTGTTAAAATTCTCGCCACATCATCCGTTACCATCTGAACAAGATTTGAATATGGTGTTTTGTAAATACGGGTTGAATGGGTCGGAGACACGGGTGACGGGTCAAGATTTGACGGGTCAAGTTGTGTTTTTGAACCCTTTGGTTGTTGGTGAGGTGGTTCAGAAATTGGAAAAAGAAAGACCTTTTGGTGAGGGAGTTGTGAGTTATAGGGTTCAACATTTGTATAATGTTAAACCTGCGATTCCTTTAAAGATTCAAAAACCAGTTCAAAAAGAGGGGAATGATATTGGGGTTATAAGAAAGAATCTTGAAATGATGAGGGTAATGTTGGAAAAGGCTGGGAATAGTTTGTCACCTGAGATGAGAGGGAAACTTGAGAGTGAGATTAGAGGGTTGATGAATAAAGTGGGGCCGGGGCCCATGGTTGGGTGTTCTTCCTCTTCTCTATGATTGGTGGCTGTTTATGTGTTTTGATTAGGGTTTTTGAAACGTGGTCCTTTGTGATATCTGGTTGTCTCTCTTTGTAATTTAACCAACAACCTTTTATTTTGGGTTGCATTGAGAGAGGATGAGTGTTTTGAAGGATTATGTTTTGGGTAGGCAAATGTATGTCTAGTGGGTCATCATGAATTTATAAAACTCTCTTCTTGGTTCCGAAAATGGTGTTTCTTTTTGTTTTTAGGAGTTGGATTATGAAACGGTGCTTCAGTTTGTTGGATGTTTGTTTTCAAAGTGATCCAATTTCTTACAACTACTACTACTTATAAACAATATCCTACATGTTTCCTTTAGGGTATCGTAACAATCATAAAAGTATATAAGTCATGTAAAACCTATCCACTAACAAAAGAAAAAAAATCGATAAAATTTTGGACATAATTGAAACTCTATTAGAAGAATTTAAGGTATTATCTAATAATAATAAGGAAAAACCGAGTCATTTTGGAATGAACCATTTCCTAATCTTATGTCGTTCTTATAACAAACAAAAATCTTTTACTTGAGTGATTGTTTAAGTTATGTTCTGGTTTCTAATATAGTATAGTTACTTGTATTTTTAGATATAAATTTTTTAAGGGGAAATGTCAAAATATCACAACTTATTATAGGCCAATAACTAGACAAACTCCTAGAAAACCCTCCTATTATTGAAACATTTAATATATGACCTAGGTTTGGTCGGAGAAATTTACTGAGAATGAAATATCAATGATCTTTTGGTCAAATGGTAAAGGAGTTGTCCTCCTTCTTTGAGGTTGAGGGTTCAAGTCTCGCAAGAGACATAGGTGGAACCAAGAGTAGGAGTATGATAGATTTGCCGTTCAAAAAAAAAAAAACCTTAGAATGAAATGGAAGCAGAATAGGGAAATTAAGAGAAAGAGAATAAAGTTGAAGTAAGAGAATTGATTCCATCGTTTGATACGATCATAGATTAGGGAAATGATGATTAGTTCTCTTGTTTGGTTGTAGTTGTTAATAGAATGGAAGTGAATTTTTTTTACAATGTTTATCCTTTCCAAACAACAATATTTTATAATAATATTGTTATGATTACATATTTATCTATCATATTATATATTTTTTGCATTTCTAAATTTTCCTAATCTCAATTATTATTATTATTTTTAATTTTCAGTAAACAATTTATATCTTACATTAGGAAACGTAATTCTAATATAAAGAGGTAAATTTCAAATAGATCAAAACATAAAGAAATCCCATCATCATATTACTCAAAACTCATGTTCGAAAAATAACCCCCAAAATATCAAATACAATAATTGTAACAAGTAAATAAGAGGTGATTGTTAGTGGGTCTCATTGTATGTGTTGTCCGGAAAGAGGAGGATTCAATGATTATTCGTTCGCCGGAACCATAAGTAAAAATTTTTGGTAGATAGGGATCACATAAAAACTTCATTCGAGGAATGGGCTAGATCGGGTCATTTCTCAAGAACAATAGCTAAAGGCCCCGAAAACTACCACTTGGATATGGAACCTACATGTTGATGCTATTGAGCCATCTATAATCATTTCTATATAACAAATCTTTTGGCCTCCATACATTCTAAAATAACATTGGGTACAAAATTGATATTTGCAAATAATGTAAATCCCAATAAGATGTTTGACATTGATATTTGGCAAATTGTGTATCCCTTCGATAAGTTTGTCCATTATATTGCATGTCTCCTTATTTTCATTGCTCTCTATATTGGTTATGGTCTCGTTAAGTTTACTGCCAAACATTTCTAATGTCCCCTTCTGATGCCTCCATATAATAGCGATCAAACGTCAACATTTTACTTCTTTGATGTTTATTGGTTACACCAATTGGTCCTCAGACATCGGAGCATCCTCGCATCCTTCAACATCAATAGGTATCAACGTCAAAATATCTACTTCTTTTACATTTATCGGTTACACTAGCCACTGGTCCTTCAAACATATGAACATCCTTAAAACCTTCAACATCAATATGTGAACTCATTTGCATCTTTTAACTGACATCTTCTTATCCAATATCAATAGCTCTTTCCTTATCAAAGATTGTACAAAGTTTGTTGTAAGGCTACACGGAGTGGTGGCCAATGGCCAACGAATGACCAAGGAGTTTTTGTGGGCCAGACCATGGTTGGCAGCCCTTGGTCATTTTGTAGGCAGTGGTGGCCAATGGCCAAGGAGATTTTTTTTAATTAATTTTTTTGTAATCTTCAATTAATAAACTAATAATTAACTTAATTAACATTAAATTAAAATTAAACATGCACTTGTCCATGATGGGCATACAACTGTCGGATGTCATTGGGAGTAGGTGCACACATATAGCGTCCTTGGTACAAATGAATGACAATCTCGCAAAAATGCTGAAGGGTTTCACGACTAGTACGTTCGGCCATCCTAATACTTTCGTCTAGTGCATCAGCGGTGGTGCCATATGCTAACATACAAAGTGCAGCAGTACATTTTTTAATAGGATGATAATCATTATATGTTGAATTATCGATAAAATAATCTCTGAAGAGCCGTTGTTGTGCTGCATCACGTTCTCGTTCAATAAATCTCCTCGTATGACGACTGGTATTACTTGATTCCCCGCTCTCCAGTTCTTCAATTCTCCGCTTCCTGATGGCGATGGCTAAATCTATCGCTTGCTCAAGACCGTCGTCGGATGACGACATTTTCGTATAAAATTGAAGTGTATTGAGAATATGTGAGAGAGATTAATTTGAAAGGTTGAAGATATTGTGTGAAAAAAATGTGAATATGTTGGTTTATATAGGTAAAAAATTAAATAATTTTGAATTAAAAAAAACGGCTGTTTTTTTTGCCGTTGGAGACGTTGGCATCTCGCCAACCCGGCGACGAGGGACGGTGGCGAGTGCTTCAGCGGCGGGGATGGCGAGTCGCCAAGAGGCTTGGCGACCCTCTTGGCGTCGCCTACTCCGTGTAGCCTAATGCACAAATGGTTTGTCATCAAAACATAGTAAACCAAACATTTTGGGCGGCGTATGACGAACCCCTCCTAGTGACAACAAACAACACCTTTATGAATCTATAAAAGAATTACAGAAATTAGTTGGATTTTTTTTATTATAGCAGTATGCTTTGAAAAATAGCAACATACTTTATTTTTTTAAAAACAATTTTCTATATGCATCTATATCTGGGTCAAACACAAGAAATAATAGCTTCAATTTTTTCTTTCTATTACAGCATTAAACTTTCATTTTTTTTCTTATTAAAGCAATATTCCTTGAAAAACATACCCAACTATAGCATTGTACTTGCATTTTTTTTCTTATTATGGATGTCATTGATATAATTGGATAAATGTTTTATATAAAGTAAGAAATGAAAATAAAATGCTACAAAAAAAAATTAGTGGAAGTACGTTGCTATATGAGGTTCTACCAATCACGCACAAAACAATCAGTTGACAAAAAAATTAGAATGCCGTTCACATACTAACCAATCTGCTAGTCACGTGCATACTCGTTGTGCATTGCACTAAAAATTCCTCATACCCTTTCGTAAAAGTAAGTTATTTTTCTATGTTTTTGAAAACCGATAATCACTTTATACGTACACTTCCATAGATGCACATCGAGTGCAAAAGCATAACAGGTGCTGAAAACACACAACTCCGAATTGTGATCATGTGCAAATAAATAACATCAAGAACAAAGATATTGAGAAATTAACCACAAACTTCTACACATAACAAGCTGCAAAAATCCAGAAAACTTCAAGGGGGGCAAAAGTTACAACTATTATTAAAAAACAAATCTTCTTGACTGTAATCCTACCTCAAATTTTTTTTAACCGAAATCGGATCTAGCAAACAATGTTTTGACCCAAGTACTTCACTCAAAATCTTGCTAATAATACCTATCCATCAAGAAACACTAAAATGTAGAAAAAGTCAAGAGTTTCAAACTTCACTCCATGACAGCAACACCTCCAGCAGCTTTAATTTTCTCTATGATCTCATTTGCCTCTTCTTTAGTAACACCTTGTTTAATCACAACAGGAACTTTTTCCACCATATCTTTGGCTTCTTTCAATCCAAGATTTGTAAAAGCACGAACCTCTTTAATCACTTTAATTTTAGCAGCTGTATCAAACTTCTCCAACTTAATATCAAATGCTGTTTTCTCAACCTTCTCTTCAACCTTACCTGACCCACCTGCGGACCCACCTTGGACACCCAAATCCACCCCTTCAACTGAAATCGACTGCATTTTAGGGTGCCTTAATTTCTCTCTAAGTGTAGGACCTATTTGCATACGTTCTTCAGGGGGTAGGGCTGCAATTTTTTCAGCAAGTTGGATGATTTTTTCAGAAGGTGGAGGTCTAGGGCCATATGGGTCATATGATGCGGGTAGTTTGTACCTTTTGGGTTTGGCTGTAGGGTCTGCGGGGACAAAATCGGGTTGAAAAGAACGGATTTGTAAAGGCACTGTGGGGCGCATACGAATGGACTTAAGAAGTGTTAAAGCTTTCATGGTTTTGGTTGTTTTTAGTAGGAATGAGGACTCTATGCATATGGTGTCTCCAATTCTAGAATGGACTTGTACTGCATGACACTTGTTTGGATCTGCTTACACCTGGAAAAAGATGGGCAGGCTTCAGGTACGGTGAACAAGTTATTGATGTGAAGATAATCGGAATTAATCAGTGGTGAGATCTAAGTTCACAGTTTTGTGCAAAAGTCTGTAAGGTCACTGTTCACATAGTTCAGATAACCATTCATTAATCTATATGTCCCTGGTAAGTATATTTTGGGTGTTCCGTACTTAAAAAACTGACTAAAATGGATTCGGAGACAAATTTGACATTATGTCGAACACCTGGAATGCATCTCAAACAGTACCACAAAGCACAAAGAATCAGCTCCTTATCACCAAATTCATGATTGCATAAACATGGAAACATACATAATAAGATAAAGATACCGAAAACCAGAAACTTAATAAGCAATCAAATTGACGCACCAACTCATACTAAAAGAGGGTGGAAATCGAAAGAAGGAAATGGAGAAATGAAGTGAAACAGCAAAAAATGTAACCGGGGATCGAATCGTTTGACGAACCTTGATTAGACGAAGCTTGAAGCTGCAGAATCGACCAAAATCCGCCGATTTGAAGCTTGAAGGAGTCGCCGCCGATGAAAATATGAGCGATCACCTTCTTGAAACACGAATGTATTTGGCTTTTAATTAAACATATGGCCCTTATAGTTATACTTAATGACACTTAATCCCCTTTAAGTTTTGTGAGAGATAAATTATCAATAAGACAATAATAATGGTGAATGGGCTGAAGTTTTGACTTTTGATGCCCAATAAACTGATATAATAGGCTAACAAAAGTAATTTGGGCCACAAGTTGTAAAGCCGAAAATATTTGTAAATGTACCATCGTAACGTTACACTTCTTTGTAGTAAGGATCGATGTTATTTTTGGTGTAAAAAAATAGTGATAATAGGTGACAAAAGAAACTAGAAACTGACTACAAAATTGGCAAATGAAAACCTAACCTTACAAATAAATCTGAAAATAAAAATAAAAAAGGCATGAAATTTTGCCAAATAAAAAAGGCATATGGTACAGTCGTTTATGTTGGGGCTAACAAAATGGATCCAGCTTGTCAATCTAAACCAAACCTAAAAGATTCTCAAGTCTCAACCTAGTCAAAGGATTCAACTAATCCACATGTTCAACTAAATGTGTTGATGAGAATTGAAACTCTTGATACATATTAATTCTCCAACCAAACAATGCTGTAGGCCACCAAGCTCCATCACACTTGTTTCTTCTTCCTCGTCTCATTTTGATGACTGAGCTTCATTTGCGACATCCTGTAAAGAGAATATGTGCTTCCAAACACACACTCTCTCTCACTCTCACTCACTCACTCACTCACTCACTCTCACTCTCTCTCTCTCTCTCTCCCTCCCTCCTTCCCTTCCTCTCCCTCTCCCTCTCTCTCTCTCTCTCCCTCCCTCCCTTCCTCTCCCTCTCCCTCTCTCTCTCTCTTGGTCATAGAGTATGTGTTTCCCTATATATATATACACACACACACATACACATACACACACACACACATATATTTAGAGTAAACTATGTTTTTGGTTTCTACGATTTGTTGATGTTTTGATAATGGTTTCAATTGATATGCAGACTTGCTTACACATCAAATAATACCTCCTTGCAACCTCTAATCATCACCAAAAGCTTCAACGTCTCCACCAATAAATTTATTTTTTGGTGTTGGGTGATATTTTGCTTGTAACTTGGTGGAGCAACATGAAGAATGGAGAGGGATAATGGAGTCGATCCGAAAAGGATAGGAGAGCAGATGGGAAATCACCAATCCAACAGAGTGGAAAGGCAGAGTCGGTTGATGAAGGGATTAGAGTGTTGCACTGGTAGGGTGGGTTAAAGGCAACAAATTGAAAGGGATACCTTTGACATCTCCACACCTGCACCAATGAACACCATTAAACTTATTCTTTTATTTTCAACATATTCAGATCAATTTATGTTTTTAGATTTGAAAATAGCCCTTCAATCTTCAAATGTTCTTTAATTTGTTCTTTGATTTACGTATATGGGGTATGAATTGGTTTTTTCCGATATGGTGGCTTTGTGACACCCCATTTTAATTTATACGATTAAGTTATCGTTAAAATCATTTGACATTTTATGATCATCTTTTATGGAAATACAGTCCTGAAATCTTAGTTTTCAGTTAAAAATCCAAAGTTTAAAGTTAGAAGGTGTACAACACAATATCAAAACATCAATTCAAGGAAACCACTACACAAATATGGCATTTTAAGTCTCCAATTCTACTTCTATCTTCATTCAATACTTCCACTGAATACTTGTCAAAATACATATGTTATGCATTAAAAATGTCTAGAGAGTAATATCGGGCTTCATTACCTTTGAAGTAGCGGGATTTAGCACAATCCTTGACCAACGAGAATCCCAAAAATCACTTAAAAAGTCGTTTTGATAAATAAAGTATTTTCTCTAATGCAATGAGTACCATCCAAATTCTTTGTAGATATCATAAGTCTTTAGTCTTAAATGCTCTTTAACAAACATTTAAGTCCAAGTCGTAGGTCTTTAGTCTTTACTTGTCAATGGACAATATAATTATCATAAAAGTATTTAAACATATATCATCTTTCAAACATAACATATATGAAAAGTAATCAACATTAAAGTCATAATAGAATTAGATGCAGTGCGTTATGCTTCTAACCCATCCCAAGTCATCTCATGTCTAACCTTGCATGTCTTTAATCTTTCGTTTTTAGATAACTATCAGATCCCGTGTAATAGTTAGCCTAAAGCACCCTACATATTTCTCCTCTTTTAGTCTTTACTCTCTAAGGGTACAATTGGCTATCAACATAAGTCCAATGTATGAAGTAGTTAACCTACATGTATAAGTGAATCGTGTCTAAAATACAATCACTAGTCTTTAGTATTTCGTCTTCAATAGTCTTTTACCATGTATTTTCATTGGAGACTCGAGTATTTCCCCTATCTTAAATGAATGCACAACTTTATGAGGAATTTTTTCTAAAATAATATAGTATTTTAGTATTATTCAAAAATATCATTTTCATGAATGCATACAAGGTTACATAAAGTATCGCACATAACACAGAAGACATACGACAACTTTAATCTAGTTCAAAACTTGGCAAACATCATTATTTATATTCGGTAGTTACTCACCTTAACACATCAAGCTTGATATAATCAACCACTCGTTCTAAGTTACGTTTTCCTTCAATCACCCCCTCGCAAATCTTCATGGGTATAAATTTATTATTACTACATTTATTAGGTGGAATATAACCATTTTCTAGTAAACTATGGGTTAGTTTCACATAGGTATCATAGAGGTTATAGGGTGTTAAAAGCCGAAACTTGGGGTATTTATAGGGTTAACTCGAACATAGTAAGGTTCTACTTGGACAAAGTAGTGTTTAATGTGGAAAGAGTATGACTTTACTTGGACCGAGTAGACAGTTAGAAGCAAACAATAGCCTTTAACCCTTAGTAGTTGGACAGATAAAGATTCTACTCAGAGCGAGTAAGTCTATACCAGGTCTGAAAATATGTTGTGATTTAAGCCTATACAAGTCTATAGTTTGTTTTTGACACATTCAAATGAGCATATTAATCGACCAAAACACAACTTAAGGTACTTAATTTCAATCCAACCAAACATACTCAACATTAAAGTCATAATATGAATATCTTAGTGTCTTACATTATTCAAATCTCAATATTGGAATCTAGGTACTAAAATATGCTTATGGTGATTATAAGCTCAAGTAGATGTTTAATCCATTCAATCTTTTAAACACTTATAGCTTCATTTCCATAGATTCATTTGGTTATATTAAAAAAGACATATGCATAAAAACTTACTTTGAAAATCATTTCATTCCATTCCAACGACCAGATTCCATAGAAATCATCATCGCACCTTTCACACTTTGACACATTTAGTCCCTAATCTTAAATTCAACACTAAAACACCATCTGGAACTTAAAAGCGCTAACAAGTTACATTATTCTTATAAAAAGATTTTTAAATAATTCATTTATAGTTTAAACCCATGCTTGGTCAAATATTGGTAAAGCCTTTCTTTTATAACATTGATGGTTTTAATGATCCATTTACCAATTTCCTTAAAATGACATCTCGTAACATTTCTAATTTAAGAATCCTAACTTAAACTTATAAATATTGATTACATGACACTAATTTTCAAATTTTATTCAAAGTTAAGCCAGACAAAAGTTTCTAAATGTTGGCAATTTTAGTCCCTTGATATTAAGTTTTCTTTTTGACTATGTGTTTAATTTTTTTTAGACACTTGATCTCTATAAACCTCCTCATAATAATTTAATTTATTTATTTACACACTTTAGTTATCTATTTATAATTAATTATTTTTGGTTTAACAAAAGCAAGGAAAATTTTCTTGGCTAAAAATGAGGATATTACAATTATCCATCATTTAGGATCATTTTGTCTCTAGAATCACTGAGATAAACTAAAGGTCATATGTTTCAAATCTTACATTAACTTAATGTTCATTACATGCTTAGCCTAAAACACCTCATTTGCAACAAATACTTAATTATATTATTTAAACTTCTCGTTACTATAAAAGCTTCACCTTAAGGTCAACTATTTAGCATATGTTTTCCTTAAGTTTCATACTCCTAAAATTTTGCTTTCTATAATTTCACAATAGGAAATGTTATCATCAAGAACAAATTAATGGGAGGAGAAGAGTAGTCGTCTTATATATCTTTGCTTGTTTGACATAATAAACCCTTCCCATCATCATTCTCCCATTTTAACCATTAAAATGACTTGCAAACAACTAACAACTTCAAAATTCAATAACTAGCCCTTCTATATCCCTCTCATGACATTTAGAGTCATAAATAGGTCAATAAGTAAACTATTAGTAAAAATCCCAAGTTTCACACTTTGACATATTTAGTCGCTAATATTAAATCTGACACTAATACACCATTTAAAACTCAAAAGTGTTAACAAGTTATATTATTCTTATAAAAAGTTTAGTAAATAATTTCCTTATCATATTAAACCATGGTTGAACATTTATTGGTCAAGCCTAAGTTTCAAAAACTTGACAATTTTAGTCCTTCCTTTATCAATTTTTCTCAAAGTGATATCTCTTAACATTTCTAAGTTAAGAATCCTAACTTAAACTTATAAATACTAATATCACGACATTAACCTCAACTTTTAGTCAAAGTTAGGTCACACAAATGTTTCTCAATTTTAGCAAGTTTAGTCCCTCTATTTGAAGTTTTTTTTTTGAACAGCAAAAACTTTATAAATAGAGGAATTCCAGCGAGGAGCTGGAAGACCAAGAAAAGTACATAAGTTTAATACAATTTGAAGTTTTTTTTAACCTTATATTTAATCTTATAGACACTTTGATCTTTATAACCTCCTCATAATAATTATTTTTGAATATTTTCATATTTTAGTTTATTTATTTATATTTATTTTTTTTATTTTAACAAAAAGGCAAAAACTATAAGCCTAAAATGATGAGGTTATAATTTTTTAGCATACATCGTCATTAGCCATGTGGGTTTGAAGGGTGTTAGTGGAGTTTTAAAGCGTAATCATGTTGTATGGAGGCATGAAGGTATGCAAACAAGGATGAATATTAGAGGGGACTGCGATCTCTGATCCCTATATCATTTACACAAACTCTAATCCCCACCCGCCCCGCCTAATCCTCATTAGGGTTGGGTAGAAAAATTATCATCTAGTTCAGGAAACTTAATGGATACCTGTTTAGTAAAAAGAAATAAAATAAATTGTATATTGAAAAATATAAAAGGAATATAAACAATAGTTAAACCAAATTAAAAAGTTTAACTGTTCATACTTCATTTTAAACAAGCCAAACATCGGCTCGAACTTAGGTCACTTTAATTTTCAAGGTCAAGCCCTTTACGTTGTTTTTCATCTCTTTTATGAGCCTGTTAACAACTTTAAAATTATGATATTTATGTAAACCTAAATGCCCATAAAAAGTGTATCTTCCTCCTTTTTATACGTACTCATCGTTGTTCCTTTTAAACAACCAAGCATCATCGGATGAAAGAAAAAAATCGTTTTCTCTTATTTGTTCAAACTCATATGACTGATCATTTTAAGAGTTACAGTACTACTTAGGTATTATTTAGAAGGGTGAATAAGTATAAAAACAAATTATTTATCTAACGTTTTTATAAACATATTTAACATATTGTGAATATATATATGTACTTTCAAATTGATGTCACAATAAAAATTAGACATAATTTTAACTTTTGATCTATTCAAAAAATAATAATTTTTGAAAATATAAATAACTAATTACATAAATATTGTGGGTTGAACAAATATCAACATGTGTTATTGATTACTATATTTTGGTCTGTGAATTAGCTATGTGAATTCTTCATCAATTAAGAATGTATATATATATATATATATATATATATATATATATATATATATATATATATATATATATATATATATATATATATATATATATATATATATATATATATATATATATATATATATATATATATATATATATATATATATATATATAATCGAGTATTAATGGGATGGATAATGCCATATCCCGTCCCGACTCGTCCTAGTTTTATGTATGAAACTAGGTGCATGCTCGCGCGTTGCGCTGAAAGTAAAATTATGTAGTTTAGAAAAGAAATAAATTTACAAGTTTGAACGATAATTGAATGATAGTCCATAGTTTCAAAAAGGCTTTCATTGTCATTCAAGTATTTTGGAAAAAACACTTTTAATGGCAATAATATCGGTACATGTTAATGGTGTGTATGGTACGATATATAGTAAAAACCACACATTGTACGACATATGCGATTTGGAATTTTAAAAAACACAAATTGTTTTGCAAAAGCTCAAATTGTGTTATGTGGTACGATGCATATGGTTTTATGCACGTTGAAGAAGATTCAGAGCTCATATCGAAACCGATTTGCTATCTTTAAAGCTCGACATCTTTAAAATAAAAAGAATTAAACTTTCAAATATAAATTTCTTTGAACTTTAATTATTTGGAAATGCTATCAACAATAAAAATGATTAATGATTTATATAACTATTTTAACTTTGAGGGAAACATTTATTTATAGATTAAGAAAGCTTCTTACGTTGGTTTATCATGACGATGTGGGATCAAACTTTCCTTCATAGTGTTCTACTTTATGTCATTTTCTTATCACATGTCGTTTAAGAAACACAACTTATGGGAAATCAAATATCTATAAATAAAGAGATTAATACATTTCTCATCTCATACAACTTAAGAAACAAATTTCAAAGGAAAGCAAACATTTATAAGTAGAGAGGCTAAAAGCATTTCAGTTTGCAATGTTCCATCAACCACTGGTTTCAGTTTTATGTCCAATTTCATAATATTTGGATGGGTATCCACTGGTGCCCACTTCTATTTTTTTAATTATTCAAATTAATGTGGTACATGATAGAAATTCAACTTAAGCTCTATTAATTGAATGTCATCTATTGTAAGATTTATATAGATATAAATTAATATACTTGTTTGAACTTTAAACGATATTAAAACATTTCTTGTTTGAAATTTTATGTATATAAATCTTATTGAAATGAGAAAAAAATTTACAACGTTGTCACCACACATTAAACAATGACGCACGACGTATTATTAACTTGCATCTGAATCAGGGTTTTAATGGTTTTTAATTCATTTTAATATTTCATATTTTAGTTGTTGCGCTTTTGGAAGATAAGACAAAATAGTAGAATACATTGAAACTTTGAGATAAAGCATGTTTTTTTGATAAATTAACAATACGTTTTGAAAAAATTCGTTTAATCAACATTATAGGATAAGACAACCTAATGGGTGGTATTATATAAGATAAATATAAAATGTTATATAGATGTGCAAAGCAATATGAGTCAAATAAAAGAACTTTAAATTAATATGGTAAAAGATAAATAGTTTATCATATTGTTTCGGTTACCTTTATTATAAGATATATATATATATATATATATATATATATATATATATATATATATATATATATATATATATATATATATATATATATATATATATATAATGGTTCAACTTTATTTGTTAGAATAATTCTCAAATGTTCGCTATTGAAAATTTTTATGTATGTATATCATGGTGAATAAAAAAGATCTAAATTGTTATCACTTTTTTACTACGAGATACTCTAAACTTGCAACCTAATCAGTTTTTAGTAACATTCATCTTTATTTTTTAGTTTGAATACTTTTGGAAGCCAAAATCAAATAGTAGAATCCTTTAATACTTTGAGAAAACATGTTTCTAAGATAAATTGACAATCAATTAATAACAGACTTTGAAAGTCCTATCATGATCAATATTGATGGATATGGGATCCAGTGTGTGATATTATATAATGCAAAGATGAAATGTTAGATAGATGTGTAAATTGATGTGGGACAAAGAAAATAATCAAAATAATATGTTAAAATATAAATCTAACGCATGGTTTTAGATAGTCTCCTTTATAAGAGATATTTAAAACATTCACAATTAAAAAAATACGTGTATACATAGTGATGAATCAAGAATTGTTTACACCGTTGTCACTTTTTACAAAAAATACTATAAAGTTCCAACCTAGTTGGGTTTTTAAAAGTTTTAAGTAATTTTAACTTCACTTTTAAGTTTCAATACTTTTAGAAGTTGAAACCAACAATTACAATCCATTAAAACTTTGCGATAAAAAAATTGTTATGATAAAATGACCACTAAATAATGATAGACTTGAATGTCATATTATGATGAAGATTGATGGATAATGAAAACAAATGAGTGATATTATATAAGTGAAATAGGAATGGTCATATATGAGTGTGAAACAAAGTGGGACAAAGAAAAAAAATTCAAATATTGGAAGTTGAAGAGTTGGGGGTTTAAATGTATATGGTGTAAGGACAAATACTTCATTTATAAGATATAAGATTTATGACGTATCCCCACTTATAGTATGAAATTTAAGATCCATACCCGTTGTGTTACACATTAAGGTAGAGAACATCCACTTTGTTAGGACTGGGTATCTATGGGTACCCTAATCTACATGTCAAATTTGCATCTCTAGTAGCTTAAGGGAAGACAGGGGAAGGAAGGGGATCAGACGCTCTCGTGTATAGTGGTAAAAACGTATTAGATTGTAACATCCTAAGTTTTTCAAATACAAAAGATAATCAAATACATCCTACATCCTCTTTAACAATAACGGAAGCATTAAAAAGTAAGGTAAATTGTAAGAGTGTTACATCTCTATGGAACTCATATGTTCTCTTCGCGCTTAGGCCTTCTCTTTTCTCTTTTAATTACCCCTTGCAATAAGATTCTCTGAGTTACACACATTTGAAGTTCTAACTGGATAAGCCTAGTTACTAGTGATTTTATGGTTTCATGCATATTGACGTTCAATAAATAGAATAATGCAACATCTTTTTAGTTGTGATTCATTATCATTTTTCTTTCCATGCCTAGGTGACACACATTATGGACCTGAAATATTTTGTCCAAAGAACAGGTATACGAACTCAATTCCTTGCGTCGGGCACAACAAATGTACTTATGGCTAAATAATTAGAGCACAGGCTCTCTAACATGAACTCATACCATGTACGATGACTAATATGAAGAGTAAGTCACTATACCCGTTCGCTATACATGTGCCACTAAAATTTCAACATTTTACAAAATAAAAAGTTTACATTAAACATGAAATCTTTCTAGCAATACAACAACAACATGCAATTATAGATAATATCAGTAAAAAACTGTCTACCAAGCAATCACAAAGTTCACATGAAAACTAGCAAGTGATTAAAACTGTATGAACCAAAATTTTAAACTTTTTTTTAACATTAAACAGAATCATTTGTTTAAAATTTAAAGAAAAAAACATTAACAAGTCATCAAAATTACAGGCGTCATTTTTATAACATTGGATTTCATTTCAACTTTCGGAAAGAGGAAAGTGTTCCATGTTACAAAAGCTAGAAGTATCAATTTATCAAAACTCCAGGTAATTTAATTGTAAATTTTGATTAACACTTTACTTACTATTATTATAGCTTTAGCCTTTGACCTTTGAAATAGAGATCAACACTTTTAATTCCAAAACATAGAAATGAATGCGCTCATTAAGTATTGGAATTTAGCTCCTAATTTTCTAGCAACACCTTTAACTACTAGGCTACACAACAATTTAATTATTCTATTTGCCTTTTAATTTTTAAGATAGTTTTTTTCTCGACCCCTTCAACAAAAAGACCCAAAAATCCCTTCTTCCCTACCTAAAACAACTGCCATTTTTATATATAAAATGTTCGATTTTTCTCAAATAACACCAGTTAATTATTTAAAATCATTTCAAAAAGGATGTCCCGAGATTCTTCGAGCTCTATAGTGCCTAAGTTTGAAACCGTTGAAATCTTCTAAATCGCTCAATTTTACTCTCTCATCAAGGGTGACAGGTTTTTGTTTAAAACACATTATTTGCTCCTAATCAAACTAATTACACCCAATTGTTATCCTAAAAACACTGATATCTTAACTAACTCATATATATATATATATATATATATATATATATATATATATATATATATATATATAGATATATATATATATATATATATATATATATATATATATATATATATATAGTTTTTATTGAGTTTTTTACTTAGATGGTGTTTTCAGATTTTGTTCCCATATAAGGAGAAGGGTGGCAGGCCGCCAATATTCACTATGCAAATTGAATTTGATAAATTGGGGGGGGGGGGGGGGGGGGAGGGGTGCACTGTTTGGTTGTGAGGGCGGGAGTTCTTATAAAACTTAATATATTGTAATAAATAAATGATAGAGTAATTAAAGAGGGATAAAAATATCAATTTAGAAATAAGTAAATAATGAGAATGTAAAAGTGTCATTTTACATATAATTAACAGTTTGATATTTATGGAGTTGAACAAAATGACCAAACATGTAAGAAAATGAAACCACAAGAACCCAAGCACATAAGTGCTTTAATAGTCATCTTAAGTTCTTAACAATGCCGAGTTTTGACAAACAATAATGACCAATCATATAATTTTATTAAATAGCCAAAAAAAAAAAACCTAGTACGGGGGAGCAAAACTTTTTGTCAACTAGATCATGTCGTAACCTGCTCATCTATTTAGGTCCTTTCAAAACTCTTAATATACCTCTAATGATTAAACTTTTATTTTTTCCTAAATAGCTATAATTATTACTCAATAGTTTTACCTTTTTACTTTTAATTATTAAGTAATGATGTATAAACTTTTTTAATATAAAAATCATGATTTTTTATCGTGTAATCTTAAATAACCCCTATGTGTGTATGTCGGTATGTGTGTAGGTTGATCCACATACACATATGGTTCAATGACATTTTTTAAACTTATAATGTATATAAAGACAATAGTTTAATGAAAATTTTAAACAAAAAATATAGATATACTTCAAAAATATAATGTACATAAACACAATTGTTCAATAATATTTTTTAAATTTATAAAACTTAAATAATATCTTTTAAACAAGTTTAGAACTTCATTACACTTAAGCCACTATTATTACAAAATCTACATCTAAATAATAGCATCGCTTCCTAATTTACTTTTTCTATTATTTAAATCAATAAATCTTTTATTAATTCTCCATCAAATTCCGAGAGCCGTCAAAACGCGGAGTCGCATGCAAACGAGAACACACATTTCAAGACCATTTTGGCTTTGCGACCCCATATCTTTTACTTTCCTCCTTTTTTTTTTTTTTTTTTTTTTTTAATTTTCCAAACAGTTTCGTTTTTCATCGACCTTTTTAGATGTATCTCATATTACGTCTAATTACTTCAGATACTAAAAAAATCAAATTTTCTTCTAAGTAATGCACATTTTAATTTTTTAAATATAATATACGTTTTGTACGGTTTATTTTTGAAATTGTACGCCAAATTATAAGAGTGTTATTATTCGTATCTTTTATAATTTAATGCATTCTAAAAAAATGATATAATAAATAATTAGATAAAATAAATATTAGAAAAATTATTAAGAGATATTTATTTAATAATGAGGGATACCAATAAAATCACCAATTGATGACAATTTTTGCATTTTAGTTATTGGATTATATTATAATTTGAAGGTCAAAAAGTAATTTCCTCGACTACTGGATGAAAACTTCATCCTAAAGTGAAGAACCTCAAAGAATGTTATTTTAAGTAAGGAAAATATAAATCCTTTAAAGTAGAATTTAGTAGATAAGTATTCCTATCCGAGTTAATTTGGTGAATAGAGATATTGATATTTCCTCAATTCTTTTGTCCAATTTGTAACATTGTTGAGGAAGACTGGAACCATATTTTCACCACTTTGTCAAGTTGTTATGGGCCTGTGGTCTTTTATTAGAAAATGGTGTGATTTAGACATTCTCAGTTTTATTGAAGTGCAAACAAGTCGAGTCTTGGGTTATTTCTGTTCAGTATACCATTCAGAAATGAGTCATTATAGAAGCTTTGATCATGACGTTATTGTGGTCATTTGGGCTCATCGCAATGCCACAATTTTTCAAGACCAAAGATCGAATAATCAGCTTTTGAGTGACATTGTTGTTGATTATTCCTTCAACTGGGTTGTTAAATAGGAATAAGAAAGTCAAATTTCTAGACCGGTTAAAAAATCTCAATCTCTCTATGTTATTGTTTCTGTTGGCTCTTTGCTAATTTTTTTAAATTCAAATCATTCAGTCGTTAAAAAAAAGAAGTTCGTATCTAAGTGCATGTGCATTGTATCTCTTTTAACAAATATAATGCGTAATTCAATAAGATAAATTTTATTAATTGTTACATCAAAATCTTTTTCATAGAGCTATATTAACAAAGTTCATGGATCATAAGTAATCTTAAAAAAAAATTCTAAATCATTGTTAAGGAACAAACATATAAATTTGAAAAAAGAAATTTTCAAAAGACATTGGGTTTTAAGACGATCAGAAATAAAGTTTGTTGTATTTGTTTATATGAAAAATAAAGTATTTTCACATGTTGTATTTGTTTATATGAAAAAGAAAGTATTTTCACATGTTATGTTCTCAAGTGCAAAATCTTTTTAAGTAGAATTCAAGATATAACTTTGCAAAGCTCGTTGCATCACTTTTTTGTTCAAAAGATTTTAAATATTGAGTTCATCCGAACATAATCTTAATAATCATAGATTTAAAAGCTTAATATTATAAATATGTATTTATCTAACTAAATATACAATCGACAGTGAGAGTGTGAATAAATGTAGTATATACAAACGGAAGTCGACAAAATACAGTCAAAGACAAATCATCTTCTAAAAAAACATTAGTATTGAAAAGACATTCTCTTCATAGGATCTTCTTAGATCATATATTACGTAGATATTAGTTTTAAAAAACATAAAAAACACACTAATTATCTTTCTCGATATGTCACAAAATCCTACGATCTGAATGCCAATTAAAATAACATTCACCCAACAACACCACTAAATATAATATTAAAAACCAAGTTTAAAATTCCACCAAAGCAGTCATTTTTAGCTCCAATTCACACCCAAAAGTTCGAACCCACGTTACTAGACCAATGGGTTACTCGTCGATGTTCCATAGCCATTGACTAAACCACCCCATGATGACCCAAGACCCGTTAAGTACCCACCGCCACCGGAACTTGCAGCGCCGCCGTGGTGATCGGAAGAACAAGTTTGATCTTGCCATTCTAAAGCCAAAAGCTTTGGCTTTACATCAAGTGAACTGATCGTATCTTCATGCACATCGTTCCCTTCGTGATTGTATGCGATTAACCCTCTTTCCATGAACGGGTTATTAATTGAATCCAGTGTCATGCCTCCGAACGGTGAACAAAGATTACCACCATGATAATTCTGCGCCAAGATATTTGCACTACCCATCTCTGCAGCGTAACCACCGTTACCCATAATCCCGAGAAACTGACTCCCACCACCACCACCGTTCTCCATGAAATCAATAGCCCTGGTAGCACTACTGTTCAGATTCTCAAACATAAAACTCGGAATATTACTTGAATTCCCGATTCCAAACAAGTTAGACGCAGAAAACTGCATAGATGATTCTGGGTACGAGAGTTGAAGATCAGTCGAGTTCATAATCAAGTGGTGGTTAGGGTTAATCAAATGAGGGTTTTGTTGGTGGTTTTGGTGATGAATGTTGATGTTGTTATCGCTGCTGTGGTTGTTGGTGGTGGCGGATGTAGATTTCTTAGAACTAGAAGAGACTTTCTTGTTTTTCCGGCATCCACCACCAACAGGTATGTTACGGAGGGTGCCACCTTTTGTCCAGTACCGGCGGCAGGTTTTGCAGAAGTAACGTGGCTGGGTTAGCGAGTAGTTGTTGTAGTAGCAGAACTTTGTGTGGGTGGAGTCGCAGCGTGGGCATTTGAGAGCCTGGTCTTGCTGTGGCCGGAGCCTTCTTTCCATTAATGGGCGCGAGCATGCAAGCATGGGATCAGTGATTCCTGAAGGAGATGATGAATCCATTCCTATTTCCTCCTGAATTGCACCCTGGATAAAATAATGAAACCATCAGAATATGTGTCAGGAATTGTACTTTCAGAACATTCAATTCCAAAGTTCGTACACAAAAACAAGACCTTCTTTTTTTGTCTTTTCTTGAAAACTACTTATCGTTTACATAAAAATACGAAATATATAAACCTAAATGCAACAAAAATCCTAGTCTTAAACTGATCGTTTCTTAAATTATAATATTTTTACAAAACCGACGGTTTGTTTATTACGAAAATCCAAGTGTGACAGACTATCTTAATAAGTGATTTCTCTGTTTTCATTTCAGTTGGTGTAAAATAACTGTGATGCATGGATATTGGAGTCTGATTAAAGCGATTAACCAGTCTTCAATTTAATTTGTATAGCCAAGTAGAAAGCGTAATTTTTTCATTCACTGTTTGATAGTACATTACCTTGTTCCTGCAAATGTACTATTGAATTCACTAGCTTATTTCATATAAGAATTCTAGTAAGATATTTGTTATATTTGTAACTAGTGTGAATCAATGATCAACTTTAGAAAAAAAAATTATTGAATCATAAATTAAACGAATTTTGTTATCAACCCAATAATTACAATCAATTTTCAAAATTTGCATCCTTTTTAATGTATGATCATAAATTTTAGCAAGAAGCATGTACCTGAAACCAGTCGGACGAGTCCATGCAAACTTGAAGCGACGTTAAACCCATGATATGATGAAAAAAACTAGTATTAAAGCTGTAAAAATTAGAAGTGAAAATCTCACACACAGTGGGTGTGTGAGAGTATGTATATTTTAGAGAGGGAGAGAGAGTAAATGTGAAGTATGCAATGGTACTATGGGATGGAAGGGGATGTGAATAAGAAGGAAGAAAAAGTAACGGGTGGTGGGATCAGCTGCATCTGTCCTCGGTAACACATTCCGGATGTGGACCCCGCATAATGTCCCCACATGATTAACGATCAAGATCTTATGTATGCTTTTAAGGGTTTTGATCAGAGCCGTGGATGAGTGGGACATCTGAGTGATGGTGACAGTGTGATGTTTGAGTTCCTCGATTAAGGCCAAAACCGAAAGATCATGCTACTGTGTGGGGTCAAAGATTGTCTGTATTGGGGCCCACGAGGTCGCTTGTTACAAGCAAGGGATAAATTCCTTTTGGTGACGTGTCATATTGTATTGTGCCCACGTGGAAATTGTCTCTTTGAAGTTTTGGTAGGGTGGCTAATGATGCTATTTGCCAGCGTAGCAGCTTCTACCCTCTCGAAGTTTACAAAATTTTCTTTTCTAGATCGGACAACAAATTACATGCAAAGCAATTTATATTCTAATGTTTTATCTTTAAGACGATTTTGCAGTCATTAAATTACCGGAGTGATTATATAGAATAAAATTGACTTATATGGGTATAAGTATATAATATAAATTATTTAACGTCAATTTAAAACAGGATTTATAATTAGAAAATTACTGAAAATACCTTATCTAAAGATTGAGTAGGCCGTTTCTTTTACATGTAAGTTTTACTTAAATGTGTTATAGTTAGTTAAATTTAATATATATTATGTAGAGTTGTGATGGAAAAGCATTATAATATTAAACCAAAATGGGTCGAATTAGATATCATGAATTTATTTTGATTATACTTAATATATAAATCTCTAATGATAAAATTAGACAAAATTACAGTTTTGTTCCATGTATACGTAATATTGTAAGTTGGGACAAACTATGTTAATATCACAGTCATGGTAACCAACCTTTGCGATTTCTTTCAAATGTATCCCTCTGTGCGTTACCGTCCACCATCACCGGCTACCATCTCCGATAAAGCCTACAGAAGTTCAAAATCGAAAGGGGCCAATCTGTCCTTGTGTTAATATCTACTCTCTCATCCATAAATTAAGCAGGAACTCGTTATTTAAAACCCGCTCACCCAAATCGCAGTCCAAAAAGGTGTGGAATTACAGTTGACGCACAGGCATACAAAAGATAATGGCGATCATGGTGGCGTTTGTGGAAACCAGGCAAGCTTATGCACTTCATGGACAAATCTTAACCTAGGTCGAAGATTTTGGAGATGCATCAGGTGCGGTTTCGTTGGATGGTCCGATCCCCCAATGTGCAGACGAGCAATGGTGATTATACCTGGTCTGTTACAGGCGAAGAGGAAGCTGATGGAAGATATTGCTGAGCTTGAAGCTCAACTACAGTCATCACAAAAGTACAAGCTCATTCTGGTTGTCTCGTGGATGTTTTTCATAATATTTGCGATGTTTAGCATCTTTAAGTAGGTTGGATGTTAACAGTAGTTGGTAATGGGAACACGAGTGGTGTTTTGATTTGTTGATGGTGGTTCTTAATGTATGTTTATCTAGTTAAGTTACGTTGTTATGTATTTTGCCAACTTCATACCAGTGACTATGTTTGTTGGTATGTTTATCAATGAATATCCAAGTTCTTATGTTACTTACATTCACACAAGTTTATTGCTTACGTTTTTGTTTTTATATAATTCAAGCACCCCTTTAATAAGTAACAATCAATAGAAGACAACTTGTATCATGAATAGAACATCTTAACAACATTCCAATGAATTAAATTTTCATTAAACTGTTTACTGGGAAAACCATTATATTGGCAACGTACTTTGAAGTATACCGTTATAAAGGCAACCTACTTTTCAGTATACCAATATAATGGAACTGTACATACATAAAACCATGGTAAAGGCAATGTTGTTTTGTAAAACAACCAAACAATTATTCAGACTATTGAAACGTATTTGTCTAAAACCAATTTAATGGCAAACTACTTTGGTAATCAATAAATGATTGAAATCATAACACATCATACAACACTACATCAACAAACACAACAATCACATTATAACATAAACCATATTACTTTGTTCATAACAACAACACAAGTCTAATTGTCTTAAAACCAAACAACATCCATCAAATTGTCTTAAAACCACACAACATGACACATAAAATTGTCTTAAAACCATACAACAACCATCAAATATTACAACACAGAAATCCTAAGACAAACATAACGAACATTAACGTCATTGTTTTGTAAACCACACATCACCAAATAAACTTACCAACTTCTTCCACTAATCATACCTTCAGGCATCACTCACACATAACTCACTTACCCCCATTCTTGTCTTTCCCCAAACGGTTACCTCCTTTTGAACTCCCTTCTCCAAATGGCTTCCATCCTTGACCCTTGCATGACCTAGAATTGTGTCCAGGGTTGTGACACTTGCTGCAAGTTATGAAAGTATATTGTTTGGATAACTTCTACTTTCCCTTGGAAGCTTGCTTGTCTTGTGATTCTTTCTCGTCCGGTGCCCTCTTTCTTTTAACCTTAGGTCCGCCCACCTACGTAAACAAATATGTTGTCTGATTATGAATACCATTTATTTGAAACAAAATTAAACTACATAATAAGAAAAATTTTATAGCCTTAATGTGATGCTTAGGGTATATAAGGCTTGTTGGGCAATCAGAATGTAGCCATAACTCAGGGCCATTAATAGGCTCAATGGTGCACGTATACATGTTTCTCCAAGTCTCTAACCTATAACAAGCATGAACCAGGTCTTCCTCCTTCATCACTTTCACCATGATTAGCTTTATCCCAAAGAGCTGCAACTACATGCTTGCAGGGTAATCCTGTAGGCTCCCACTTTTGACAAGAACATTCTCCTTTTTCATGTCAACCACAGATTGTTCACCATTTTCAGATGACACTTAAAACTTGTCATTACCATTCAAAATGCAGTTGCATTTTGCCGCTTCCTCCTTGATATTGTCCAACAACGTTTGAGCATTTGGGGTTAGGACTCCATCACACTTAGCTTGGATTTCTTGTACAGTCATAATTTTTTTCATTAAGTACTCCCTAATATACTCAAGGGCTGATATAATTGGTCTATCACGAGCTAGAACAATAGTTAAACACCTCACACAAATTGTTCAGAAGTATATCAGAATGACAACGTCCTACAATAACAATTTCAGTTATTAGGACTAAATGTTCAAACTATATAGAATTTAAAGTTATCCTTTACCTGAAAAGTGACTCTTTGTCCAATGCTGAGGAGGAATTTTGGACAACGAGACAAATGCTTCTACATTTACTGCCTTCAACTCCTGCATAACAGTGTTCCATTGAGGTTTCGTTGTAGCTCTTGCACATTTTCACAGTAAATCCTTGATTGGTTTGCCCTTCCAATGGAGCTTCATGTTTCATGAATGTGACAAACACAGAATCTATGCTCAGCAGCTGGAAACACTTTTGCCAAAGCAGGTACCAAACCCTAAAAAATGAAGATAACAATAATGGAAGTGGTTACTGTTGTATCAAATCAATTAATTTGAAGAAAAAAACAAAACATAATAATAGGTACCTTCTGCCTATCACTTATGAAAGTAAAATTCGAGTTTTTCTCCAAATCCAAATCTTCTCCCAAGCATTGTAAAAACCATGTCCAAGAAAGCCTGTTTTCTGCCTCAACAATCGCATATTTACTGGATAGATACCGTTGTTTTCATCTTGTGCCACCGTACTTAACACTTGTCCTGGGTAAGGACCTTTCATAAAATCCCCATCTAATCCAAGTAGCTCCCTTTTCCCGATCTTGAATCCTTCCTTCAAAGCTCCCAAGCATATGTAAATTCGTTTGAAAACATGAGTATCTGATACATATACCGGGCATGACTCCACTGCAATTTTGATAGTTGTTCCTGGGTTGCGTAATTGAAGTTCTAGGGCATAATCGTGAAGCATCATGTACTGCTTTTCAAAATCTCCTGTGATCTTGTTTTGAGCAATGACTTTTGCCCTAAATACCTTCATAAACGACAAGCTTATCTTATAAGTACGCTGCAATTCATTGAGCAACGCCCATGTCATACTAGGGTTACCTTGGACCTGGAGGAAAATTTTGATTGCGATGTACCCTTGTGTGACTGCCTTTATATTCCTGGTGGGTTTACATGTATGGGTACCATTGTATGTTTTCACCCTCCACTTTTTGTCTATTTTTGTACACGACACGTACAACACCCCGGGGCAGTCAAACTCTGAAGCTTTGTACTTTTTCAATTTTTTTTGTCCCAACTATCTTCCACAGGGACTGTTCACCTAAACACCTTGCTTTGATCCTTTTTCCATTGTTTTTTATCATCCTTAAGTTTCTTCGTGACATAATAGCAACACTCAAAATAGCTTCTTTTACCACGTTTTTGTCTTCAAAGTACTCACCAATCTGAAAGTCAACGTGGTGTTCTTGTCCCAAAAAACATTCCATAGGATTGTTAATGTTTTGAAGATAAGCCTCCCTTGCACTAAGTTCAGGACCATAGTTTCTGAACTTGTCATGATCAAGTACAACCAAAGAATCTTGTTGGGCTTCTACTTCAATGTCGAAGGGCGATTCTAAAACACTCAGAATACTTTCCACATCCACATTCACTTCCTCAACTACTTCACATGGTTCTAAGTCTACACTACCTTGGTCCTCTTGCTCGTCATCACAGTCACTATCTGATTGGGCTATTTTGTCCACCACATCATGATTGTCTTGTGTTTGACCTTGTTCAACAGTTGTGTCTGCATTGTTGATTGCCTCAAGCCATTCTTTTTTGCATTCAGACGACAAATTAAATTGGTAATGTGTGTCTAGATACCATTGATTTTTTGGATCATGCACATTATAAGTAAATAAGGGTTCCAACAACTCCTCCCCAACATCAAATGGTACTTGAGACCCACTATTAAAGTTGCAAACGTTCAAAATGGCATCGTGGTCATCTAGATCTATGTAGACAGGCTTGTTGTTGCTTGTTTGTTGATCCTCAAAATGCAGGTTATGTTCGAGAATCGACGTTGTCTATGTAAGAAATCTTCCCCCCGACATAGTCCCTTAATGGCGATACTATGAATCTCCCGCCATGGTCGAGCTCCATTGTAATCATACTAAGGTTGCCCGCTGCAAATGATACATAGGTAAACATATATCCAATCACTCACGTAAGGATTTTGTAACATCTATTGCTTACCTGAACCTTCTGGAACGATTTCCTCTCCTCCATCTTCCCGGATAAGATACATTTAGCTAGCTAACAGTGTTCCTGAAGATCGTATGCAACTTCGAAGTGATGATGCCTTCTGCATCGTATCTCCGTTTGGGTAGGATGATATGATGCTCATTTATGGCGGGGAGGCATGCAGACGAAGGGAATGGACGATTCTACCCTAAGACCTTTGTCACCATTTATGGAATTAACGCTGGATACTTGACTTTAACGATCACAGGTACCTATTTGAAATCTAAAGAAAACATTAGTGACCATAGCTGTTATTTTCTAATAGTTTGTCCCAACTTGCAATATTATGTATACATCAGGGACCAAAACTGTAAATTTGTCTAAAATTAATGAGCTTATACTATACGGCGTATACCAAGCATAACACCCTTTGGTGGTGTGGTGTGGACGTCTAGGCATTCGGTGGTGGATCGATAACACCAAGCCCATGCAAGCGGTGATCGGTGGGCGAACAAGAATAAAGTTGGGCTTGGTGCTCGAGCTTCTTTCTCTCTTTGCTAATGCTCAGTGCTGCTTCGGGTGCTTGGTTACACCATGTCTGTAGAGCGAATGTGGTGATGTAGAGCAGTGTGGAGCTCAATGGTGTTGGTACTTGGTAGTTTGGGTATGTATGTATGTCTAGCAGTCTTATAAACACCTACGTATAAAATTTTTACCATTTCTAAACTGCATGACCTGTTACCTATATGTCTCGTTTTTGGGTAAATGATTTTACACTTATTGGTTTAACATACAAAATATAAACTAATCATTTTTCATATAAATTAGCCAAAGTAGCCTCTAAGATTTACCACCGTACTCTTATAACTTTAAACTTTTGGTTGCATTTTAGACAGTAAAAATATTAAGAATTTCTAAATAACATGCAATAATTTTCGATAGTAGTTATAATGAAATGTTTACGATGTTGTATTTGGTTCATGCATGTTGCTTATTCGTCATTCTAATAGGTGTTACATGTTGGATGAGTAATTAAACCATCTTTAACTTGGGTATACGGTTAAGTAATGTATTAAGCTTGTACAAAATCAACCTTTGTATGCATTTATTTCTAAATTCTAATTATTACAGCTATGTATTTGTAACCATATATATTAATACCGAAACATGTTTATTTTATTTTAAGAAGCTCCTAAACGATTGAGATAAGTTGCCATATTTGAAGAAAAAAATGTTTCATTCGGTAGCATAAATTTTTATCTTTTATTTTAAACAAAATGTTAAATTCAAAAGTTACTTCAAGTAGTTTTTAAAACCTTTTAATATTGTACAGCTTTTAACTTTTGATTTTTATACAGTTTTACACATATAAAAGCTAACAATTATTTTGTTCGAACACTTATTTAGTATTAAAAACTAGGACTTCCAGCTTTTATCTACCATCTTTCAGCTGCCAATTATCAGTTTCTAGCTTTCAGCGCTACCAGCTAGATATGTCAAACACTTATATAATATATAAGGACAACAATTAAGATTATGCCGTAAAAAAATACAAAATTCATCTATAAAAATAAAGATGGTCATCTAAATTTTACTTCATATCATTTATATCAATTTGGACATTCCATATGAAATTACAAATTATAATATTTTAATCTGGTTATGTTGAAATATTTCTATTTTCGGAAACCTTTTGATTTGAAAAGACATATACCATTATCAGCATTATAGAAACTTGGTGGTATTGGTTTTTTAGCTCACGAGATACTTGTTGAAAGATATTTTACATTTTGATAGATTACATGCAAACTAAAACATTGTTCGTCTTATGACAAAATACGGATGGTACTTTTATTTATAAACATAGCATTAAAAAATAATGGACTATTGTAATTACTTAATAAATTATATATATATATATATATATATATATATATATATATATATATATATATATATATATAAATATATATATATATATATATATATATATATTTATATATATATGGTCCCGTTCCGGTGAGAATTCTTTTTTCGGTAAGGACTCGTAAATCAAGAATAGTATTATATCACCATAAAAAAAATTGGAAAAAAAATTTGGATCATGGAAAAACAACGATGATCTACAAAAAAAAATTTGTGGATCATTGTTTCATTATAAAAAAAATAATGATCCAAAAGTTTTTTTTCCAATTTTTTTTCTCCAATATAGTACTATGATCCATTTTATTATTTATATTTTTTGTTTATTTTTTTTCAATTTTTTAAGGTGTCCTCACGAGTCCTCACTTTAAGAAGAGTCCTCACCCGATCGCTTATCTATATATATATATATATATATATATATATATATATATATATATATATATATATATATATATATATATATATATATATATATATATATATATATATATATATATATATTTGTCACGTTCAACAAAAATATATGACTGATAAACGTTAATATTAATATTAAAATTTACTATAAATTTATTTTTGAATTATCAATATGAATATGTATTGTATTCACTACTAGAATATTAGGGTAATACTGACGACGATTTTGGTAGCTATTCGGTAGCTATCTCAGTTTACCGACGGGTTTCTGACGGAATTGGAAAGGAGGAAAAAACCTGGTGGGAAATTTTTACCTACCGATTTTCGACGACTCAGTGACAGAATAACGACGGGATAACAGCGTCGGTAAAGCTTCGACGAAATGCCAACGGGATTTGTTTTGTCGACTTTAGCTACCGAATACCGACGAGAAGTATTACCTACCGAATATCTACTGATTCATGTTTTTCAAGTTAGTGACCGAATTACGACGGGAAGCTTTACCTACCGAATAGCTACCAAATCCGCGTTTTCAATTTTGTGACGGAATACCGACGGATGGCCTTAACTACCGAATACCTACCAAATCTGATACTTTTTTTTGTGACAGAAGTTCAGTCACTAATCCGTCACTTCTATTTTTTTAATTTAAAACAATCAAAAAATAAATAAAAATTTCCAACTTTTAATAGTGTAAATGTAGCAAAAAAGAGAATACATGAAACATACAATAACATATATATTCGATACAAAACCTAATAACCCATCCAAACAATATCATTCGGATACAAAAGCTATTCAAGCATCGTGTTTCAAGACGCTAATTGTTTCATACACAAAAATTACAATTGCTTCACAAAAGCTAATTAAGCATCACGTTTCACGACGCTAGTTTCATACACAAAAATTACAATTGCTTCACAATATCAAGCTAAGGATTTGGATCACTTGACGGGTTACCGAGTGGTCGAAAAGAATTTGGACAACTTTGCATAAAAGCCGCCATCATATCTTGCATTTTTTTTTGTTTTCTTTCCATTTCCGCTTGTCTTTCTTCAAATTCTTCCCTCAATTTTGCTTCTCTTGCCTCCATATGCTCTTCCATGGTTTGTAGTTTTTCACGCAACATTTGTACCTAAAATTGGTAAGACGAACATATAGAGTTAGGGAATATACTTTAATTTAAATCATTACTTTTACTATTTTCTTAATAACAACATACTTTCATTTTCAACCATATATGCAATGTACTTTCATTTTTAATCATAATAACAATGTAGTTTACCTTACCATCCATAATAACAACATATTTTCATTTTCAACCATATATGCAGTGTACTTTACCCTACTATACATAATAGCGATATACTTTATCTTGTCATCCATCATAACAACTTACTATATAAAACAAAATGCATTTAATGAATAAGTATACCTCCTGCTGCGACTGTGCGTAGTCTGAGGAAGATGAAGACCCGGTAGAATATGTCTCGGTAACTACCCGATGAATATCTGAAGATCCTATCCCATAGACAGGACCCTTTTTCTTCCCTCCCGTTAACTTAAACTGGCTCTCGAGCCACAAATTAGCGTCACCGATGGCAGGTCGGTCAGCTTCCTCTGGGTATTTTTCAGTCTCTGCCCTCTTATAATCATACTACAATTCACCAAAACAACATCATTACCATTGTACCAAAAACCAAGATAGTCAATATATAAAATTGGTAAACACAAATTACATATGAATCTTCAGCCTTCTTTGAGAGAAACTGCAAATTTGTATGGTCTCCTGCGAAATATCTAGCTTTTGATTCGGCGGTCAAGCGAGTCTGCAGATACACCTCTTCCCATGTGGGTTCTCTACCCAACATCAATCTCTACATTGAAGCATAAGCATTTAACAGTGCCACAACATAAACTAACTTGTATCCTGGAATGTCTTAGCCCTTTCTCCCTAATGTCTTAGCCCTTTCTCTTAATCACAGTGAAAGAACTCGACTACCCTCATATTGTTGATATTTTATAAAAAGGATAATAAGAAAACAGAAATACACTATAATCAAGATTTCATACCGAATCATAAACAAAATAATCGAGCAACTAATGTCATCACAGTTATTCCATCTACAAGGGTTGTGTATACCTTGTTTTCCGAGGGATGAAACTGAGGAAGCAATGTGGGCCGCCGGAGGTTGGGAAGGGTCGTCGGAGGTTCGCCGGCAGTGAGAAGGGCGATAATGGCCGGCGAAATCGAGGAGTGTAGGTCGGGGTTCGAGGAATACAGATCGGGAATCAAGGGTTGTTGCTCGCCTAGCAGTAACAGTAGAGTAAGAGACACCGGTGAGGGACCATTTAGCCGGCGATTGGAGAGCTATACATCGGAATCGTTGGGATGAAGAAGAGAGGGATTGTTTGACAGAAAAACGAAGAAGAAGGGAGGAATGTTATTGGGGGGTTTTACGTCTCATGAGGTTTAGCCGTTTAGGCGGAAACCCTTGTTTTTCTAAACCCTTTTTTTATTGGTATAGTGGGTATTCGGTAGGAAATAAAACCCTGGTAGGTATTTGGTAGTAACCTTAAAAAAATTAAATCATATATTGTGCGTATTCAAGAAATAAAAACGCATCCAACCAGTAGGTTAAATTGACCACATTCAATTTATTTCTTTTTAAAATCTATTTAAGATCTACTCATTTTTTGAATAATTATATACTTATTATATTTATTAATATTATATAAAGATTAATGTATAATGAAAATGTACATATATAAGATCTACTCATTTGTACGTATTATATCCATTTAAGATCTACTCATTTGTACGAATATAAATATTATGTACAATTTGGAGAAAAATAAAAAAAATAAAAAAGTCGGTCACTATTCTGTAGGCAACTCCTACAGAATACCTACCAACTAACGCTATCGGTCACTATACGGTTGGCAATCGGTTGTTCTCGTTTGACGGATTACCTACCAAAATTTTTTATTTTTTAGTTTTCGAGAACTAATTGGTGTTGTTTTAGCTTCATTTTTTTCAACATCTATATTATATATTAGATACTTCATTTTTCCCTAATTATGCATAATATCTATAAAGAAATAAACATTTGCACAACTCGATGGGGAGAAACGATAATAGAATAAGAACAAGAAACTAAGGAACGAGTTGGTTTTGGGTTTTCTTCTAAGGAATAAACATCCCGATGGTACGTGTGTGTATGTACATGTATACATGTGTCTACGTGTGTCGCTCTATTAAAAAAATATGTAGTTATACAAATTATAATATTAAAGGAATAAACGAGTAATTAACTTTGAACGTGTACGTTTGTACATATATAAATATTGTGTACAATTTGGAGAAAATGAAGTAATTGAAGTATAATAAAAATGTTTAAAAAAATGAAGCATAAAAAACAACGTTTAGGCCTCGAAAAATAAAAAAAATAAAAAAGTCGGTCACTATTTCGTAGGCAACTCCTACAGAATACATACCAACTAACGCTATCGGTCACTATACGGTTGGTAATCGGTTGTTCTCGTTTGACGGATTACCTACCAAACTTTTTTATTTTTTAGTTTTCGAGAACTAATTGGAGTTGTTTTAGCTTCATTTTTTTCAACATCTATATTATATATTAGATACTCATTTTTCCCTATATATACATAATATCTATAAAGAAACAAACATTTGCACGACTCGATGGGGAGAAACGATAGTAGAATAAGAACAAGAAACTAAGGAACGAGTTGGTTTTGGGTTTTCTTCTAAGGAATAAGCATCCCGATGGTACGTGTGTGTATGTACATGTGTATATGTGCATATGTGTGTCGCTCTATTAAAAACAATGTGTAGTTATACAAATTATAATATTAAAGGAATAAACGAGTAATTAACTTTGAACGTGTACGTTTGTACATATATAAATATTGTGTACAATTTGGAGAAAATGAAGTAACTGATGTATAATAAAAATGTTAAAAAAATGAAGCATAAAAAACAACGTTTAGGCCTTGAAAAATTAAAAAAATAAAAAAGTCGGTCACTATTCCGTAGGCAACTCCTACAGAATACCTACCAAATAACGTTATGGTCCCTATTCGGTTGGTTATCGGTTGTTTTCGTGTGACGGATTACCTACCACGTTTATTTTCATCACTAAACCGTCGGTATTTCGTAGGTGAATTAGGGTTGGAAATTTCGTCATGTTTCCGTCAGAATGCCGTAGCTAATTACTGACGGAATTTGGTTGGTCACTATTTTTGGTAGCTATTACCCCTGTTTCCTTGTAGTGATTCTTTGTTCTCATATTCCCATTTTATTATGTATATTACCATATATATATATATATATATATATATATATATATATATATATATATATATATATATATATATATATATATATATATATATATATATATATATATATATATATATATATATATATATATATATATATATTACAATTCTTTATCAGTTTCGGATATCAATTAGTAATTAAAGCATATTTCATATAATAAATTAATGTGGATTCACGATTTTCTTCCAATTTTTATTGCTGAATTATTATTTAATATTTAATATTTAACTAAATAATCTTTGAAACTATATATATTAAGCAAACGTTGTAATTTGTGTTTTAAATAAAAGAGGTTGTAGTTCGCCAGTCCATAAATCCGATTGTTACATGCAAATGAGAGTTTTAACTAATAAAAAAAATACTTTGAATGCTCATTTATAGATGAAATTGTATGTCGCTACAAAATTCTTTCTTTTATATGAAACAACTGTGATAATATTTAAATGTTTTTCAACCAAAGACCATTCTAAAGTTGATGCTTCCAGTATTTGAAATTTAGTCAATCATTTTGAAATGTTTAACTCCAAGTGATCAGCATTTTGAACTTCAATCAATCTTTTTGGAATGCTTAACTCCAAATGATCACCGCTAAATCATCAAGATTTTCAAACATTTATAGATAAAGTATATATTATTTTGATTTTCGCCAAACGTGTTATAAGAAATTTTTTAATGATACTCATTATTGGGATAATCAAAGGTTTTTGTGATGATTATATTCCAAGTCTAAAATTGATACTTTGTTCTTTCTTTACACTTTGAGTTTTTTCATCATTAAAAGACAACCCAACGATAAATCAAGAATTTTTGTAGGCCCTCTTTCATTTTATATTTATAATTGATCTCTAATCATTAATACTGCAAATCGAAATCTGATTGTACAATCAATTTTTATTATTTTTCAAAAGAAATATAATATAATATTAAAAACTAAGTTTACAAAGATTGATTATGGGCAAACACTAAAAGTTTTTAGACGTATAGAGTTTGTTGTGATGTTGATTTCATTGGAAAAGAGACGATGCATATATTTGGGATGCATATCGTTTTAAAAGAACCGTTGCTTTTGTATGCTGATTTTAAAGCAATACTACGGATTTGTTATTGATCAACAGTTATCAAAAAATATTATTTACTTATTTAGTATACAAGTTCTGCGGCTCTGATAGTAATTGACTGGGTGTAAAGTAAGTAAATCTACGTTTGTAATTGCTTTAAAATAGGCTTTGCAACTACTATAGATTTGAGGAAATTATACTATTTTCTCAGACTTTATCTTTGTTTTCAGTTACATAAAGTAATTACAAAAAAAGGGGCAAGGTACAGCTTGTTAGTAGATTGCATTGTTTTCTCTTTAGGTTTTAAATCTTTCACACTTCAAGATAAGATTGACGTATCGTACACACACTCACACATACACACACAGAGACACACACACACACACACATATATATATATATATATATATATATATATATATATATATATATATATATATATATATATATATATATATATATATATATATATATATATATATATATATATATATATATATATACACACAAAAGTTCAACAAATGACTAATATAAACCATGGTACCAAAGAACTACTCTCATTCACACAATTATACACTTTACGGTGGACGTGCATCTACCGGATTAAAAAAAAACTCACTTCGTTTTTTTAGTTTTTTAATTTTTAGGGCTTATTTTTTATCGAAAAAAAATCTGAATATATAGAAATTTATAACTTTTTATCCTCTACAATGGCATATGATATTGTCATGTGAATCTAAATAAATTTTTATGTGAATGTAAATGGAATTAACTTTATGAATCATAGTATATTCATTATAAATGATTAAAATGTTGAATTGTTAAAATTTTTCTAACTAAATTAATCATAATATTCATATTTCGGAGTATATTTAAAATACCATATGATATCGATATGTGAACCTAAGTGAATTGTTGTGTGAATGTAAATAATTTATATTGTTAACATGTTGAAGTAGTAAAAAACTTCTAAGTAAATTCTCAATATTATATGATTTTGATATGTGAATATGAATAAGTTTTCGTGTAAATATTTGTAAATCCACTTGTGAATAAAGTATATTACTTATAAATGATTATAATATTGAAGTAGTAAAAGTTTTAAAAGTAAAATAATTACTCATATTCAAATTTTTACAGTTCAGATTCAAATTTTCCGCTAGTTGAGATTCACATGTGAATCTGAACTTTTGTTCTGTTATTCACTGTTGGCATTCACAATGGTATATAATATTGTCATGTGAATAATAATAGTTTTTTGTATAAATGTGAATGGATTTACCTTATGAATCATAGTAAATTCATTTTAAATGATTATAATGTTGAAGTGTTCAAAAAATTCTCAGTAAATTAATCAAATTCATATTTCAGAGTATATTTAAAATACCATATGATATTCATATGTGAATCTTAGTAAATTTTCGTGTGAATGTAAATAATTCAATTGTGAAGTCAGAGTAATTCATTATAAATGGTTAAAATGTTGAAGTAGTAAAAAACTTTTAAGTAAACTCTCAATACTATATGATATTGACATGTGAATATGAGTAAATTTTTGTGTAAATATGAGTAAATCCATTTGTGAATCAAATAAATTACTTATAATTAGTTATAATATTGAAGTAGTAAAAGTTTTAAAAGTAAAATAATTACTCATATTCACATTTTTACAGTTCAGATTCATATTATGAATCCAGACGAGCTGTACTTATAAAAAAATTATTTTTTACATATCAATATGGATGTCTATTTGTAGAGGACAAAAAATTATGAATTTTGGTATATTCGGTTTTTATTTTTGAAAAAGAATATTGTCGAAAAATTAAAAAATCTAAAAAAATGAAGTGTGTTTTTTGTTATAATCCACTACATGTGCTTAGAATGTAAAAAATTTACAACCTAATTTTTAGTCGTTGATGATTTTGATTCCGACGATCGAGATTAGTTCCTTGGTACCATGGATAATTTTAGTCCCTTGTTGAACTCAACCATATATATATATATATATATATATATATATATATATATATATATATATATATATATATATATATATATATATATATATATATATATATATATATATATATATATGGGTTCAATGCAGAACCAAAATATATTGCCTAACTGCAGAACCATATTTTTCACTGTTGATCTAGTTTTGATGATAAAGGTATGATGGTCCAATTAAAAAGAAGATACTGAATTAAAGGTACGTATCCTATATAAAACTGCGCAGTTCATATGTTCATCAATGAACATATGTTCATATATGAACACATGTAAATTACATGAGCAAGGTTCTGTGTTCTCTCTCCCTTTGATCAAAATACAAAGAAAACTTCAATCCCAATAATATCAACCATTACATTGATCAAAGTCTTAAACAATTACATGAGCAAAGTTAAAAAGATAAGAACATATCACGATTCAGTATCAAGGTATCAAATCAAAATATGTTCATTGATGAACATAAATATCCCCTACAACCAGTGTTTCTAGTTTGTATTGATTCCTCTGATTCTCATCGCAATATCAAAGCATTTGCATCTTCTACCTCCTGCAAATTAACTAATGAAAATGAGATAGCTAACCACTGCGTCGTAATCTGCTGATTAATGGTCATAGTTCATTGATGAACATATGTTCCGATGAACACACCAAGAATGTGTGATGCTCCTACTATGATGCACAAGCAGCTAAAGCATAAACAATCAGAAAAATAGCTTTTATTATAATAGAAAAGAATATAACAAAAAGTCTATATCGTTCAACCAATCCACCATCTTAAGCAATCTTTGTACAGATCTATAAAAAAAACACAGGCATATCATCAAACACTTTGTGCGCATCCCAGAAAATCATAACATAGAAATAGAGTTCTCAAAGCTAAAGAATTATTCACTTTTGGTTTTTAATTCAGCAGATTCAGAAATCGTATAACAACCCAAAATCGGATTCAATTTTTATTCAGATTTGACTTATGCAAACTGTAGAAAATACGTAGAAAATCCCTCCATCAATTTTGATTCAAATTTTATTTATACGAGACATTACTAAACATTAATGAACTGACTTGGCTATATCAGTATCCATATTTTATGATGCAATTTCTGTCGACGTTTAAAATTGAAAAGGGTTCAGTAAAATCAAAATAAGATCCTTAGCCAATATATACACAAAACTCTCTATATGCAAGTCAACCAACATCGCCAAGCAATTGAAGCTTACGATTTATATCAATCGTCCGACAGATTCATCCATCAATCCAGACATCCAGTCAAATCTGAGGATCTATAATCAGCTATTTATTTCGTCAAATAATTTGAAAGTAAGCAAATAGATAGAACTTAAATTGTCCAAAAATTTTGGAAAAAAAATTGAGAAGGACTCCAGATCGACGTAACATAAAGTCAGAAAGTAATCATACTAGAAAAACGAAAACAAAAGAAAACGAAAGGTTTCGCCATTATGTGTGAGGATATATATATATATATATATATATATATATATATATATATATATATATATATATATATATATATATATATATATATATATATATATATATATATATATATATATATGATTAGGTTCAACTGAGAACCAATAAAAAATTGAGAACTAAAAAAACTAATCTAGACCACATATTATTTTATAAGTGTTTGATCCAAGGGTTGTGGGGTTTGATTGTCTACAACGCGTTCACATTGGTAAACTCCATTATATATACAACCATCCGATAAATTGCGTCAATGCCGAGATTAGTTCTCACGGTTCTCAACTTTTTAATGGTTCTCATTTGAACCCTACACTATATATATATATATATATATATATATATATATATATATATATATATATATATATATATATATATATATATATATATAATATATATATATATATATATATATATATATATATATATATATATATATATATATATATATATATATATATATATATATATATAATGGTTCAAATGAGAACCACTAAAAGATTAATAACCGTGAGAACCAATGTTCACACATTAATAATCATGTTTTTTTTCACACTTGTTTATTATGTGAAAATACATCAAACTGAATAAATTTCCTTATTTTTAATACGTTTTACAATATTCATAATATAATCAAATTTCTAGTTATTAAACTGTGAATATTATAACTATTTTTTTCTTTAAAACACATCAATATTGATATCTAATACCAAAGGAAGGATAATTATATATTTTTATTTGTTCGATAATTTTATTTTGATAATAATTTACTCAGATTCATATGTCAATATCATATGATATTTTAAATATACTCCGAAATATGAATCTGATTAATTTACTTCAAAAAAATTTAACACTTCAACATTTTAATAATTTATAATGAATTTTTTATGATTCATAAGTGAATTCTACTCATATTCACACAAAAAAAATTTCAAATTCACATTACAATATCATATGGTATTGTAACGCGAACAGTGAATAATAGTTCACATTCACATGTAAATCTCAACTTGCAGAATTTTCAAAAAAATGAGTCATTTTTTGTACATCAATATGGATGTCTATTTGTAGATGACAAAAAGTTATAAATTTCTTTACATTCATATTTTTTTCGATAAAAAAAGTCTTAGAAATTTAAAAAACAAAAAAACGAAGTGTGTTTTATTTATAATCCGGTGCATGCACGTCTACCGTAAGTTGAACACTCATGTGGATGCGATCAGTCCTAGGTAACATGGTTTATATTAATCATCATTCTATGGTCCTGATGTCTAATGACATAAATAAGGTAATAGCATCACACTAGAAACTCGTTTAGAAGCCAATAAATAATCTCAATGATCAACATCTATGGAACCTCACACATGAGACCATGGAATGGTTTTCAAGATCCACACCTAAGAATTTAGCTTAACCATCACAAATACTAAAAAATTTCACGAAGATTAAAAAGGGAATTAATCTCAAAAGTGCTTTGGAAACACTCAAGTCAACACATCCTAAGTGATATGCACATATAGAATGCTTAAAATAATTTTAATTTAAATAACATATTTCTACAATGAGTAACTTTCGAAAATGTCTTTAAAGAAAACACCAATTTGATATAATAATCACACAACATGTAAGAGTTTCATGATACATAAAAATCACTTCAAACCCATTAATATATTTGAGGACTTGTACTTTTGGTATTTACTCACCTTTGCACTCCGTGCTTCTTCTAAGCACCTTACATCACTTCCAGAGTGTTATAAACACTTAATGACCACTTATAGTTAACACTTAAGGTCTCAATCAATCATAAGTTTCATAAAATCAAGGATAAGCACTACTTCCATTATTAATTATCTTATTTCAAACACATCTAGCTAACAATAAGTAATAGAGAAGGTACAGAAGATGTTTGCGCTTGATTGGAGAATTTAAAATCTTGGGCCCCCTCCAAAGGATTACTCGACCGAGCCACCTCATGCCTTGGTATGGACTCCACTGAGATCCCCCCTTACCCAGTACAAAAGTATTATAAGTAAAAATGCTTGTATGATGTCAAAACTTTTCCAAACACTTCTAGACCACCAATGAACCTAAATGCAGAGGAATCTTCTCATTATACTATATGTGATGCTGCATGAGTCGGTAGCCTAAGTCCCTTAGGGTAGAACTATATACTTAGACTAGTGTAGTCTTTATTGTTGATTGCTTAGTTGTATAACTTGTTCTTATGACTATGCAGGGTGTTAGATGAACGGGGTTGACCCATGAGCCAAACAGAAGATCAGGTGCATCTCGAGAGTCCTCTAGTGTAGGCAGAACGGGGTTGGCACGCGAGCATATCAGATCAGAGCTGGTTCGAGAGCCATTATGCGGTATGCTTGTTGGGTGATGGAAGGTGTAGGATTTTGGGAAACTCACTGATCTTTGTGTTTACTCTCTGAAATTAAATGTTTTCAGATACTTCTTCAGATAAAAGGAAGAACATAACTTGACTGTACTTGCATCTGTCATGATCATCTTTCAGACTTCCTCTGCCAGTTTTCCATTACTCGAGATTTTTGTAATATGGATTTTGGAATGTTTTTTTTCTTTAACATTGAACAAATGGGTATTTATGATATTTTAAATGGTTTTGACGATTATACTTCGTTTTAAAAATAAAAATTTTGGTTGTGAAATATTTGTCTATTACTTGGGATTTTGACTCGATCATAAAACCGATAAGAATCAGTCCCTATAGTAGTTACCTATTTTTAGAATTTGGAACTGATTCTCCGTTATACATTTGGAAGAATCCCAATAAGTTATTCTTTAAAATGCCTAGAAGGCTCTAATAAGTTTATATAGATGTGTTATTGGGTATGTTTCTTTCATAAAACAATGTCGGATGACTTGTTTTTTAGACTTATGTTTTTCACACATGTCAAATCAGATGTGAGTTCGAAAGAAATAGAGTAACAAAGCT
>CM042017.1:7070000-7147500 GCA_023525715.1 Cichorium intybus
ACCCTTTTCTTCCAAAAAGAAACAAATCCCTAATAGAGCTTAAAGAATATTGATCTACAAGCTTGTTTCCTTGTGCTTTTTAGGGTTCAAAATCAAATGCAACCCTCCCCCTCCTCCCAAAAGTTTTTGATTTTGATCTAAAAACACCAAAATTTACTTTGAAATGATCAATCGTAAATGTTATTCTTCTTCTATCTTTTCCCCATCTTCTTTGAGGATAACCGAGCTTTTTATATTCGAATAAAACAAACAACAAAAAGACGATGAAATGGTCCCGTAAATTGGTAAGGACCATTACTATTAAGAATATATGTGTCAATGCAGTTATTTGGACAATGGTTATATATGATAGATGGCTGGCTTTTGTTATGATGTATATTTTTTTATTTTTGGAAATAGTAATTTTGTGTATTTAATTAGAAGACTAAATGGGTGTTTGTTGAGATGATTTGCCTTTTTTTGTAAAATTTTACTTCGGACAAGAAGAAAGTTTAAAGCTCTTGAAAAAAAATCTACCTCACTTTATTTATGGGATATTTATTGTAATATAATCAATGCATCTTGTTGATTCAAATTAAGTCATTTTGCAATGATACAAATGAACAAATAAAATGTTTTCAATATAATTACAATATTGTTTTATTTTTAACAACGGTTTTTCCTCTCTTTGTTCCAGCTAAAATAAAAATTAGGAGTCACTAATAAGCAACTCGTTGATGATTAAATATTTTCATAAAGTTACAAAAAGTATACATGAGACGATTGTAATTAACCAATTACTAGAGTAAGTCAATGCGACTGATAATAAGATCAAAACTTGAGGAAACAAGAAAAGAAACCTAGAAATTGCTTAAGATATAATATAGAATGTTTGATAATAATATTAAGGGTTTAACCCTATATAAATAGGGATATAAAATGGACTCTTGGTCTGACCTAAACCCTAATGGGTATTAGGGTAACTCTAATCACTAACATCCCCCGCAGTTTGATCGGGAGGGAGACGATTAAACTGAAAAAATAAACAAAGCATAATTGAAAAACTGCAGCAGCGGCGATGACAGAACTCTGACGATGGCGACTAACAATGACTGCTCGTCGGAGATTAAGAGATGAGGAGCGGCGGCCAGAGGCGGTTCCGTTGAAAAAGAAGAGAGAGTCGTGACAGCGATCATGGAGCCGACGACAGTGGAGTCCGGAGAAAGGCAGCGAGCAAAGAGAGAGGGCTCGAGCTGAGGCAGACAGAGCCAGTTTCTGCGAGATCAACGACTGCAGTCTTGATAGAGGGAGAAAGACGACTGCAAATCATAGACTGTCCGACAAAGAATGTCCAGAGGAGAAGAGGCCATCAAAAGAGTGGGGCCGTAGCAGACGAGACAGTAGAAGAATCCGATGATGGAGCTCTGACTTGGTGTCGGCGGCTGCATTATTATTCATGAAAAGAAAGAGGGAAGGGAAAAATATCGAAGGCACCTCCGATGACTAAAAGGTCGCCGGAGGTGGCGGTCGGCGGGCGGGTTGTGGTCAGCAGTAGGGCTTTAACCTAGAGCTCTAATATCATGATATAATATAGAATTGTTGATAATAATATTAAGAGTTTAACCCTATATAAATAGGGATACAAAATGGGCTCTTGGCCTGACCTAAACCTTAATAGGCTAACCTAAACCCTAATAGGTATTAAGGTAACCTAATCACTAACAATAATATTCCTTAAGTTTTTAAAACTCACTTTTTTATGTTTTCTAAATTATAACCAAAATTTTTTGAGCTTCTTTATTTTATTACAAGAAATCATATCTACTAAAGGTAGTGTTTTGTGCGTGACTTAGAGTTGTAGTAATCAAATTTTAGATTTGACCAAAAATATCATGTTTTTCATTATTTGATCGTAATTAAGAAGTAGGCTGTTCCTATTTTGCAAGATTCCTCTTGTTTTTCATGAAAAAAAAAATCTTTCTAATTTGTTTATCATTATCTTATCAAAATAAGAAGAATTTATTAAACAATCAGACACTTGATTATTCGATCATGATAATTTAGATTAAACGAAAATATATCCAAAACAACATTTGTAATGATATAATTTCTTTTAATTTATTTTTTCGATTCAATATCAAATAAATCTTTTTAAAATATTCTAAAATTTAGATTTTTTATAAATGTTGATGTTATATGTATGTATCTTGAAAACAACATAATGTTTATGGTTAATATCATAAAATGATAATCACTAATACATAATTTGTTATTTAGGTCACTTATATTTTAATTATATTAAATCGATCAATAAACTTTTTTTTTTAAATTCTCATTACACCATTGAATACATTTCAATTAAATAATTATGTCAAATTTGATGTCCATTTGCATATAATGTCAGTGTCAGAATATAAATTCTGCAATATCGAATGTCACATTGGATATCCAATATATAAGATTCAGTATCAGATTATCTAATTAAAATCCACCAAATGATATAATAAGAATTTAAAAAAATAATGATCTATTGAATACAGTTAAAATACCAATAATTTAAAAAACAATTTATATATGATCTGTTTTTATTTATGACATTAACCCTAGTATTTAAGACTTAGTTAAAAATGTTTATTTATTTATCATTTATTTCAGAAATCATCTGATTAATATATTTACATGTAAAGCTTAACAAAATTGTTAAAATAGGATTGAAGGAATTTTATGAAATGTTGCCGGCAAAAGTGGGTTTAGGAACCGATTAAACCGGGAGACAAGGAGAACCTAATGGATACGGTGGGGATGATTGTGGTCCACCTCAGCAACCCTGATGATGACGCATATGGTCACACATTACCATCCTCGTTCCTCGTGCAGTCAAACTGATTCTACTCTCTTTGTGGGTCCATATCATGCCTTCACATGGTATTCTTCATTCACTCCAATCAAAACGACATCAAATCATCAATTTTATATTACGAGTTTAAAACTCTAAATAAATATGCTCATACAATACTAATTTCTTTTTGAGGTCACGAATCTTATTTGTTTTGAAAGTATGTTACATAAACTTGAACCTGATAAAAAAAGGCGGCAGATAAATTGATTTAATAATTTCTTTTTGTAGATTTTTGAAAATATATGCAAGGTGATCGAGTACCAATCTATTGCATATGGAGTATGTAGTTTCATTCACTTATTCAACATAACGCTACGTGTCCTACCCGTCTTGGTATTTTTAGGGTTAATAATTTAAAATGATAACATATCATCTTACTTTTAATCAACAAATGTTTTTTTTACATATTTGATCATTAAACTTATTGTATATGTTCAAAAAACATAAATATTATCTGTTGTAACATATAATATTTGTATTTCTTTAAACAATGCAAAAATTCAATGGTCAAATGTGTGCAAAGAAAACATTATTGGTCAAATATGAACATAAAAACTAGTGTGTTACCATTTTAAGTCATTAACCCGAAAAAGAAGCTCTATATCAATGAACAAAAACATGTTTGTTTTTGTTTCATGAATTCTAGTGGAATTTTAAAGAACCGAATGTAAGATTATATCATTTGGCGTATTTAATTGTCAAATGGAATATATTTGATTCTTTTAAATGCATAATTTTAACAAGGGTAAAGAATTAAAATTCATTTGTCTTTATAAATAAATTATATAATTATCCTTTAAACTCAATTTAGTTAAAGAACAAATTAAATGTTGTTGGTCTTAGAGACAGATTCACACAAGTATAATGACAGAATCACCCACAAGATTTGAAATTAAATCTTTATTACTGAAATAGCTTCAAGAACACGAGATAATCAGAAAACAAACTTTGATTAATAAACACATTCTCGTACATCATTCACATAGAATTATGTTTTTCATTATATAACAAAAGACTAAGTATCCAAGACTTACACAAAGTATAGATTGTCATCCATATCTAATCCCTAAATATGAGGGGCCTTTTACTATGCTTATCATTATATATGTTGAATATCAAACACATACGATTCTTATTTATATAGGCACGTCATGTTAATATTAAAGGACTTCATTAGCGTCTGTTGAGTCATCAACATTAGCTTAAGTTCTAAAGCTTAGCGTCAGCTCATGCTGATAGACTCAGTCTGCAAAACTTATCATCATCAAATCTTTATTCTTACTCAACAATCTCCCCTGATTTAATGATTTCAAAACTCGTAATATCTATACCATACTAAGAAACTCCCTCTATACATTAGATAAAATTCAAATACAAGTATGCATGTGTGTGTGTGTCTCTCTCTCTCTCTCTCTCTCTATATATATATATATATATATATATATATATATATATATATATAAATATATATATATATATATATATATATATATATATATATATATATATATATATATATATATATATATATGATTAAATATGAATTGCATCTATTGTGTGAATGTAAGATCAATTATGGAGGTTCCGCTCGAAATATTCTACGGCTTTAGATGCAGGGTCTAATCGTAAATATATGACAATTAATTAATCAGATTTTACAATTAAACTCTTAAAATGTATTTTAGTCTATTAATCAAATTTTAAAAAATGAATCCCTTATTTATCTCCTAATTTGGTGGGATTTAATAAAATATTTAATTTTCTAATTAAATAAAATTTAACATGTATTTTCTGATTAGTAAAAAAATTATATTTAAAAAACGTAAATTCATTTGATATTAGATGAAGACATATATATACAAAATTTCAATACTATATTCTTTAAGAATCTATTTGTAAGATACACTATATTCTTTGTTTAAATGCAACATTCTTGAAGAATACGCAAAAAAAAAGGTACAGCAGATACTACAGTCTTGAAGAATATGTTTGTAAACATGTCAAATTGAAATACGATAATATACACAAAACTTAGAATAATATACACAAACTTTTTATACTACATTCTTTGTTTAAAATACAACATTCTTGAATAATATGAAAAAAATTAACATATACTACATTTTTCAATAATATATTTGTAAACAAGCCAACATATACTACATTATTCAACATATAACAAAATTTTTCTAGCATCGACGATTTCTAAACATTGATAGAGGGTTCAGTTTCGATTATTGGACATTGGGGACTTCCGAATTAAGAATTCTGGTAGAATTCAATTTGAGAAATCTTTTGTGTGCTCTATGATATGGTTTGCGCTGGAGCTTTGTCCCTTACACATGTTTCTTCAACTGTACATAAGGCTTAAATAGGGGTAGTAAAACATGGGCATGCTTTATTCCACCAACATAAGGAATGAATACACCTAACTCTTCTGCCATTGCAAGAAGAACTTCATCATCATCATCATCATCATTGTTTTCCCTCAAGAATGGAATTAACTTCTTTAGTTCGTTCCCTTCTTAGAGCTCAAGCAATTGTTGATAGCCTTCTGATGGAATTTAAACACAATTGGATGTTATCATTCTTCAGCTTGTCTATTATGATTGCTATGAGATACAGAGGTTCGTTAACTGTTGACATTGTAGTTCACAAACTACTGCACTTTTTTTAGCAAAATTCGTACATGTCAGGAATCTCATGACAACAAGGTAAATTTAGCAAAAAAAATTGAACAATATAAGATGTATAGCGTTTTTTCAGTTCAATCCTAGAACTTATCTGAGACAATCAATGAAATTATATTATATTTCATATCAGTTTGAAAATTTGAAATGAAATATATATATATATATATAACAAAAGAAATATAATTAACATAAAATCTATCTCTGCTAGACTAGTTAACCTCAGTAAATTATCAGTAAAAAATGATTGACAGTAAGAAATGTGAGATCCGTAAATAACATTGAAATAAGAATCTAGAGACTAAGAATAATCAAACATATGGAATAACATGATAAATCTGTCAAGCACATGACGCCTAGGGCTTACCGGGTTGTGCTAATTTACGTATAGTTTGGATCAAATAAATCGAAAGTTTAAAGATCAAATTTGAAAGATTACAGAGAAAAGATATATATGTAGCGAGGGAGGAAAGTGAAACACCCTCATTTAAGGCTTTTCATAAATACATCATTTTAACCCATGGTTTATCATCATTATTCAAAAATCATCCTTAAGTGAAAACTTTAATTTCAACATCTTTAAAATAAGTCATTTTTTGTTCAAAACCCCTTTTAAAACACATGGGATTTATTGAGAAATAATTCGGGTTTAAGTTGCGGAAAAACCATTCGGTCCCACTTTAAATAAAACGTCTTGGTTTATAAAATAGCAAGGTTGTTACAATCCAATTACCATTACACAGTTTAAATGAAACCACACAATTCGTGGCCTTCTAAACATCCAACTCTTCTAAAGTCATCTAAACTCCTCAACCTTAGTACACATCAAAATAAGTTAGGCAATTGAAAAGCCTAGTGAGCTTACCCGAGGTTGACCCATTCAGAGTGGGCAGTGAACTACCATACTCGGAACAAACCTCCAAAAATAGTTTTGACACACACTTTAAAAGTTGTTTAAAACATCATAAAGATTTACTAAAAAATGGATAGTTATGATATGCAATGCAATGCATGATGCAACTATCCCAAACCCATGTCCATCTCATAAAAGTCCAACTCACCACAATGGCACCTACCTAAGTTCACAAATGACACGCACAAAGCATGTCACTCGATCCCCGTATAGACAAAACTAAGACTAGTGGCCATCACACTATCCCCATGAGGGTTAGCAATTCCCTCATGTGGTTCCCTACTGTCGGGAACAGTTTTCCCTCCATCCGGGACAAACATCTCATTTTTGGGCATTTGGCCCATGATTTCCCTAAATACGGGACAATCATCTCATCTTCTTCATAAGGTTCACTTAGTCAATCCCATCATATATGCAATGTAATGCACAAATAGGATGCTCAAAACATCTTTCAAAACATCATCATAATCTTTATTTGAAAACATCTTTAGAAACTCATTTTCATGCAATGCACAAGTAGTAATCATATAACACATTGCACATAATAACATGCATGAAATATAATTGATAACACACACAAAAGGTAGTGAGAAGGATGTGTACTCCCGGTAAACTCACCTAAGGTCAACCGACGAGTCAACACTAACCCCACACAAGGTTTGATGCATTTGGAGGCACTCCTAGACATCAACTCTTCCATCAAATCCCTTTAGTTGTGTGCTAACTCAAATCCTTAGTACCACCTTCAAGTCATTACAATATACCTCCTTCCTACAAGACAAGAATGGAAGGTGTCATACTCGTTTCCTCTGAAAGTCACACTATAATGACTTCTTTTGATATAAGAAGGAACCATTATCCACCATCCCAAAATGAATTCCTTCACTCTCTATATAAGGAAAATCTTAGTTAAAACATTCCCAAAATTTGGCATTAAAACGAGAACGAAAAGCCCAAACCATAAAGCTCAAAACCCAAAAACTGAAAATTCTGGCCAGACCCAGCTACACATGGTCGTTTAAAATCAACAAGTAAGCACAGACCCTCTACACGGGGTCGTGTAGCCTGGCACAGGGTCGTGTACAACCTGATGTAGCTCCGATTTTGGTCCTTTTCACCCCTTTTTGACCCAATTCAAGTTCTAACACTTTCCCCAACTCATGGACATCAAAAGGACATGATTCAACCTCAATTTAAACACAATTACACTCAGTTTAACCACCCAATATCATCTCAATTGAACCAATTCAAAGTTGTGATCATAACATTACTTTATAGCCTTTAACCATGGAATGTTCAATTCCAATCAATCAATTGACGAATACAAGTGGAGATTCCTTCTTCCATTTCGTGGAATCATTAGGAAATGATCCTTACTCCACTCTTAATTCAATATTGATGCAATAAACCCATTCATCTAATAGACAATAGATCCATTCACCATATACATGAATAAAACCCATTTCAACACCCAATTCCCATATTCTAGCGATTCAAGGTTTAAGATTACACATCAAGGGTTGGAGTCCTTGGGGAAATCACTAGAAATGGATCCCCACATCCAAAACCACCATATTCATCCATCAATTTCTATATTTCTCAAGTAACCATCAAATCCCCAATTTCTAGGATTCATAACACCCATTTAAATCTAAATATTGGTTCTAGATCATCCATGGATTGAATGTAGACCCCAACAACTTAGAAACACAAAAAAAACTTGGGAATCATAGGAAAAACCTCATCCTAACATTAATCTATAATTTGGTCCAAACCCCAAACCCTAACTCAAAAATCTAAGGCTAGAAGGAAGGGTTTATACATTAGGTTGCTTGGAAGCTTCTAGTATTTGATCAATCTTCAAGAACAAGCAACAAGTCTTCTTGGAAGAGATGAAAATCGCCATATACCACTCTTTATAATCTCCAAAAAAAAGTGAATGAGGCTGAAATGGGGGAAACCCCCATCAAAACTGGTCATCTTTCAAGAATTTGCAACATTAGTCCCTCTAGTTTGGTCTTTCTTCACCCAACACCCATAAAGTCAATTCTTCTGAATAGAAGTCTCTATATTCACACTTATGCCCCCAAATATGATTAATTTTTTCACTTGAGTCATTGTGTAGGTCAATGCTAACTCTTAGTTTCACAACTTGACAAAAATGGCCCTTATCACCAATTTCTTTACATTATAGGTCCTTAATATGAACTTAAGGAATTATTTAGCTTAATCTAAGTTTCTACCTCAATTCCTTCATAATATTTTCTAATCCTTCTAAATCCTTGACTAGTCAAAGCTCACCGGTTAAGTTTGGCCAAATTGACAGTTTTAGTCCTTATGACAAAATTTCTCACATTTGGTTTACAAATAGATTCTAAAAACTTCATGTCATCTATTTAAACATTATTTGGTCATTGATTTACAATATTAAAATATAATAACATATTAAATTTATTTATTTATTTGTTTTCTTTATTTACAAAATAAACTTTATTTTGTTGGTTTAAGCCCAAAACTCATAGGCCCAAAACACGGATGTTACAGAAAGCGACGTAAAGAGATAGGAGAAAATCGATGAAACCTACCGGTGGTGAGGACTGTGTTTCCCACTTTGATTTGTTAGATTCAATGGGACTTCTTGTTGGTCCACCGTACGGAGGGGGAAGAAATTCGGTATCAATGTATTCTGTAAACGTATTCGAACGCCGTTTTTGACAAAATGAGACTTGTTTAGGGCTGAGGGATGCAAGGTCGGTACAAAGAAGAATCATGAATGGGATATTCGAACGAGCGTATAATCGACGAAGAATATTAGAGAATATTGAGATTAAAGTGTGCCAGATCGATGTTTCTCCGATTGCAGACAATAAGGAAGGACTCACGCACATGAGTTGGACCTACATTGATTGAAAATCGGCAGTGGTTTAAGAAGAGAGAGAGATAGACGGATATTAATATTTCCATTTTTGATTCCATAAATATAGCCTTTAATTTGGGAAATTTAGTTAATTAATCAATGGAATTTAGAATTATAAATTACAAATTGACTAATTTGTCGTTAGATGATGATTAGTTCACGAGTTGTCCTACAATCACACAATACTTATAGTTTATACTTGAACCTAAATCTCTCTCTATGTATGTGTGTGTGTGTGTGTATATATATATATATATATAGTGTGTGGTAAAACTCGGCCGACTAATCAGGATCGGGTGTTGTCCGAGACGCTTTTATTGAAATCAGCTAAAATACTCGAACTCAGTGCTACTCATTCAAACTCTATGCTACTCGGTCAACATAGGAGCAACTCGACAACTTTGGTATAGGTCAAAACTCGGAAAAAGTCGGTCAAACTCGAGAAAAATCGGTAAAACTTGAAAATTTTGACGTTTTTTAAGAAATAAATAATTGTAATTTCTAAGTATTTAGTTTAGAATATATTATATATTTACATTTTTTTATTTAATTTAAATTTTATTTAATGCAATTTAAATTTGATGCAATTATGGTTATATTCGGTATTTCAATGTGTATATTCATATAACATGTATGTATTTACCTAATTCGAATACTCCCAGCCTAGGCCGAGTACTCGCTACTCGCTAGTCGACCGACCTGGAACCGCCTAACGACTTTTGCTACACTGCTATAGGAGCCTTTGGTATATCATCAGTCCTAAAAAAACACATTACCTTGTTAGCATCCTAGTTGAATATCACATGGACTGACTTAGTTATCAGGTTGAAAGGCACTGGTTGCACTTCAGCTGTGAATCTGTTGTTTATCTTTGTTTCCTCGTATGGTAAAAGATAAGTAGTAACAACTTGAGACTTTGAGTTTCTGACCCTTCTTCTTGATGGAGCTGTTGATGAAGCTGATGGTTGTGCTGATTTAACAGGTACCAAACCCAAAATGTTGCACCTTTTCAATTAAGAATCTCAAGGCAATCCTCAATTCCTGAACATGGATTCCCTTGTGCCCCTATGTGACTACCAACATATGAAGCCACTATGTGTACCTATAATAAACCAAATTGGTCACCATAGTTTCTTATTTGTCTAAGTCCTGAACATTCTTTATAGTGATGAAGATGTGCAAGATCTTTAGTCTCTTGGTCTTAGTGCATCTTATCCTGATGATTTCTTCTTGTATGAACTATCTAGTCAACCACTCCTTCTAACTTTCTGGAATATTAAATTTTGTTCAATTCATCCAGCCTGTTTTGTGAAGCCGATTCAACTATTCTATTCTCCTTCTTTTGCTCATAGCCTTTTCTATGTCCTTTTAAATGCCCCTTTGCTCCTTTAGAGAAAGTTGAACATCTCTAGTTTCTTCTTTTAAGACCTTCAAAGCAGTCTTTTACCCTTCACGATCTTTTTTTGCAAGAGCACATGATTGTGCTCTTTGGCTATCTCCATTGCCTTTTCAATTAGTATATGTAGTTCATTTGCAATCTTCTAAACGGATAAGAGGTCTTCAAATTATTTTTTTGTTCCTTTGAGAATATACCAACTGTATAGGAGGATGTCTTTTCTTGATCATAGAGCTAATGTGAGCATGGTCATCTGAACTCGAACTAACATGTTGCTCCCCCTCAGTTTGCATCTCCCCTTGAGACCACGACTATCCTCGGTGTTTGAAGATTATGATTGTGGTCCTCTAACACTGATTGCGACAACTTTGATTGGATCTTAGAAGTACGAAATTTCTATAAACCCTTCGTTATCATCCGTTTCTTTAGGTTCCTCCCCTATAGACATACTAATCTCCCCATTTTTAACATCATCACCATGATAAAAGATAAAGGAAAGATCCACAAGTGATGTAATAACATAAGAGGGACCAGCAGTTGAACTGGCTGTGGCAAGGAGTGGAGCTGATTGAACAAATGTCATAGATGTATCATGAGATGGAGAAAAAAATAGGAAAATTATTCATTGGCAAATTGAGTAGGTAATGTAACGGGTGGATGAGATTTGCTTGATAAATGAACAATACGTTTGTACATTTCTCAATTTTGTATAAAATATGTTAAATATTATGATAAAAGTTAATTATTACAACTATAACCCTTTTTAAAATATTGTATGTATTTGAATACATTTTCTACAACTGTAGGCCCGTTGAATATATTGTCATATTTAAAAAAGAAACTTTTGTCCGTTTAATAATTATAAATCATATTTTATTAAATGTATAAACAAGTCAAAATTGTATTGATTATGGATCAAATCATCAAATGGCATTCGTCGAAGAGAAAGTCAAGGATTTGGGACAAATTTTGGGTGGGTCGGTGGACATGATCTTATGTATACGTACGTGCACCCAATCAGATCTTGGTGGTTTTTCAATGTTTGTGTCTGATAATTTTAGCGGGTCGGGTGTGCGTCTTTTGGATTATTTGCCGCCGTGGGTCCAAGCCGTTTGGAAACTAAAATACACGCCGACCATTTGCCATTAGGTGCTCATGCTTGTCCCTTTTGAATATGTAGTCACACTTTCATCCCAATCTACTAGTTGTATAATTGTTAAAACGTGTAAAATTGAAATAAATTAAGGGTTACTTATGCAATTAAATTTTAGATTTTGTATTAACTTATGCCATTACCAAGTATGAAATAAAGTTGAAATTTAATCAATTTATGCATGAAAAACATAAACTGTGTCATTTGAACAAGCTATACCTATCCATGTCAGGAGTTATCATATGAGGTAAATCAAGGCAAGCTAGTAATATTTTGAACGCAACAACTTTGAATTCTAGACCTCTTTTATAAATTTTCACACATAGACTCCCATTGTATGATTAATTGATTACAAATATATACAATGTAACTGTCTAAATATGTATTTACCCCGTGTAAAATTTTATACTAGGCCATATAACTGATAAATTAAACTGGATCCGTATCTGTAGAGTTGCACTACTCTTAGCAGTCGCCTCAATAGAGTATTAGAGTCTAGCGGTTTTTGGTTCCATTTAATATTGATTTAAAATTGCATTGTTTTTTTTTGTTAAAATCCACCCATATAAAAAGTGATGAAAATTTTAGAAATTATTCAGATTAATATAATGGGTAAGTTACATTTTATAAGTATTCTCATACTATTTTCAACTATTTTCTATTAAATATGAATCTTTCTTATTGGGCCAACAGAAGCACGTCTCTTTTTGACTTAGTTGAGCCTATTAATTGTACTTCAATCGAGTATAAGTCTGTGCAGCATACCGACAATATCTCACGTATCCATCCTCGTTCACTTATGTGTCACCCGAGCACATCTTCCCTCCATGCCATGAGAGACTGGTCAGTAGGCTAATGGGAGTATCCATCATATGATCACATGTGATGAATGTCACATCACCGCCACCTCACCATCACATTATCATCACACCACACTAGAAATACCCGTCAAACCACATCATCTTTTTCAAATAAAAATAATTTAATAAGAATAAAAATACCAGGTTGCTATTGGCTATTTATATATGTGAGTGGTAATTTAAAAAAGAAAAAAGAAAAAAAAATCTAATTGGTCATGATCAACCGTGCTCACAATCACGTTATGTCACGAACACGCCCATCACACCACACTCGGGGTGGTGTTCACTGGTGTGATGCAGAGCCAACTCATCATCACGGAACCTCCGTGATATGTACTACGAGTGGTCTTACTATTAAAGAGAAGCGAGAATGAAGAGAAAAGAAGAAATAATAGAGAGAAGTCGCGTGAAGGACCGTTGCTTGCATCACTTCTCACCATGCCAACAGGACGATGTTCCTGCGTGGCCATACGTACCATGTCAGCACCACAGTTTACACATGATAAGTATACCACACATCTTAAGACTGCACTTAGAAAGCTCGATTAAGTTGCAACCAATTTTTTCATGCAATAGAGATGTAATTGTAAAGTTCTTGTTTTTATGAACTCGTAAATTCCATTTTTAGGTAAATTGTTTTTGTTAGTTTAATAGCGTATTAAAGTATAATATAATTTTGTGGCGTTTGCAACAAAATGTGTATACTTGTATATTTACATTTTATAAAATTGATTGCAGTTACTTTATAATAATATTTTGTGCTCCTTTACAAAATTAAATTGGTTATATCTTTTTTAAAAAACTATAAAGAAAATAGTTTATTTAAGTATAAGGATGCTTTTGGTTAGTATACATCCGGGCTTTCGGGCCCAAATAGAGGTCTTTTAAAACCGCTAGAAGAGGTTAAACCATTATATATATAGTAACAATTCTGTAATCATAGACTGTGATTTTGTTAAATTTGCAGGTAGGGATGGGATCAAGTCATAGAACCAATAATCGGACCGAATACTCCGGTTCCGATTCCTACCGGTTCAGTTATACAATGAAATGTGCTATTAAAGGATGTGTTTATTCCGGACCCGGCCAGAACCAGACCGAACCCAATGGACCGAAGAACCGAATTCATTGATTTCTAGTACCGACAACCGCACCCATGAGACATAAACTAGGTTCGATTTGGTCCGGGTCCAGGTCCAAGACCCGATTCGGCTCGGGTACAACATTCAGAATCTCATCCCTATTTGTAGGTGTTGTTTCTTTTTGAATATTTAAATACTTGTAGTTTTTTTATATTTGTAGAAGAAGATATAGATCAAATCTCCACAGTTTGTAAAAAACTGTTTATTTTTAAGTTTGCAGACTGCATAAATGATATTAAACCATATTAATCATGAATGACATCAAACAAATAAACTAGATGATAGTAAAAGGCGGTGACAGTAGTCGTGGCTATACCAATGGTGGTGGAGGTGTTGACGGAGGTCGGGGTGGAGGCAAAGATGGTGGTAGTGGTAGCGGATGAGGCAATGGTGGTGGTGACAGAGGTTGTTATGGCAGAGGAGGTAGTGGTGGTCGAGGCGGTGGCGATGCAGGTCGTAGTGGTCGTGATGGCGACAGTACTAGTGATGGTGGCCAAGGAGGTGATGACAATGGTGGTGGTAGTTATGGCAGAGCTGGTGGCTACGACACGGATAATGGCGCAGGTGGTGTTGGCGGTGGTGGTAAATGAGGTGTTGGCGACGAAGGTGATGGTGGTAGCAGAAGTGGTCTTGGTATTGGTGGAAGTAGTAGTGGTGGTGGCAGACGAGGTGGTGGTCGTGACAGTAGAGGCGATCGAGGTGGTGGTAGTAGAGGTGTCAGAAAAAGAACCATTAGGTTAAAGTTAGAACTTGGAAGATGTCTTTCTAAATTAGAAGCTACTTTTGAGTATTTTGAAAAGAGAGATCACGAACCTTTTTAGGTAGGGACGAGCGTTTTGACCGAAAATTGAACCACGACCGGAGAACCACGACCGGAACTGGTACCACCTAGGACAGACCATAGGTATTTCGGTCCGGTTCTCGATTACAACAATGGTGCTTGTTCGGTATTCGAGTATACCGATTTTCACGTCCTCATAAACTGGTTATTTCGGGCCTAGATGCCCGGAACCGATGATTTTGGTTTTATATTCTCCGAGTTATAGCATTGGCCAAAATATGGCTTGACTTTAAACTGTCATAACGTCTTCGTTAATGGTCTAATTGTCCCAAAAAATTCTAACATTTAGTTCATAGTGTAAACATAATTTTAGATTATTTATATGTCTTTTTTTGATTTTATATTCACTGAGTTACAACCCTTCAAATAGAGCGTGTCAAATATATTTTTTGTATTTCAACATTATGCAAAATATAACCTGACTTTAAACTACCATAAGTTCTTTGTTATTCGTCTCATTGACCAAAATTGTTTCCCAACAAATAGTTCACTATTTAAACATAATTTTAGACTATTTATATGGCTTTTACGATTTTATATTCACTGAGTTCCTATTTGTGACCGAAAGATCATTTATCCTAATCATTGGTATGTTGCCTTACATTTTTTAATCTCAATAGCATTTTCGTATAATAATATGTTCCTCTATCCGTATGGAAAGATGTCTTCTCCCCATCGTCTTCTGCCATGTGATTTAATGATAACCTTTGTATGCGACGATGAAACTTTTCCATTTAAAACCTTCTAGTGACTCTATGTTTGTTTTCTAGTTAGAGTAGTGGGTAATAGTCCTTCAGGCATGCTTTTATTGACATCCGTGAAATCGATGCACATCCGCATGTCTTATCTCCTTTTTTCATACCACAACTAGGTTGGTTGCCCATGATGGGAATAATGCTTAATTGACTATGCATGCAGCTAGCTACCAGCTTCTCTACTTTTGAATTTATTTCTTTGTTTCTTTCACCCTATTAGTCACTCTTTTTTGCATGATTGGACTACATGTTGTTTTTACGTTGAGTTTGTACTCTGAAATATGCTTTGGAATTCCGATCATGTCACTTCGGTATCCACACAAAGATGTCTAGGTTGTTCAGTAGTAACAATTGATGGATAGCTTCAAGGTTTGGTGGTAATGTTTTTCCTAGGTGGATGGTTTGTTCCGGTGTTTGGATTTATGGATATAGTATTTTATGTTTCTTGTTGTTCTTTCTTGCATGACAACACTAATTCCTTGGCCTCTATGATCTATGATCTGGTTAACATATAACATCTCTAACTTTATACTTACTATTGTTCCCGTACCATAAGCAGTTTGGAATTTCACAATGTTCTATAGTGTTGATGTTATCACCCCGAACTCCCTCATTGCTATCCTACCAAAAATGATGTTATGGGTGATGGTGCTTGAAATATGACGAAGTCGATTTGCTTGGTAGTTGTTGTCGTACCTTGGAATCTTGCAATTTTATTGGTAAGCGGACCCTTCCTTGGGCCCGTACGAAATCCTTGGCAAAGCTGGTTATGTGTGACGTCGGCTCTTTTATTAATTCCCATAACTTCTTTGGTAATTTAATAAAGAAATATTCATACATCAATTCTGTCGAACTGCTGGTATCGACGTATATTTTGTGTATGCAGATATCGACAATGTATCCTTTGACAATGATCAATTCGTCTCATTGTCTTTGTTAAGGTTGGGGTCCGAATTATTAATACTTATATTCACCGGTTGAACCTGAGATTATCAATTTAGGTATTTTGGTTTTTGGGTATACTTCCATTACTTCATCGACGGTCTGGTCCTTTGGTCTGCTTTTAGTGTTTGTGCCAAATCTACCAATTTTCTTGAGGCCAGTTTCCTTCGCTTTATCGTTCTTTCAAGACCTTGTCCCTTGAGTGCTAGGGCTGTTTCACCGTGTAGGTTCGTCCTCCATAAGATTGCTTTTTATTTAACTCTCAACTGAAACAGTAAAACTAAGATAACTTTTTTCCAACCTTAAATACCTAGGCTCATGAGCCCGTCCCAATGAAATTTGCAGCCATAAGCTGAAATTGCAACACATATGCTGAAATCGTAACCCAATAAAGGTCACCCACGATCTTAGTGGCTATTTTGGATATTTTTTGGCAACCGATTAAAAGAAGGGTCAAAAAGTATTTTATACTTTTAAAAACATAAACGTGTATTCCCTGGTCATCCAAAACCGTTGAGGTGTCAAATCCTCAATTAGAAACCATCCAAACGATTAAAACCAAAGCCTTATATGACTAACTATATAAAAAGGATATGGATAAAAAATTACATTTTTATGATAGATTAAAATTTAAAACCAATCCCTATCTGATGGTCATGATAAATTCGGTTAGCTTTTAAGCCGATTTTCTTCAAAAATCGGTTTTGAATCGAAAATAAAAGAACCGTTTGGCTTGTGCACCTCCAAGTCTCTGGTCGGTCCTTTTCTCGTATATTTGCATGTTAATGGACGGGCCTCAGAAGTTTTCAATTTGGTTCTCCTTTTGGGCTTCTAGCAAAATAGTGGGTTACGTAATCTCAATTCCCAAGCACAGACAACTAGTACTAGTGGCTTGTTGAATTTTCCCTTTTGCTTTAAAAAGGTTTACATTGATACAAATTTTATTTAGTATACGTAGTAAACGAAAATGTAATATTTGGTTAAGCATGTATTGGGTAAAAAATAGTCCCCATAATCAAATGTTCGTTTATGTATTATCTTTAATTTGACTGATAGTTGTAATATACAAAAAACTTGTATTAGATAAAGGGTTATATCAGTACGAACAAAGCCCACTTTGTCAATCTCCATTTCTGATATATTTTAATCTAGAGTTAATTGCAAAATTGGTCCCTGTGGTTTGTCAAAATGGTCAGGTTTGGTCCAAAATGGGTTTTACTAGCAACACAGGTCCAAAAATGTTGTATTTGTTGCGAGTTTGGTCCAATTTTTTAAAAAATTACCTAGAATGACTATTTTGCCCTTACTATTTCCTTTTTCCTTTTCTTTTAATTTCTTTTAAGTTTTTCTGATTTAAAATAAAACAAAAAAGAAATAAAGCATTTCTTCCCTTTCAATCCACCGTACACCCACTTCTCCCCTTTCATCTGCATTTCTTCCTTCGTCACTGTAGTCCTCACCTTTGTGTAGAAATCAGAGAATCAATATCACAGCCCCACTTCACAAATCCGATCTGAAGATGGATGAGTCAAGCATTCAAATCCTTGCTGAAAATCCTTACAGACGAACCGGTTGTCAGTCTACGCCGGAGACCTTCACCCCGACACCACTGACAAGGGTCTGTATCTCCTTTTCTCCATGATCGGCCTTATCCTTCTCCCTTCGTTCTATCTGAACAAGTCGCCAAAGAGGTTTATGTACTAAGAAATCGAACTTGAAAATCTGAACAAATTTCTCGCTGGACATGATTTGGTTCGAAATCGGAGCATATCGTCGAACCTACAAAAGAGATATCATCGAAAGAAGAAGAGAGAGACGGGAGAGAGTAAACAAGAGAGAGACGTGAGAGAGTAAACAAGAAATTGAGAATGTATAAATCGAAATTGGATCCGAACCTTGATTCAAGAACCACGACCCCCATTGACCAGCCAACCACTAATCTCGCCTTGATTAGGGCATCTGTTGAATCACTAAACAAGAAATTGAGAAGGGGAAATGACACCGGTGATTGGATAATCCATTGATGCTTCGAACAGGTGTTGTGCACACACATACAGAAATCGGATTCCAATCAAATCCTCTATTTTTCCTGTTCAATCGTCATCTTCTATACTTTCTTCATGAACTGTTCTTGCTTGGATTTTCGTCTGTTATTCCTGTTCAATCGTGATTACTTTCTGTATACAGACAACAAATGCTGATGCTAGAGAAGTTACAAACGAAGAAGAAAAAGTTAGATTTCTGGCCTTTTGATCAATTTGGGGCTCAACTTAGGAATCGGAATGGTGGAACCTTGACAGCAGCGTACATAGGTGGCGATGGATTGCAATTTGGACGGAGTCGGCGTAGATGGGTGACAGTGGTGGTGGTAGTTGCAAAGGCAGAAGATGCACACCCGGAGTGGTGGTGCTTCTCTGAATCCTGTACACACACCCGACCAGAATGGGTTTCTGAAGATGCACCAAGTTCGAAGAGAGAGAGAGAGAGAGAGAGAGAGAGAGAGAGAGAGAGAGGAGGGGTGGATCGAATTGGTAGGGGTGGTCCAAAACTCTCCGTCGGGTCAAAGAGATGGCCAGGTTCTTATTTCTTTTTTGTTTTTTTTTTAAATCAGAAAAACATAAAAGAAATTAAAAGAAAAGGAAAAGAAAGCAGCAAGGGCAAAATAGTCATTCTAAGTATTTTTTTAAGAAATTGGACCAAACTCGCAACAAATACAATAATTTTGGACCTTTGGTGCTAGTCAAACCCATTTTGGACCAAACTTGGCCATTTTGACAAACCACAGGGACCAAATTTACAATTTTCTCTTTAATCTACATTATGTATTGTAAGAAATCGATTCTTTTTGTGTTCTTGATGAAATCGGAAAGGAAGCTTTATGATTTTATTCTTGACCGGCAAGAAGGATGGATTTGACATGATGGTTAACGGGTCTTAACAAGTAGTTCTTACACAGTTACACCGGATTAGTTAGTCTCGGTTGATGAACAAATATATTTTTTTGAATTTCATAAGTAACAACCTCGGGTAGGCACTATATAGTTTTGAATTGAACCAAATCAAATTAAATCAAATCGGACCCAAATTTAGACAAAATCGAATTTGAAATTTGGATTTCGGTTTGGTTTCAAATTAAATCGTATTATGAATTTGGTTTATAGTTTGAGTTGTGGTCTGGTGATATTTTAGATCAAATTAAACCGAACTACCAAGTTTGATTTATTTATTTATTTATGAAGTAGTTTATGTTTAATCCTATCCTAATAAATGAGAATTTCAAGTATATTTGTCATTACCATATGGATTTGGTATGGATTTGACCACATGTCATTTTCTAATAATTTTGAATTTTCCTAAAAAAATTAGAAGTTCCTTAATGATTAGTTTAAATTATCCTAAACATACTAAAAGTTCCTTAATGATCGGTTTAATAATCGTTGTTATTGTTATTTCAAAACCCGTTTTCTTAAAATCAGGCCTAACATTCAGGTATGTGAAATGCTACGGTTTTGATTTGTGATTTGTGATACGCTCAAATCATCTCCCCTTCCTCACCGTCTCCATCTTCAAATCCTACTCAAATTATCTCTGCTTCCTCTGCGTCTGCAACATCAGCTCTAGGATATGTACTCAATTGCGTTACCACGCCTTCTTCAATCCTCCCGCCTCTACTTCTCGAGCTCATTTACATTTTCAGTGTGTGTTAGAACGTACGAGTGAAGATCTCAAGTCCGGATTTGAGAAAAGTAAAAGATAAAGAGAAAGATGTATGTGGTCCCTCCTCCCAGGGGCGGTTTTCATTTAGGACACGAGGGGGGTGGTGCACCTGCTAAAAATCGTGTACCGAGTGGAAAAATTTTAATTTTTTTTTTTATTTTCTATTAGGGTGCAACGGTACGAAAAAAAATTGTGCACCCGCTTAAATAATAAAATGCCACCCAACCATTAAGTTTGGTCGGAAAATTTTTATTATTATTATATTAGGCGGAAAAAAAATCCGGTGCCACGGCTACTGATAAAAATCCTGCATCCGCCCCTGCCTCCTCCGAAGCGCTTCGATCCTCTGTCTGGATCCACCAACGGGAAGGATAACTTGAGAATTTACCAAACATGGAAAGGCAGCAATGTAAGTGTTCTTTTGTACTCAGGTTTTGGTGAAAATCGGTTCATGAAACTCGGTTTGAAAATTCGTAACCCTCTTTTTTAGATGATTTGAATTTTCAATTTCTACCTGCACGTACATCACCGTATTCCCTCCTCTTTACAGTCCCTTCTTCTTCTCCATTTATCTTCTCAGATGGGGTTCCTTTCTTTTTGGGTTTCTTTTATTTCAGGTTAGATTTGCTTGCAGTTTTCCCAATATATGCTAATGTCTTTTCTCCAAACCTCATAAATGCAAATTCAAAGCTTCTAACATGCTTTTGCATCGGTTTTCTTGGCTTTGCTTTTGTTTAAGAACTCAAAAGACTACATATTGATTGTTGATTACAATTATTTTGAAGAATTAAGCAAGATATGTTCAAGTCGGATGGTCCTACAGCTTGCATCAGTTATGGTAATATAATAACACCATTGACCATATTTGACCTTTCTCTTTGACCATCTTTGACTGCTAAAACACTTGTATTTTAGGAATAACTAGCAAGGACATTCAAGATCCAAATACTACTCTATTTACAAACCAAATTGGTGAAGATTATCACTTGAAGCAAAATAGGCCTACATTTATTGTCAGCAGTACAAGCTGGTACGTTCTAGAAAAATAAACATTTTATAATTCAATTATTCAAACAAGAAAATCAATTAGTTTTTTAATATTTTACAGGACCCCAGATGAGGATTTTGGCATTCTTCTAGAAGCAGCAATGATGTATGATAGACGTGTGGCTGCATTACTAAATGAGAATGATTCAAATGGTGAGCAGGTTTTATGGAAGGACATTAATGATGGGAAGACATTTTCATATCCAAGGTTGTTATTTGTTATAACTGGTAAGGATTCGACTGTTTAATGTTTGTTATCATTTATAAAACAAGAACAAATAAAGAAGATATAAAATTTGGAGTTTAAAAAAAATGTGAACGGAAAGGGCCCGAGAAAGAGACTTATGAAGAGAAGATAAAGAAATTGAACCTGAAACATGTAGCTTTTCGTACCATGTGGTTGTCACCAGAGGATTATCCTTTGCTTCTTGGTGAGTAATGTGTTCTTTGACGAATTTACCCTTGCTAATTTTTTTTCCTTGCATCTCCTCGAGTTTGTAGTTATTTTCTTAGATTTGTCATGGATAAATGCAAGACATAGCAACATAGTTTCATTTAATTGTTTATTGTAGCATCTTACTTTTGGATCATTATATTACAGAAACTTTTTCTTACTAAGACATTGTACTTCGAAAAATCTACCCAATCATAACATTTTACTCTAAATCTTTTTCTTCTTAGAATATTGTACTTGAAAAATCATACAATTATAGCATTGAAATTTTATTTGTAATTGGAAACTTTTAAACTACAATGCTATAATAGGAATAACAGAAAGTAGAATACTATAACAACCAAATAAAAATGGATAAAAATGGCCTACTATTCTCATCATCATCAGAGCTTGCTAATGAACTCATGGTAAGCTAATATATCATAAGGAAGAAATCTTTTACTCTAGAGTAAGTTACAATTTTGGTCTTGATTATATTTGATTTTTTCAGTTTTTGTCCCAAAAAGTTTTCTTTTGCAGTTTTGGTCCTTATCTTAGGTTTCCCTAACTTTTTTTGGTCCCCTTCCAAGTAAAATGACTATATTTTGGGACCATGTTTGCAATATTCAACTATACTCAAGGACCAAAAAAGATATTTTACTTGGAATTCAGATAAATAAAGTTACAAGAACCTCAGATAATGACCAAAATTGCAAGAAAAAAAATCAAAAATCAACTATACTTTGTGGCCAAAAAAATCATTTTACGTGGAATATGGATCAACAATGCTTTAAATATCAACTATACTTGGTTCTTCATAATAATGATTATATCTTCAACCTTTTATATTGAAGTTTTGATACTTGGTTCTTCCTTGAACTTGCAGATGGTTGGCTGAGATTTCGATTGCTCAATTGACTTTTATTGATATTTTCTTTTATATTTTTGCTTTTGCTTAATGTGTAATCTTTGTGATGTTGTTTATTTTTGTGAGGTTTTGGGTTTTTTTTTACTACAAACAACGTTGTTGGTTAGGATTTGGGTGCTTTTGGTTACAAACAATGTTATGTTTTCTTTGGTCATATTTAAAGCATATTACACTTTAATGATAATTGGTTACCAGTTTGTTTAATCTTAGTGATATTGCTTATTTTCTTTTATCAAATGTGTCATTTATGTTGCTTCTACTCAAAATATAAGTGTAGGTTTCTTATTTGTGTTTCTTGTGTGAAAGCATTATCTATTTGTGTTTTTTTGTTTGTATTTGTTTACTCATATGAAAAACAAATGGAACAAAAGTCTAATGCCATAGTTGGCATTAAACCAAAGTATGTTGCTATTTCACTTTAAACATAATTAACAACTTACTGATTTTTTGTTGTTTCAAAAAAGTAAGATACATAATACATCATTATAATAAAAAATAATTTCGAATTCCATAGGTGGTATTACACCAAAGTATGTTGCTATTTCACTTTAGGTACCATTAAACCATTATCCGAAGTACATTGCTATGTCTTGCATTTAAACCATTATGATTTAATTACGCTAATCGCCCGTTAGTGTCAATCCTGACATGATCCGTTTGGGGCTTGAACAAGATTCAATGCGAAACTCATGGGAAGTAACGGGTCCCCGTCAATAAGTCTCTCTAACTGCGTGCGGTTGGAATGCATGGTAGGGGGCCTAGCCAACTCTATCGGCCGGGTGGCCACGGATCGGAATCTCGCTAGAGATTTATTAGGGGGATTGTATTACGCGGGAATACAATCCTAAGGTGGCGAATGAAACATGGGAATGTGCTCTATCTAATAGAGCGCGCTATAATGTCTTTACGTTTCGCGGGCGTAGCTTCCCCATCCTTATCCAGTACTCGCTCCAGTATCTAAAATTTTCAATATAATTCCATTTATTTTTTTTATTATAGGATTAAAAGTTTATCAACATGTTTGTTTAAGTGTACAACAGAACATTATATATATTTTCTCGAATTTATCCATATTTAACAATTTTTTATATCATCCCGTGTAATACATGGATCTCACAACTAGTTGCTTAATAAATTAAATTAATAAGCTGATAACATATGTTCCATAATTTAATTCTGGTTTTGCATTTTATAATTGACATCGCGGTCCCAAAAGTTGTATTTCTTTGTCTCTTTTCTTCCATTATGTTCAAGTAATAGTCGTTTCTAAAACATCTCCAATTGACTCATTGACCACCACACCTTCACCCACTCTCCCCTCCTTCGGTCGTCATTGCGGCTGCCGACTACGACGATTGACACACTGAACACCACACCTTTGGTTTGAAACCTCATATTTGATGTTTAAAAACTTTGTATTCCATGTTTAGAACTTTGTATCATATGTTTCATTTGGATATTCATATTTGATGTTTGAAATGTTTGGTTTTTGGTTTGATTTAGTTTCCTTAAAATTAGTTCGGTTCGGTTTTCAATTTGGATCCAAAAAAAAATTCAAATCGAAGAAAACCTAAGAAATCATAGACCAAATCAGTTCTCATCCCTAATGACAACTTATTAAATATAATTACAAAAAGACTATTTTTATAAGATAAAAAGAACTGATTTGTTTAAAAAAAAAAAGGAGGTTGTATGTAACGTTTGCATATTTCTTCTTGGACAAGAAACACCTAAACATACTTCCAGTTTCTTCTAGACCATTAATTACTTATTTTTCTTTGAGACAACGACTGGTTTTTGTTTTAATTCACTTTACATATAAAAACCAAATAAGTTCATTGACTTTTAATTCTACGGTCTTCGATTTTTGGAAATTTATCCGCTCGATTATTTCGCTTTCCTTCCTTTTTCATATATATTTGAGTTGATATTATGTTGTTTTCAATTGACTTCAACCGTAGAAGTCTTCGGATAACATTACCAACTTTTATATGTACACAATGCATTTGTACCTCAACATTTCGTTACCCCATCGTCCTTCTAGATACTAACAACGACTCATGGTTATCCTGTAAAGTTTAACCTGGAGAAATGTAAAACATTACAGAAGTCTATTTAAGACAACTGATGTTGTCATTTAACAGACCATGTTATCATTAATTGCACGTCTATTGTTAGCATTTCTGACATCACCATGATGCAACATGAAACCTTATTTTTCACACTCACAAGGCCCGGTTATTTGCTAAATTGGGTGATCGGGTATATCACCACCGTGAACATGCCATCAAAGGTGGCTTATTTTCTATTATTTTTATTATTATTATTATTTTTTTGGTTTGGACAATGTGAAATGTCAATTATTGGACCCAACACTTTCCTAACATTGCTCTTGAAGTTTCCTTCTTATAATGTAAATAATATTCCTCTGTTCAATGATTATGCAAATACTAACAATGAACTAAATGACTAGAAAAAGATTTCATTATATCATCATTACATAGTTGAAACCAAACACACCACGTTAAATATTGATGAAAAATGTAACTTATAATGATCTAAAAAGAGTCTTAAATCGTACAACGTATATGTCAATATATAGTAAAGAACTATAGATGGTTAGATTGAATTGTCCGTATCCTTTTTTGTAATATATTCTAATATAAGATTATAAGGAAATCCATCAAAATGACTTCATTTAATAATTATAAGTAAAAACTTGGACCTTTGAAATCTTTCGCAAATGAGCACTCGAAAATATGACATTTTTTAAGTCCATAACGTTTTTCGCACTTTTGGCAAGCAGGTCTTCCTCCTATTCTTCTTGGAGTGAGGGCCTAGTCTTCTGCTCTATCACCCTCTCCCATTCCCGTAAAGTGCTACACTCTTGGCAGACGGATCATCCTCATTTTCGATTGGTGAGAGGACTACTGATCACATGGGGTGCTGCATTTTGGCAGACCGATCTTCCTCCTATATATACGACGGGTGCAGGGGCCTAACATTGACACGAATGTAATTTGATGACGGATGCGTTGGTTATGACTGTTGCATGGTCTTTTCTATTCACTACCATGGATGCTGCCTTTGGTTCTGATGTGCCTTCCTAACTATGGATCGACTATCTTCTTGCATCGACCTAACCAGTTTTGTGCATGCTCACCTTGCTTGGATATCTACCTTGAACACGCCTATCGTATAGGCTCTGTGCATTACAGTTGGTCTTCTAGAAGACTTCATATATATATATATATATATATATATATATATATATATATATATATATATATATATATATATATATATATATATATATATATATATATATATATATATATATATATATATATATATATATATATATATATATATATATATATATATATATATATATATATATATATATATATATATATAGGTAGAAGTTCAAATATGATCATGCAAATTTTGTGAGACGGGGAGATGCAATCCTAGCCACTTATTTTGGAGATCAAAAAATAAAATAAAAAATTAAGATAGGCTAAAATAATGAGAATTTAAAAAAATCTACTGATTTTCGCTATTTATTCTATCTAAAAAATCGTAAAAACCCTGGAAAATAAATCAGTGGAATGTTGTTGGATGTTGAATATTCTAATAGACTATTACGCAGAATAGTGTAATATTCTAATAAAATATGAAAAAACACTAATTTTTATTTTAGGTTTTATTTTTTAATAAGAAATGACGAAAATAACAAGCAAATATATATTTTTTCATTTATTTTGCATTTTTTATTTTTTTTGTTTTACACCAAAAATAAGTTGTTAGAATACGTCTCCCGATCTCATAAAGATAATAGTCTCATATGAACCTAACTATATATATATATATATATATATATATTCAAATGTGAGCCATAATTATTGTGTGAATGTAATACCAATTGTGGTCTAATCATTAAGGATACCATGGTAAATTAACATTATAGTTAATTAATTACATTTTACTTTTTGTTTAATTTAGGTCATCAAGCCCTAGATTATCTCATTCATTTGTTTCTCTCTTTCTCTCTTCTTGTATGAACGACACCAGATTCAATCCAATGCCGCCATCTTCCTCTTCTTCCTTCTCTTGTCGATCTCTTCGTCACCGACCTCAATTTCATGCCCCACAACTACGACCGCTTCCACTTCCGTCGTCCAAACTACTAGACAACAACCACTGGATCGGACCTCCTGTACCTGTAAAAAAATCAAACACGCTAGCACACGTTTATATGTGCGTACTTGAAAATCACGACAAAGAGAGAGAGAGAGAGAGAGAGAGAGAGAGAGATGGGAACGAGAAGCAAGAAATTAGGAAGTGGGAAAGCAAGTTCGACTGTGCTGCAAGAAGTCGAGAGAATGTATGGCCAGTTTAATGTCTTTTATCAAAAATCATTCTTTGCGAATAGTTTTCTTTTTGTTGGCTGTTTGCATTCTTTGAGAATAACTGTTCTTTTTGTTGGCTTGTTTGTAATACGTATATGAGAATTCTCAAAGAATATTCTTTGAGAATAGTCGTCTTTTTGTTGGTTGTTTGCATTCTTTGAGAATAGTTCTTCTTTTTGTTGGCTTGTTTGTAATACGTATATGAGAATTCTCAAAGAATATGTTATCCACCTTCTCTGTTATCCAAATTTTACATATTCTTTAAGAATGCAAAGAAAAAGAACTTCAATTAACACACCTAACCATATTCTTTAAGAATACGAAAAAATGTGTTATGAGAATATTGATTGCACATACGAACTATATTTTTGTAATGTTTTTTAACTGATTACATAATTGTGTCCATGATCATAGCATTTTTTGGTTTTAAACATAGTTCGTTCCTTAATTATAGGCAGTCCAAATTTACTTTTATACCCTTGAACGACAATTTTTTTAAGAAACGGCTTTATTATTTCTTTTTATTTAAAGAAATGCCACCTTGATCATAGTCACTTGTTTTTGCAATCTAACGATCTAAAAATGGTTTTACAATCAAACAATAATTAACATTCTTTTTTAATACTATATATATAGGGAAGGATTCAAATGAGAACTAATAAAAGGTTGAGAACCGTGAGAACCACTAATTCACAATTTAATAATGTTGTATTTTTTATTTTTAACACATGTTTTTTATCAAAATAAAATTGTCAAACACATAAAAATATATAATTATCCTTCATTTACTATTAAATATCAATATTGATATGTTTTAAAGAAAAAAAATTTTACGTTATACTATTCACAATTTAATAACTAGAAATATTTTTATATTGTGAATATTGTAAAACGCATTAAAAATTAAGAAATTTTATTAAGTTTGATGTATTTTCACATAATAAAAAAGTGTGAAAAAACAAAAAAACGAAAAAAAACATGATTCTTAATGTGTGAATATCGGTTCTCACGGTTCTTAACCTTTTAGTAGTTCTCATTTGAACCCATTCCTATATATATATATATATATATATATATATATATATATATATATATATATATATATATATATATATATATATATATATATATATATATATATATATATATATATATATATATATATATATATATATATATATATATATATATATATATATATATATATATATATATATATATATTGCGTGAGTTATAAAAAAACTAGTTTGATGGCCAAACATAATTATATTTATTCTTTATATTTTCGGGAAGGAAAATTTCAACAAAAATATAATTTAAATGAGTTAGAAGTATTTGGTAGGCCAATCACACAATGTGTATTCATATTGGACTTGCGTATTTGCGCAACTAATTAGACTTCATTAATAATGAAGAAATTTTGAAAATCTAAAAAATAATAATGATGAATTGTAAACTTATATCATTTTGAAAGCGACCGGTTTCTTCTTCATTTTCTATAATCCGTTGAACTTTCATCTTAATCCTTATACCCCTAAAATCAGTTCATGCATATGTATAAAGACAAATAATCACTAGTATTTGTTTAGTCATTATTCAACCGGTACTTATATCATAAATTTATAAGTTACTTATGATAGTGATATTAGTGTCATCTTATTATTGTGGTATTCCGAGAATTTATTCAAGCGCCAAAAATGGTTTAAACTATGATCAAATACAAGTTTAATAGTCCAAAGTATACATATATATGACGAGTTTAATCCCCAAACACAACAAATCAAAGGTTGTCAAGTGATTTTGTGTTGCCGTACAGGGCCAAGTGGCATCTCCCCGTGCGGTGAGTGCACCAAAAACATTGACATAATAAGAAAAATGAAACACTATAGGACTTGAATGAGACAAGTCACACTATCAGACAGACCAAGTCGCCGCAGGAAACCCAAGCTAATACGGACTACCCACACTGACATCCTCTAGTCCATTTTGGAAGGTAGCTTAAGTTGTTGCAATGTTTTAATGACAAGAAAATCGCTCTTAACTATTTGAAACCATTATGTTTGTCATTCTTATTCAATATTAGGATGGTATGTATATGTTTACACATTAAACGTCAATACGAACATGGTAAACTGTTTACGTTACGTGCATCTACGACATTAAGTGCCTACCAGAGGATTATCCTAAGAAATAATTGGTGGTAACATGGATATAAGGGCCAAACTAATTTCAAAGAAAGTGACTGTAAGTTCCTATGGTTATTCGAGTAATTTAGTCATTAACATAGCTATGTTCCAACTTGTATTCCCAACCATCTTGAAATTGTTTTGTTATTATATGGTGACATGACAAACAAACGATGAATATGTGAATAAAAGAAGACGCGTTTTCGATTAACCACTTTGAAAGTATCATATGTGCTAATCATTATTGCCAGAGTCATGGAGGATGAATGATGCTTGCAAATCAATCCCCTAAAAAATTCCAAAAACTTGGAGTGTAAGATCACATTTTAAATTTATAAAACTGATCATATCTCAACTAGGGGCTATTACACACTAGGAAATGAACCCAATCGTGTAGCAGTATAACTTTGGTAAGAACGTGTGTCGAACTCTTGGGGAATGAGTATGAAACATATTATCTTATTTGATTGCTATTTAATCTGAAAACAAAATGTAAGGGGGGGGGGGGGGGATTTGATAGAAAATGCAAAAACAAACAAAAAGCAATTAAAGACATAGTGATAATGGAAAACTAATCTGGAAACAGATCTGAATGTATTATTCTTTAAACTTAATTATTGCATTTTAATCATGATTAACTTCTATTACATGGATATTAACGTGATGTTCACTGATTCCTAAGCTGAGTAGTTCCCTTGGTTCGTTCACTAATCTTCTGATTATAAATACTCATAATTACAATGGTCATGTGAACTAGTTATCCCTATTACCGGTCTTTAAATTCATATAATGTAGATTTAACCGAGTAATTAATGTCAATGATCATGATAATTAATTATTTGTACAGAATGGTCATCTAATGTAATACTTAGACATTAAAGTTTATTACTTTGTTAACATAACTCTAGGATTTTGTCCATCTCTAGTTATATCTGCTTAATGGTCATAGTATATTTATGATTCAAGTTACACATCATATTAGTCCTCTAAACTATGATAATGCAATAATAGGAAGCAAATATTCAATCATCAACACATAAGGATGATAGATTAAACTAACATAATTAAGAAAACAACCATTAATAACCAAATATCAATCAAATCATAAAATTAGGGTAATAGGGTTAATCAAATATGAATAAAAACAAAGGCTATAACCCCAAATATGGAACTGAATGCATAAAATAAACCATAAAGTATGTTATATATATAGAGTAAAGCAAACTAAACGATAACCTAACGATTCTGCTTCTGATCCTCCAAAATTCTACTCTATATCAGCCTTACGGCTGTCCAACTGCCTTTTGTACTCTCAATCCGTCGCTTTTAGGGTTTTCCTCGGTCTAAAACTTTTGAATCCTCCACTAAGTCGACATTAGGGCTGTATTTATAGTTTTTCACCCGACATAGAATGCGTCGCATTGGTATGTTGGATGTGTCGCGTTCAACATCAAACGTGCGTTTTATCATTATCATCCTACACATCGCGTGACTTCTTGGACGTGTCACGTTTTCCTTGTAGATAGACCATTCTCAGCTCCTTTTGCTCCAAAAGTTTCAAAAATCCATAAATAAAAATTTCAAACCATTAAGTACCATTTGTCCTAATTTCCAACAAAAATACAACTTATAACACTCTAATATCACATAAATATATGCATATAAAGGCGATATCAATAAGGCATTACGGCAAACAAGGAAAAGAACCAAATGGGAAAAATGATGGGGGCATATTCTGAATGAGATGTTTGATGCACTTTTTAATGCCTACGAGAATGTGGAATTGGAAAAGAAATTTTGGGACCATTTGGAAGCAAAATACATAGCAGAAGACGCTTCAACAATGAAATTCCTAGTAAGTAAATTTACTAATTACAGAATGGTTGACGATCAACCTATGATGGAGCGATACAATAAATTATTGCGAGTTCTTTGACAATTTGTCCAATATGAAGGTGAATGAACCCTTCTATGTGTTGAGTGTCATCGATAATTTATCTTCCTTGGAAGGAATTTAAGCATATGTGGAAACACAAATAAAAGTAAGTGTCAACGATGGAAGTCACTTGCCTATTGAATCGTCTCTTTGTATGTAAAAATTGCAAAAACCAAATGAAAATGCATATGGACATGTCAACTTGGTTGATGAGGAAAAAAATAGTAACAAAGAAAAAGGTAAAAACAAGAAATGCATTTACGGACATCATGATGGTCCCAACAAGAAGCAAAAAAACTTGGTATGTTGGAGATTTAACAAGATTTGTCAGTTGAAAATAATTATCATGTAAAGTAGAACAAAAATAGAGCGAGTAGTAACGAATTGAAACAAGGGTCCACAGAGAAGTCCAAACCCTAAGGTCAGGTTTTATGTTATTTAAATGATTCTATTTAGAAATATGTTCCTATCGTCTCTAACGCATTTTAAGCATAGGATGATGATGAAAGTTCGAGGGTAGACTTGGGTGTGACCTCTCATGTTTGCAAGGATCGCCGTTGGTTTAAGTTGCTTCAACTTGTGGATGATGGATCTACTTTTTACATGGCATGTGGATGATGGATCTACTTTTTACATGGTAAATGAGTCTAAAACTCTGATTATTAGCAGTGAAAAATGTGTGTTATATTATCTAAAAAAAAAAAACAACAATTTCTTTATGTAATAGTTTATTTGTCATGGACATTCAAAAGAATCTTGCTGAAGTTGGTTTGTTAAACAAATGTTGTTTCAAACAGGTTTATGAATCTGACAAGTATATCATTTCTAGATTCAAGGTATTCATAGGTTTCAAATCTTTTTTTAGTAGTATGTTTAAGATGGATTTATTTCATCATCGAAAATTAACATTGGAAAATTGTAGACATGTAGGCTTACAAAGGTTGCCAGATAACATTCTCCCAAAATTAATAAAAACTCGATTGTGTTAGGACACAAAAATATATGGTGTCTTTTATAGATGATTCATTATGTTTTTTATGTTTATTTATAACTTTGTAGAAATGAAACTTTAGATAAATTCAGTTTTTTAAAAAATTCAGATCAAGTTACAACAAAATTTGTTGATTAAATGTCTCCGAAACGACTAAAAAAGAATTTGCAATGTGTTAATTAGCTATTTTTTCTATAATCACAATGAAAATAACACAAAAGATTTACAACGCAAAAAATTAATCACAATAATTAACTATTATTCTCTAATCATAAATGGAAAAGGTTATGATATTTTTTACTTTGTAATGCATTAAATTTTCATAAGCATCCTCGGTGCAATTTAAGGTTTTACTTTTACACATTCAAACGGATCCTTAAACCATACTTAAACTCTAATTCGATCAATGTGAAAACCTATTAACACCTTGAATCCTCCAAATGTTGTTCTTCCTATAATAATAACTTTAATGTCTAAAAACCAAAATATAACATGGAAATACAGAAAAACAATTAGAAAACACTTTAAATGTTACAAATAAAAGAAACATTTGCTGCTGAAAAAATAAATTGATTGATGAATATGACGATGCTTGAAATATACCAAAACAACTTGAGAATCGCCAACGATACTGTGTGGGTTTCCAGTAAAACCCAAGGTTTTGGAAACAAACAATTCGTAATAACAGGAAACAAATTTGATAACCAATATGAATAGGCAAAACATCGATAGAAAATGAGCAAACATTTCCGATCGTGCCCTTTCCCAAACCAAGGACTATGATTACTTCTCCTATTTCTCACACAAATTTAATTTCTCGTTAATATTCTTCATTTGTGACTGATTTTGGTATCAAACATTTGAAAATCTTAGATGTAAATATCATTTCCTCTATCTCTAATGAGATACAACTATTGTCTTTAAGATGTCTATAAATCATATTTTAGTTTTCTATATATGATATATCCATAGTCTTTGCTTGTAATTATCAACTTACATCTTACTAAACAAACAATCTCAAATTGTTTAAATCACTTTGAATGTGTCACATAAATAAGAAAATACTTATGTTAACATAGATGTCAGAATAAACGTCATGGTTTTAATTTAAAAGAAACATTTATTTAAACTATTCAAAATTGAAATTTCAATATATTGAGTTTGAGATAAATTAGAAAAGCAAAAGTCGTAGAGAATCCTTGGCCCCAGGAATAGTCTCGTTCCCACTTGAAACGCGTACCCCCCCCCCCCCCCCCCCCCCCCCCTTCTCTTTTTTTAACCCGCGTATATAATGTTACACAGAACTTCCCTTCAACATTTTCGGTTCATCTCAACCACCCTTTCTTCTTCCCCTCTCTTTTTTTCTCTCTCTGCTAAATCAACAAATAGCTCCGGCGATAGGCATGCAACCAATCTCAATGATCACAGTATCTCCCAGTTTCACCAATCATTCTTCTAACAACCTTGCGGATATTGCCGCCAGGGTTGTTGAAGAATTTCGCAAAGAAAATGGTCACGATGAAGATGATGACATCTATAATTGTACTGACGATGGTAATCAATTTTATAATCCTGTAGATGGCGATGTGGATGGTAATCGTACTGAAAAATTGAAGGAAAATGAGGAGGAATCAGACGAAGATGGAGAGTTTGAGTTTGCTGTTGTTAGTAGACAGTTTGATGCATCTCCTGTTTCGGCTGATGATATTTTCTCCAACGGTGAGATCGTACCGCGATATCCGCTGTTTGATAGGAGTTTGTTGTTAGACGATGTTTCTGATATGAATAAGGTTGCTGATAAATCGGCGACTAATTCCAAGCCGTCTCCGGTGGTACGGCTTCCTCTGAGGAAGCTTTTCAGCGAGGAGCGCGATTTGGCTTCGTGTTCATCGTCTGAGGCGGATGATCTCGACGGAATTTCTCCGGGAACGTATTGCATCTGGAAGCCGAAGGCAGAGTCTCCTGGAAGGTGTAAGAAGAGCAATTCAACTGGTAATACGTCGAAGCGGTGGACGTTTCGAAACCTTCTCCACCGGAGCAACAGTGACAGAAATTTCTCCGCCGTTAAGGATGCTCCTATCGTCGTTTACAGTCCTTTATCACCAACGAAGAAGATAACTGAAAAGGTAAAGAAGGGCGAGAAAACGGCAAAAGTAGCTGTTGCCGACGATGACGGTGAACCGGCACCTGTAACTTTCGAAAACAATTCTGCAAACAAAACGAACAAAGCTGGTAGTCGTCTTCAATCGTACCTTCCATATAAACAAGATCTGTTCGGTGTGCTTTCTAATGTAAACGGATTGGGCAGAACTCTAAACCCCTTCTAAAGCGTCAGATTAGGTTTGGCATTTAAGAAATCTATACAGCACGATTAGCGTAAAATTATCTGTATATATGCAGTACGTACATCATCAAATCAAATTGGAGTGTTTTTTTTAGTAGATTTCCGAGGACTTGTCGGCGGCGAGCAGATGGTTGCGGTTTTGTGATGGGGCCAGAAACGACTTTATTGAAAAAGTTAAAGGGGGTAAAGTGAAAATTAGAAAAAGTAAAAGGGAAGTGAGGATTACGGAGCATTGGAAAAAAAAAGTGTGGGGTAGGTGTGATCACACAATATTTGTGGGGGTAATTATGTCTTTTTGTATGGGTTTTGGTTTTCAATGTCTATTGGGAATTAGTGAAAACTTTTCTATAAACCATTTTTTCAACAGCAATTGTTTGAATCCATTTACATATACACATCTTCGAATTAAAATTGTTGAACACAAACTCTAATTTGATTACGAACTCACAAACGCTTTTTTCTGTGTGCCGTTCCAAAAATAAAAAGATGATTAACGGGAATGAGGATCATTTCGGAAGAATTACAAATTTATAAAGACGCAACTCTGTAAATAAAATTTTATGATACTCAAAAATATGAAAATTTCGGTTTTTTGAAGTAAGTATAAAGTAACAAGAATTATTACGTATTAACAGATATACCGTGTTTAAAAAAAATTGTTGTTTTATGAAAATCCTTTTATCAAATTCAAGTATTCATATTCAAAAAGTTTAGTCTTCAAAATTTGTTTTATCAAATAATAAAAGACTTTGCAACTACTTAATCGATTTTGAACTATACAATTTAGATATCATCTTACGTTGTCCGATTCAATATACATAATTTATAACTAATATTATATATTTATAATATCAGTTAGATTTTTAAATATTATCTACTATCTTTTAGTTTTCCTTTTTATAAAGATTACCGAGCTGAAAGTATATATCATTTGACATCATGGTTGCATATAATCAAATTTGTTTTTTTGATAATCAAACATCGTCTACGTCATATGAATTAAATGTTCTATCATACCTAAAAGTTAATTATAAGATGATCTAGTTGTCTTATTATCAAGTATACCCGGCCTCCTTGAGGTCTCGGGTTCAAATCTCATTAGGAGATTAGGTGGTTTAGGTGTAGTATAGGTTTAATGTATTATTTGTCGTTTCCAAAAAAAAGTATCAACATTGAAAACTTTTATTATTAGAATAAATTTTGTCACTTTCTCGTAATGATATAGAAAGTCAGGCTGGAATTTCACGTAAATTACAAGAACTCTATGTTTTGTGTAAGATTAAACTACATGTCAAAGAAACATACGTTAAAATAAATTTTATAAATATTCACTTCTGAATTAAACGTTTAAGATCTTGTATATAAGTTTATAATTCAATAACAAAGCCAGTTATCTAGAAAAATTGTCATTTGATAACACGATCATTAATCTGATTGACTGATTAAAATCTATAATATGGACTTTGTAAAAGTTTATTTACATCTTCTAAAATAAAAGTTAACTAAATGTTAATATATTTACGTACAATTCGTCCTTTTCAATGTGATTTTTTCTTTGAAAATGCGACTACCAACTTATTATGATATTGACTTGATACATTATTTTTTTTTTATTAGAAAATTCCTTAATGAGGCAAGGAGGAAACTCTATTTGTATTTTGCCAAGAAAGCGATTCATAATTAACAAGCAAAGGTAAACTTAAATCCCAAGACATAATAAAGCGTTAGTGATTTCGTAATTAACTCATTATGCCACCACTACATCAAATTTTAAAAGGTGTTTGCTTTTTAGACTAAAATCAAATGTTTATAATATTTTCATGACTTAATGCATAAACAATACTGATTGATAGCTCCAATTAAATTAAATAAAACGTTTGTTATTCCACAACAACGAAAACCTTTACTATGGAACCATGATATAATAAGCATTAGCGACACATATAATTTAAGACACTATTTACGTGGTTTATTCGATTAGGCTAATCGCGTGATGTATTGATTTTGTAATAAGGTTTACAATTACGTCGATATCAATATATAGAACTAAGAATTTCGACTTGGGGCCTAATACTACATGCGGACTAGGTCCCAAATCACCTTGCTTGATTGCAGTAGCAACATTATGATCCAGAAGTAATCTGACTTCATTCAACAAAAATCATAACTTTTAAGAGTAATTCTCCCTATAACAAAACAAAAATCATGACTTTTAAAGAATATTTCTTTAAAAATCGTTTAGGTAACTCTTGTTCAGTTGTTCCAGAATTTATTCAACAAGGAGATGCACCATATATGGTTACCCAACCCTTAACTAAACTTAAAATAATCATGGAAGGAAACAACCGTTTGAATAACAATCTAGTTTAGGATGCATATAGTTGTTCATTAAAATGGTGTTAGCGGTACCACCATTTCGCCTGAGGCGAGTTCAGAAAAATGAGGTTAAGTGGCTTCATGATTATCCTCATCACACTCAACTCTTGCTCTCAAGGCTTTTACCATGTACTTCGTTACTTGTGCATTAGAGTGGGTTGAGAAAGATGAATTATTTTTGTTGTGGGTTGTGAAAGATAGAAGTGAGAGGAAAACAAAATATGATATGACATCTATGTGACAAGTGGGTTGTGAAGGCTCCCAAATCCCAATGATTGGTTTCCTCCACGATTAGGCTACTAGCTATGGGCATCACATTGTTAGCATGATGCCTAGGTTGAGAGGTGGTCAATCGACACCACCCCTTGGATGCATAAGAGAGTTTGAGCGTGAGAGATGGTGAGGTTGGTCATACGGCATAACATGATAGCGAGACTAGTCACTGATGTGAAGACCACACCCTTAAGCGAGTGTTGAGGGCGTTGTGTTGATCTGGACGAAAGGTCATGCATTTTGTGACATGTATACCCAACAACTTTATTGACAAACATAATCACGACTGTTGAAGGTGCACTTTAGGGGTGTTTAATAACCCATTTAAATGTTTTGCATAAAATCTCCAACCTAGAAAAAATTATCACAAGTCTATATTAAAATAAAATATCCACAACCACAAATATAAATGCAATATGTACATTAGTAAATGAAGAAATATTGTAAACCAAACACGAGATTTAGGGATGTTAGTTTGTAAAACTCGTAGATAATGGTAAATCTTTGTACATTGTGTTAATTATATTCCATCAATCTTTTTACATTGTGTAAATTAAATCTTTGTACATTGTATTAATTATATTTCCTTCTATTTTTTCTTCCTATCCATGTTAAATGGTGACAAGTGTATTTAAATTTTATAAATTTTATTAAATATGACACTTGTCATTATTTAACATGAGTATGGGATATGTAGGAAAAGAAAGTAGAAGAAAATATAATTTCTCGTTCCATTATGATGCTTAATTGAGTTAACATTGGTGTATGGCCTTGGAAAATTATATATATGACAAACAAAAAAGAAATATACAGTATAACAAAATGTATAAGTCTAACTTAGTATCTATATTGATGTTTTATATTTTGTTTGGAAACGATCGAATTTATTAAAAGCCAGCTAAATCCTAGCAAAAAAAACCCGATTAAGTCATATGCGGGTTTTGCGTCTACACATTTCAGTTTTTCTATACTTACGATTTCTATTACAAAACCAATTAAAAGACAGTAAAACAATTGAATTGAACAAGTGGTCCTTTTTGCATCTATTGATTATAAGGCAATTAGTATAAAGTAGGTTTGTGCGATTATAATATAAAAGTAGTAAGACTTGTATGTAGGGGTGAGTAAAAACCGATCCGCAACAAAAAAAACCCCGAAAAAACTACGTTAACCAAAACTGAACAAGCGGTTTTTATTTTGGAAAAACCGAATATTTTCGGTGCGGTGCGGTTTTTAGTTTTATAAAAACTGCAAAAAAACCGAACTGCACCGCTTGTAGAAACTGAACTGCAAACCACAATATAAACTGAACCGCATCGTGTATTTTATATTAAAATAATAACTAATTATATATCAATAACTATTACTACATTGAAAGTTGATAAAAATTATGACACATGATTACAGATATACGATTAGGAGTAGGGTTCTCAAAAAATCTCATTTTAATCGTTCACGACTTCACGCTTAAGACCTCACTCTCGTCTCTCTATTGTGTTTAAAAATTTATTGAAAATTTTAAAGTAGGTTATTGTAATTTGACATTTTAATATGGTATTTGGTAAGTATTTACTTTAATGGTTTGACAGCCTTTACCACTTCTCTTAAAACTGCAAGAAAAACCACACCACGTGGTTAATAACCACAGCACAAACACAAAGAAACCGAGCGAAAAAAATCGCAAAACTACACCGTATTAAGAATCGTACCGTTCGGTTATTTGGTAGGAAAAACTGCATTTGGGGTTTGATGTGCGGTTATTGTCAAAAACTGTACCGAACCATACCGCTCACCCCTACTTGTATGTGGGGCGGCGTCTCAGATTTGGACATATATTGGCTGGTGGTAGGATATTTGTTTCCTTCTGTGACTTATGTTATGTAGTGTTGGATAATTTGCCTTTATCTAAAGGTGTGCACTATGGTGCAGGAAGATAATGAGGAAGTGAAGGGGAGGGATGGTACCAACGACTATACCCCTCTCTCTTCCTCTACTCAGTGCCACAAAATCGGAGGTATGCTCGACATACCCATCTTAAAGCTACTTTATTTTGTCTTTCCTTTGTCACCATTTGACAATGGCCAATATTTTTTTAAATCATACATAAATAAGATGCTACACTTCAAGAATTTCACAAAAAAATGTCAAATGGATGCACCATCATCATCATCAAGTTTTGAGCTTTTGCGTACCAAAATATGTTGGGTGAAAGTACAATGTTGTATTCTTCATCTACTTCAGACACTAAGTCGTCATTGAATAGCAACACACAAATTATGTACATTGCGCATTAAGTTGCACTATTTCTTTTTCAAGCCACCATAAGTTCCAACTATCCAATAAATAGACACTACAAATAAAATTACATTTAGTATGACAATTTTTTGTGCCACTATTATAAGTTTTTAGTGGCAGTAATTTTTTATGCCATTGTATCTTTTGGTTGAAAAGTTGTAAATGCATATCCTGCGTTTGATTCCCCTTTAAATTGAAAAACTAAGTTTGGACTTCTAGTTCCCGCTTCATCGGATGAATTGCCGAGTAGATAGATCAGATCCGGACGCGAAACCTATTCCCAGGGTGTGACGGGCTAGAAGTTAATAGAATGAGTTTCAAACTTAAATCTTAAGTTTGGATTAAAAATCCGGTTTATTTTAGTTTTATCTTTTCTCCCACCTTCAGAAAAATAAAACATAGACATTTCGCAATTCGCGCAATATCCAATCCAGAATATAGGCTTGCTTTTGCCCTCTCCCGATAGTACATTTATGCTCCTAAATCACTGAATTCAAACTCTCTATCGGATGAAAGGGAGCGAGCGATTAAACTCCTATAACCTCGGATTTGGCAAATGCAGCCAGAGTCGCCTTCCAATTCCAGAGGCTTTCTCCGATCGAAGTCGGATCAAATGCAAATATTCGATTCCAAAGGAATCGGTTTGGGGGGAACCTCGGGCATTGGGTGTTCGAAGATTAAAAAAACTAGTGTTTGCATTCGGTAAAAAGCACCCTTTGTCTCCAATCATCTTACCTTCTCCATCGATAATCAAATCTCTCTATCTCACTTCTCATTCAACCTCGTCCGTCGTCCTGAAATGCAGTTATGATGGAACAAAAAGAAATTGATCTCTGAGGAAGTGAGTCATCGACATCTCACTATCTCAACGACGGAAGGAACAAGCTACGAAGATCAAAGGAACGAAACGGAACGAATACTCACATGTTCTGTTCGACATTCTAATTTTCAGGATCGATTACGATTTCATTCCAGGTCTGATTTTATTCCAAGTTCGATTTTGACATTCTAATCAATGATTAAGCTGAGTTTTTTTTTTCTGATTTCATTTTAGTTCGATTGGTGCTACTTCAGTGCTGCCCTTCGTCTTTTTTAGCTCGGGACCAGTAGTTCAGACCCGATATAAAACATGTTTTTTTGTAATTCAGTAGCGGCTGAGATGTAGCCATCTCTCTATCACATTTTTTGGTCCCAAGACTACACTCAAGTTACTATTTGCCATCTAAGTAGAAATTTCTAAAGAAAATAAGCTTCGAATGAAGCTTTTAGAGGTACGACTCAAACTAAAATTCTCACTAATTCTCTTTCCTAGAAATAGTAACTAATTTGGTGGGATGGTGGTGGTAAGATGTAGATGATGGGGAATAGGCAAACAAATAAACTTAAAACTCTTAAGGTCACATGCATAAAGGATCTATGTTTTCTCTATTGAATATATAAATAAGAACATCTACAGGAAACCCTAGGTATAATAAAAAATACTAAAGAGGGTTTCAAGATTACATATCTTATTGTTATTATAGCAAATAACAATTATTTCTTGTCTCGTTGATCTCTCGGAAGCAAGCACCACAAGTGTCGTGCCTCTAGTGGTTCACACCCAAAAGTCTAAGCAAAGGTTAATTATCTTAATATTTAATTAAGAAAAGCTCGCTATAAAACCTTAGAGAAGGATTATAGATTCTGCTTGAGAAAGAAGAGAGATTCCAGAGAACTGTCTATTGGAATGGGGCAGAGAATAATGTGACGGGGGATGCGTATTTATAGCTTCAAAGGGTGATAAGGATAAACCTTATTTGAATTCAAACTGAGATAAATACCTTATCTCTAACCCTTTTCCCGGCTATACATGGCGCGCGTCGCGGCATAACTTACCCGCGTCGTGCATTTTACTTCGTCCAGAAGGTTCCATTATTCAACTATTGAACAATTACAATACAGCCCCTGCACTTATAATTAATCCCAAATTAATTCCAATTAATTCTGATTAATTGCAAACCAGTTTCTAGTTAATTTGTTATCACATAATAAATTAATAAACCGTTTTTTTCTCTCTTTTTATTAACCTTTATACCAGTTAGACTACTGACGACAACCCAAAAGGACTTAGCTACTATAAATTCAAGTATATACCAATTATAGTTATGGGCTTAGATACCTAATCCAACAGTAGACCACATGTTGTATGATTTGCATTTCACGTTTGGGTTTCGTCCTTTCTTTTTATATGTTTTTGTGGGTTGATAGCATAGCGCACACCAGGTGTTTAACTTATTGTCCATGAGAACTACTTAGCTGTGTATACACTATATACGCTAGTGAAAGTTTCTTTAGTTTAGTTTTTTGAAAATTTCTTTTAGTAACATGCAATTACAAATTACCATTGAATGCCAAACTTTTATACGAAAACCCATAAATATGATTTGAGAATATTACTTGTGTTATCATATATTTTAGGCGTCAATATTAAGAATTCCAAACATAAATCCTTTTCTTTTACTTTGAAATTTTTAATCAATTTAGTTATATTAGTATCCAATGTATTAGGATCGAAAATTTCATTTTATTTTTATAAAGAAAGGTATAGATAATTTAGGCTTTATCTCTAAATTTGGTATGTATATCTCATTATTTTGCAGATAAAGAATCGTTTAAAAGGAATGTATTATCTCATTAGCTTGGACTTTGGAAATAAAGATACGTAATATACAATATACACAAATCATTAACTTTTATGTACAACTAGTATGTGAGAGATTTGTTGTTGTGTGTGAATTTCGATGGCATGTAGCATACGTCAAGCGATGATCGTTTCTGTTAATTGTATGTCCATGCTAACAGGAGTGCATACCGAACCGGTTCTACGTCCAGGCTAACTTTTATTTACAATTGGTATGTGAGAGCTTTGTTTGTACCAATTACTTACTTTTTCCTAATTATATATGGATTTGGTTTAAATTTAATCTTCTCACATTTTATCTGATAAATTTCGTTCTACATTAACAGTGAAGTTGATCGGTAAGCTGCAAGGTGGCACCATATTTGTAAAAAAAAGGCCATGATGAAACCGACTGTTTTGAGTTCAAGATAGATGAAGAGCAAGTAATTGATAGGCGATAGAGCTGTGAGAGTGGGGATCTAGCTTGAGTAAAGCATGAACATGAAAATTGTATTTTAGAAAGGTTAAATATAACGCAATTTACTAGATTTGATTTACTTTGAACATAGAAATGTACTTTTATTATGTTTATTGTTGCATTTAAATATAATATTTCTGTGTAATAATATACGGTTTATGTGATGTTCAGAAGTAGTGAAATAATACTTATTTTAGCAACTAAATAGTGAACTATTAATTATTTTAGCAATTAAATAGTGACATAAATATAGTGCAACTAAAACCTAAAAATTCTATAGTGTCATAATAAAAAAGTGTCACTAAAATCCAATAAGGCTACAGCAGCACAACCAAAAATTGCCACTAAAGACATTTAGTGACACTATTTTTTTGTGCCGCTGATTGCCTAGTAGGCCTTTAGTGGCACATTTTTGGTTTTTAGTGACACTTTTTCTATGCCACTTAATGTCATCTTATTTGTAGTGAGAAGACGGTATCGAATGCTGAGAGAAGATTATGGTTCATGGTATGAGATTACTTATTTTGATCTCGATCAGAGGGATACTATGTGGCTATGTGCATACGAGATTACTTCGCTGACAATACTGTATTTGGTGACCGCCACTTTCAAGAAACGGTCCTAAATGCCGAGAGAAGTATTTATACAAATAGTTGTGAACAACATCATTCTCCCCAACCATTACAGCCACCGTATACGGTCTTGCATATAGTTTTCAAGGCCCCCTTTCACTGTCACTTGAGGCATGATTAAAACATTAAAGTGATAAATATGTGAAAAACAAGACATATGTATGAATAACTAGTTTTTTAACCCGAATTATTTTCAAGATGGGTAAAACATAATAAATATTTGCTCATCTGCCCTAGATATGATTATTGAACCAAGTTGTTGTACGTTGTTCACTTGTTTGCCATGACGTTCGACCCATCAATTTCTAATTATTTGGTTTTTCTAATTGCGGGTGTTGTAAATTCTAGTGAATTCAAGGTTTTAGACTGTATTTTCCCAAGTATATTTTGCTTCAACAAGCTTATATGTACGTACGTATGATGTGGAATTCATGAAAATACAAGTTGGCATAAAGAACGGAAGTGGGTGGAAGCTTCATCGGGGTGGAAAAAGAAGAGGTGGCCATATATGTTGCAAGAATAGTTTATATGAAGTCAATGTCAATGGGCACAAAGCACATGTATCCTTTCATTCAAATGACCATCTCAATCAATATGTACTTTGGATGTTCCCAATTTTCTTTTCCTAGTCTTTTTTTTCATGTTAAATTCTCATAGTAGATATTTATTTTAGGTTTTAGTCTGTTTCATTGTTACAGCCTCAACTTAATGCACACACCATATTGTATCCGACAATTATGATAACAACGAAAACATATGCTAACAATAGTTGTATACAGTCTATCCAACGAGTATTATGACTATCTATCTAGTTTCATATAATATATGAGTAATATGTTGATTAAATTTTATAGTAACTAATGTCAATAAAACATTTTCGAAAATTATATTAACAATATAACTTCCATCAGTTATAAATGATACAAAGATTATTCTAAGTATACAAATATTACTAAAAATCGATTGTTAACTGTTAGAATATATTTCGGCATTCACATCAAAATTAGTAAATTACTGAAGGTTTTACTATTTCAATTGAATGAGAACTAAACTAAGAGTGTACATGGCCCAACACACACATTTCATCCAGAACAAAACATCCTAAAGTAATATGACTTCCCCATTGGCCCATTCTACAACAACCAATTTATCCAATGTTTATCTCAAAACAATCAACTCTCAAATTTAGGTGAAAACAAATTTCGATCCATCTAAACAATTTAACAAAAAAGTTAACTTATTATCATATAATATAGCTTTTTCAAGTGCGATGTTAAAAAAAAACTAGCATAGTATCCAACTCAAGAAATCATATGTTATTTATGTGTACCATAATACTTTTTGATGTTAGTTAAATTAATGTTCCATAACCGAATAACCTAAAAATATCGGTTGTATAATCTATGTGGAATTAAAAAAATTACATGGCATTATTAATTCAAAATATGAAGATTATGCAAAATAGGAATTACAATTCTAAAAGTTAATGGTATAACAGGATCTGAAACAAAAATTATAGTCTGAAATAAAAAATGTCATGTAATCTTTTTAGTTATATTTTGGCTATGCAACCAGTTTTTTCAGTTTATCCGAATGCATAATATTAACTTAACCAACGTTAAAAAATATAATAGTTCTAATGTACATAAAGATAACAAATGGTTTTTTGTTTTTTTTTTTTTTCATTTGAGGGTTAGGTTTTTTTTTTTAACATTACCCTTTTTGCAATTATATATAACGCGTCAGGTTTTTATTAAAACTTTGACTTGAACTTGTGTTAATACAACCTCCCATTTTGGCAATCTTCTCCATTTCATACCCAAAAATTCTCCCAAAAATAGAAAAACAGATTCATCGTTTATCTCATGTCTTGTCGGACAATATGATGCACACCACATGTTTGACAGAATGCTCAAGAGCACCTATGGAGCACACAACATCAAATGCAAAAATTACTTGATGAGCTCACTGAAAATGGAAGGGTGATGCATGGAGCCACCCCACATCAGCCCCGAGATCATCATATGAGAGGTAAAATCGTGAAACACCAGTGACCAGTGACCAGTGACCAGTGACCAGTGACTAGTGACCAGTGACCAGCTAGATATCTCTTTTGGAGGCAAGAGCCGATCATGCTGGTTCGCTTTACATTTACATTGCTTGTTTAATAGTGAACCTTAAAAAAGTAGCAACCTTTTCAAATTGTATGTTTATTACACCCTTGCCCATTAAACATTACAAGGATTCCTATTTATATCCCATGTAAAGATTGCAACATTAAATGTATATAATCATACAACGCCCGCCGGGGTTTGCGATATCGGTTTGACACTAGCCGCATACTCCCGGGCCCACAAATCATAATGAATAATTTCCTCAAGCGAAGGCGCCGTCACCAATTCGGCTTGATGTTTCTCACATGTCATCTCAACAACCTTAAATATATCCAAATACTTAATCCTGCAATAACAACATCACCTACTTTATTAGTTCACAGTTCACAGTTCACAGTTCACAGTTCACAGTTCACAATGTAACATATTAAAAACGTACTTTTCATCGATGAACATCTCAACGGCTTTCTCGTTAGCGGCACTAAGAACTCCGGTCATGGTTCCGCCAGCTCGTCCGGCAGCATAAGCCAAATCCATCGACGGGTATTTCACATTATCGGGAGCTTTGAATGTAAGTGATCCCAGCCTGCATCACAGTTGTACCTTCCATAATTAGAAAGAAGCACTCCTTCCATTTATAGAAAGTTAAATTAAATAAAGAGAAACAAGACACGCACTTGCAAAGATCGAGGCGGGGCCATGTAAGCTCGGAGCATGGTATTCTATCGGGCCAAGATAATGTGTAAAGAATCGGTATACGCATGTCAGGCCAACCTAATTGTGCTAGAACCGATGAATCCTAAAAAAATAAAGAAAAAAGATTTTAGTAAGAATTTGAAGTTCCGAAAATACCCTTCTTATCTTATCTGGCTATAGGAATCAAACCTGTGTCTCGACCATCGAGTGAATGATAGATTGAGGGTGAATAACGATTTCGATATTATCATAATCTGATCCGTAAAGATAATGAGCTTCAATAACTTCCAGACCCTGTTATATATAGCTTACCGGATTAAGTCATGTATCGATAAATTCATTAAGTATAAAAAGAATACAGTACTTTGTTGAAAAGTGTAGCCGAATCCACGGTGATTTTTTTCCCCATGCTCCAATTAGGATGCTTCAATGCATCGGCTACTTTAACATCTTTTAGTTTTTCAACAGGCCAATCCCTGTGAAAAAAGAAAAACAAAATACATTTCACACTTTTTGTTTTTCCTTTTTTACCCTCTCACTTTCCTTATTTTCTTAAAAGAATTACAATACCTAAAAGCACCTCCAGAAGCGGTTAAGATTATACGCCTTAGAGCACCTTCAGGGAAGCCTTGAATACACTGAAAAATGAAACATGATCATTCAATAATAAATGACGGCTTCATAGTTCATAATGAATGAATGTTTTTTTTTTTTTTTTTTGTTTACCTGGAAGATAGCGGAATGTTCTGAATCGGCTGGAAGAATCTTTACATTATGTTTATGTGCAAGAGGAAGAACAAACGGGCCGCCGGCAATTAGGGTTTCTTTATTAGCTAAGGCTATGTTTTTCCCTGCTTCAATCGCTGCAACTGTCGGCTATGAAAGAAAAATTGCAATCTGTTTTAGGATGAAAACGAAAAGAATTTTAAAAAATTTCAGATGGAAGAAAATGAAGAGTTACCGTCAAACCAGCACAACCAACTATGCCGGTGACTACGGTCACACAATCTGGATGGCGGGCAACCTCAATGACACCTTGCTCGCCAGGAATAATTTCGGGCATGTAATCAGCATCAGCCAAGGCTTCTTTGAGTTCGCCAACTAAAGATTCGTTCCTAATGGAAACTAACTGAGGTTTGAATGCTTTTACCTATACACGATGAAACAAGGAGCGCGCGTTTGAGTACGTTAAAGTGATACAATATCGATTTCTGTAGATTGAAGACTAGGATTAGAATATAATCACCTGTTCAGCAAGAAGTGTCACGTTTGAACCAGCAGCAAGTGCCACAACTCTAAATTTATCGGGGTTTTCCGCAACGATATCAAGTGTCTGCAACATCAGAAAACTTGAATTAGAGTAGCATATGCGAATTATAGCCAAAAATCATCAAATTCTGTGCATCTTTTCAATACCCGCCAAAGTGTTTGATAAAATTCACCTGAGTCCCAATCGAACCAGTAGATCCCACAATTGATATAGGTTTTGGGCCGTCCCAATTCTTAGTCCCGGGGTCCACAAGAGCCGTCCCCGGCCACGCTGGTGGTGGCGAAGGCTGCGCCGAACATCGAACCCCCTTTCCAATTGCTACCTTAGCATCTTTTCTCTTACACGAAAACCCACCTAACATGAACCCAAATACACAAAATTAACAATAAGGAATGGGATATACACCACTTGACATTTAGCTTACTTCAATTATGAAATTACGAAATGAGATGACTGTTGAATTGGTAGAACACATACCTTGGAGCTTGAGAAGATGCGTTTGGGATATGGAAGTGTCGGAGAAAGCGATTACTTTGGTTTGCATTGGAGATAAAAAATTCAACGACATAATTGTTTGAATTCTTTCGAATTTCAGTAGATTATGAACTTAAACAAAATCTTGATACACAAATAATTCGGATTAGAAAGTGAAAGATTGAGCAAGTGCGTGGAGATTATTCAGAGAAGGCTAGAAGCACATATAAACATGGGAAATTTTGGTGTCTGTTATAGGGGTGGGGGTGGGTTTTTCATGGATGAAATATTTGATAATATTAAATAATTGAAATAGATAATAAGTTATACTAAAATAGACCGTGGAAAATAATAATTCCATGTATTTATTATGTTTGAATTTGTAAGAATTGAATATGCATTATTTAAGTGTTAATAAACTGTTAATATTAAAAAAAATACACAAGTATAATAAATTTTGCCAATAAGAGAATTTTTTTTTAAAACTTCGTTTTCAAAACAGATAAGCTAATAACTAATTTTAATAATAAGCATAAGTTGTTTTAAATAAGTAATCCCAAAGAGTTGAAAATTTAACGTGGGTTTTTCATGGATGAAATATTTGATAATATTAAATAATTGAAATAGATAATAACTTATATCAAAATAGACCGTTGAAAATAATAATTATATGTATTTATTATGTTTGAATTTGTAAGAATTGTATATGCATTATTTGAGTGTTAAAATAAACTGTTAATATTAAAAATTTAATAGATAAATGCATTTAAAATAAATTTTGCCAATAAGAGAGTTTTTTTTAAATAAAAGTAGAACGTTTAGATTTAGTTGAAAAATTAAATAAATACGTGGATTTTTCATGGATGAAATATTTTATAATATTAAATAATTGAAATAGGTAATAAGTTATACCAAAATAGATCATGGAAAATACTAATTATATGTATTTATTATGTTTGAATTTGTAAGAATTGTATATGCATTATCTGAGTGTTAATAAACTGTTAATATTAAAAAAATTAATAGACAAATGTATTTAAAATAAATTTTGTCAATAAGAGAATTTTTTGAAATAAAAGTAGAACGCTTAGATTTAGTTGAAAAATTAAATAAATACGTGGGTTTTTCATGGATGAAATATTTGATAATATTAAATAATTGAAATAGATAATAAGTTATACCAAAATAGACCATCGAAAATAATAATTGTATATATTTATTATGTTTGACTTTGTAAGAATTGTATATGCATTGTTTGAGTGTTAATAAACCGTTAATATTATAAAAATTAATAGACAAATGTATTTAAAATAAATTTTCTCAATAAGAGAATTTTTTTCGAAATAAAAGTAGATAGCTTAGATTTAGTTGAAAAATTAAATAAATACGTGGGTTTTTCATGGATGAAATATTTGATAATATTAAATAAATGAAATAGATAATAAGTTATACCAAAATAGACCGTGGAAACTAATAAGTGTATGTATTTATTATGTTTGAATTTGTATGAATTGTATATGCATTATTTGAGTGCTAATAAAGTGTTAATATTATAAAATTTGATAGACAAATGTATTTAAAATAAATCTTGCCAATAAGAGAATTTTTTTGAAATAAAAGTAGAACGCTTAGATTTAGTTGCAAAATTAAATAAATACAAATTTAAAAAATAATCAAAAAGCATCAAAACACATTTAAACACATTATAAATAATTTAAGAACTTGTGGGTATACCTAGGGGTATTCAAAATCGGGTTTTGGATATTTCAGGTATTCGAATTTTGGATAACCGAGAATTTAGGATAGTGTATATATCCGAAATTTCAGATATCATTTTGAACATTAGAAAATTTAGATGTCATTTTGGATATCCGAGATATTATTATTATTATTTTCAATTTAATTAAATTATACTAAAAAATAAGCATCATTATTCAATAGTAGACCAAAATAAATAGTTTCCTCTTTACATTACAATATTCCAAACAAATAAAAATACAAAGTAAAAACGAGTAGGAAATAAATCACTGAAGCAGTTTTAACATTTGTCGGACTACGTGTAGGTACATACAAAATTATATGTTGTTTATGATCATATGTCCTTTGATATTTTTATAATTTCATTTATGAGGTGTGTGTGTGTGTGTGTGTGTGTGTATATATATATATATATATATATATATATATATATATATATATATATATATATATATATATATATATATAGTGCTAGGTTATAATAAGAATGACGATTATTGTGTTACCTTGTAACCAAATCCTAGCCATCAGATTTCATTCTCGTAAGAATGAAAAAACTAAAATTTTTTCATTCTTAAAAGAATGAACTAGATTTTATACATCAAAACAACAAGAATGTAATGAATTGTTTCATTTATGACAAAATTACTGGAAAATTTACATCACAATAATAATAATAATAATAAACTGTAACAATTCTGGAAAGAATGAAAATATTTTACATAAAACAACAATATTCTAAATGAACAGATAAGTCATTCTTAAAAGATTGTGTTTTAAATGAGTGGCCCATATTGAGTTTCAAGGTTACACCATACTTGTCAGGATATATTTGATCCTGGCCCTATATATATATATATATATATATATATATATATATATATATATATATATATATATATATATATATATATATATATATATATATATATATATATATATATATATATATATATATATATATATATATATATATATATATGGCTAGGTTATCTTAAGAATGGTAATTATTGTGTAACCTTGTGACCAGATCCTGACTGTTAGATCAAAAAAATTAGTGGTTATGATTGAGAGGTTAGAATTGTAAATAAAAAATAATATAATTAATTGAATTATTTAAAAACGGCTATAAGGGCATAATTGACATTTTATCAATCTACAAAAAAGGAAAGTCTGAAATTTTTGGGATACAGGTGCATCTCTCTTCCCTCTCACATCTGTAATCTATTTCAAAAACATAAAATACGTTTTTATTTTTGTAAGAATGAAAAAGTTAAAAAAAATTTTTTTGTTAAAATGTAATTTCATTTATGGTAATATACAATTTCATTATAAGCTCTATTGATATTACACTCTTGACAGAATACTTTTTCTTATCAGAACGAGTTCTTAAACATGATATAATAATTACAAAAAACTCATTCTGTAATAGAGGTACGTATAATATAGAAATAGATGATACAACTATAATTCTTGTAAGAATAAACACAAAATACATGTACAAAAAAAATTCTCTTGAGATCACATTCTTGACAGAAAAGTCATTCTTAACAGAATGAATTCTTAAGAAAATGTGTTTTGTGTGAGATGATAATTGTTGTGAGGATGATGAACAGAACTGGATTCTTCTTATCGAAATTACATTCTTGCAAGAAAACTCATTCTTAACAGATTGAGTGCTTAACAAAATGTGTTTTTGCATAAGACTCATTCTTAACAGAATGAGTTCTTCAAAATCAGGAGGTTTAGGTTTGTTTCTTGCATAAAAAATAGACCATGGAGGTGTTTCCTCGACTCTAGCACCGTTGATATCCTCCGCCGCAGTCCAAATCGCATCCCTGTCGCCACCGGCTGACCACAGCTCATTCCAAATGATCTCCTGGTCTGTTCTCGCTGCTTCTCCACATATCTCCGACCACTGTTTTGCTTCCCTCTCTCTCGGTCTCTAAATTAGTGTCGAGAGGATGCTGTTGGCCGGCGAATGAGTGTGGTGATGAGAGGATGGTGGTAGCCGGCCGTAGGGTTTTGTAGGGGAATAGGAGACGAGATCGAGAAACTGATGTACAATGAGATGATGAAGACGTCTGATATAGGAAAGAGAGGGTTAGTTTCCTAGATTAGTGGGATCACTTCCTAATTTAAAGGGATTGATTTAATATATAATTAATTAGTAATTATTTAATAACTATAATGCCCTTATCCATATTTTTAAATTGATTGGCCCATATTGAGTTTCAAGGTTACACAATAATTGATGATATATAAATGATCCTAACTATATATATATATATATATATATATATATATATATATATATATATATATATATATATATATATATATATATGTATGTATGTATGTATGTATGTATGTATGTATGTATGTATGTATATATGTATGTATGTATGTATGTATATATGTATATATATATATATATATATATATATATATATATATATATATATATATATAAAATCCAGATCCGATAAAAAACTTGGTAGGAAGGGAAAAAATTATTTACATATTCTTTTAGCGAACCAACAAAACGAATCATTAGATGATTAAAAAATAACTTGATTCGCAAAATAAAAAATCCCGAAAAAATGACTTGATTCATTTTTATGATGATTTTCTTATTGTAAACAAAAATTGTCCCCAAAATTAATAAACATTTGATTCACTATAAGATGAATCATCAAAGTGTTTTTGCGGGAGTTTTTTTGTGAATCGTGTTTTTTTTGCATCATCTAATGATTCATTTTGTTGCTCGTCAAACAACATGTAAATGATGTACTTCTTACCCTTTCTACCAAAAGTTTCCTTCTTATCAGATCTGGATTAATTATACGTATATGTTTCATTTATAATTAATAATTTTATATAAGAAAAACAAAAAATTTTTGTTAGAAAAACCAAAATTTTCCTTCTTACCGGATCTGGATATCTAAAATTGCTGATCGAATTTTCAGATTCAAATATTTTGAATATCCCTAGGTATACTTGCAACATCCCATATCAAAAAAGGTGCCATTTAGGTGCCACATTATCTAATATTATTGTTATGTTAACACTAATCATTTTTAATTCACATATCTAATTCCCCTTATATTTTGGTTTATCAAATATGAATACTTTATCTACTTAACATTTTTTTTATATATTTCATCTATCAAAAAAATCGTCAATTTCATATTATTATCTCTTTCCTTAATAGTGGAGTTTTTATTTTTAATTACCTCTCATCTTAAACACTCATATCCCAAGAAATTCACATTGCAATAGTCATTGATACGACAAAACTTAGTTTTACAACTTTTCATATTTAAATCACATACACCTTCAAACACATGAAGGTTTTTAGGAGATATATGAAGAAAGCACTATATTTTGTCAAATTTTCTAGTTTAACCACTTATATTTTATTATTTCTATTAAAACCACCTAATTTTGAGAGAGAAACTCCACATTGACCATTGTAACCTTCTATTGTCAGTTAACAGGGTTACTATGATAACGACACATTTTTTCTACTAAAGCCACTAAATTTCACAACTTTCTAATTTGACCATAATAACATTTTTTTTGTAATTTTTCATTTTTTTGTTTAATTTGTACTTTTTTTTATTTGGAAGTATTGTTAAAGGCAGTGTTTTTTGAAAATTTTAGAAATGCTTTTTTTGTTATCACGATAACAACATTTTGTAATTTGACCGTTTTTAGTTATAATAATTAATAACATCTTTCCAGGTTTTATAGCTAATATAAAAAATACATAAATAGTCAGCAAAAATACATGTTTATAGGTCAAGAACGGTCAAATTATAAAAATATGTTATAGTGATACCAATTAAACATTTTTAACAAACTACAAAAAATACAAACACAAAAAAAGTCTAACAAATACTGCATTTATAAATATTCTCCAAAATATAGAAATTAACAAAAAAATGTTATGGTGGTCAAATTAGAATAAATTGTTAAATTCAATAGTTTTAGTGAAAAGATGTCAAAAAAATTTCAAAATCAAATGGTTTGAATACAAAATAGAAAATATAATTGGCTAAACCGAAAAAGGTATTAACATATGTTGCTTTTTTCGTATATTGCCCAAGTTTTTTTAAAAAGTTACTACTAATATAATTACATATAGATACAAAAAATATATAAATTATTAGTAAATTTTATTAGTTTAATAAATATCTTAGGATCATTCAAGTTTCAAAGTATTAACAGTGTACCTTTAACCCGTACTCAATTATAATATAGAAGTCAATGGTCTCTTGATTAAATGGTAAGGTGTCGCCTTCTAACTTTGAACTTGAAGGTTTAATACCCACTAAAAAGAATAGAAGGATTTAAAATTATTAGAGTAGAAGTATGATAGATTTGTCGTAAGAAAATTATAATATAGTATATAATTTGATTATAAATGCTTGTTCCGAAATCTAAAATATCATTATATGAAACAACACGATGCAATATAGAATTTATGTAGGGTTGTAAATTGTAGTATTTAATTCTGATATACATGATAAGACAGAGTTTCAACATTTGTTTTATATGATATTAGTTAAATAATTATTTAAATAATAGCATATATGTCAAGAAGCAGGCTATGTTAACAATAAGGTTCGTCGCAGACTTGATTTGGAATCTTTTTAAACAAGAAAACAATGTGATTTTATTATAATAATATTTAGAAAACGTGATTTTAATATAAAATTATTTACAAAACATATATATTTATTTTAAGTTATGTTTAACAGGTTAATTAAATAACTGATTGTTGGTTAAAAAAATAACTGATAGCTGAAAAGTCAACTAATAGTTGAAAAACCAGTTGTTTGCTGATAAAAATCGCTTTTGCTAAACAACTAGGTGAGTAGCTAGTTAAAAATATTAAATGACATAAAAAACATGTAGAAACTAGTTGTTAGCTGATAAAAATTACTTTTGGTAAAAAAAAACTTGTTGGGTGGTGATCGGGACACTTGCCGAAGATCGTTGACCTCTTTCTCCTTCTTGACTATTACCAACGGTCATATTTCTTTTATTAAATAAACTTCTTATACCATCTATAAATACATATCATCATCTCAAAACCTTCTATGACATTGTTTCAATATCTTTACAACAATGTCAAGTCTACATGACACCAAAGAAGAAGTCGAATTGACCAACACTTGAGTCGAAAGTGTTGAAGGTTGGGTTCATGAGGAATAAATGTCGTCTTTTTGGAATCGAGTTATAGCATGTTTTGCAAATAGAACCTAATGATGGTACTGTTCATCATATAAATACAAAATGGAGGGACATGAAAAAGAAAAACATCAATTTCAACGACGTCTACAACATCAAACGTCGTAATGGTCAAACGGAAGCGAATGTAAATCAAGCGACATATGATGAAGATATGATCACTTATAACCTATCCTTCACGATGTGAGATGACCAATTTTCAGAGGTAATGATAGTTGGCAATTTTAGTCTTTTTATTTTCAAATGTTGTAATGATTTAAGTTTTTTATGTGTATTAATGTGTTTTAGGCATCTTAGTTTAATGAAATGCAATTTAGAATTGTTATTTTTGAATAATTTAAATTTTGTGAATTATTCATATAGTTTTTGAATAAGTTTTATTTAAATTATTTTATTTAAAAAAGGGTTAGCGATGGAAGAGAAGGAATGAAAAGGAGAAAGAAATCTAATGTGAGGATAATGTAGCATAAATGAAGGATAGACTCCTTCCACTTAACATAATTTAAACACAAAACCTTTTGGTTTAAGAAAATAAAAGAAGCATATTAGGCGTAGGAGACTAGCCAAGATGCTCATTTTGGACTATTAGTGAGATTTTACAGTTAGCTTACACCATAAAATAGAAAAGCCGTCTCATGATTTAATATTTAAATATATGTTTAGATAACTTAAATATATGGCGTGCTTAGGAAATCGCTTGAAGGGTCCAGTTGGACGGTTCCTCAACGAATCAAACATAAAATAGATTCTCCAAAAAAGGTACGTAAATACAATATATATTGACAATCCTTTGATTTCAATCGCTCCTAAAACTGATTCGAGATTTATCTCAAAATGGTTATTATAGAATTCGTACAGAAAATCAAGCATGCAAGCAATGGAGCCATAAGAGATGATGCTATCAAGGTCCCAAGTTATTTTTTTGGTTAAGAGGGTAATTTTAATTATAAAATAAAAGTATGTACAAACATTATGTAGGACTCCCACACGAAAATGAAACACAAAGCTCCACGACATGCCTGGGGCTTATTAGACTAATTTTCATGATAATATTATCAACAAAATACTAAGAATTTCAAACAATTTATCAGCTCAACTTAATCAATTAATCCATTAAATAAAATAGATGTTATATCTATACAAAGGGAAGTCGTACCTTGGAGACTAATTTTCATGAGAATGAGCATGAGCATGTATACATATACATATACTAAAAATGTTTGTATTTCATCTGGAATAAGAATTGTACAGTTTGACTTACCTTGGTCAAAACTAGAATACCTGAAATTTATAAAAAATTTAGATGACGAAGTTAAGAAATTATGATGTTTTATGTTCTTATATCATCTGTTTTTTGTAATGAGGTTGAAATAAACTTATATGTGCTTCTCCAACTCAACTAGTTGATATTGTGGGATTCCCCACTAGTTGTAAGGATGATATTAAAAATATATATATAGTTGTAGTGGCTATGGCAATTAATTGATGCATTCTTAGTGTTATAAGGCATGGATTAGTTAAAAATTATATACTTTAGGGCCATGAGCAACTACTTGATGCATTCTTAGTCTTATAGGTCATGCATTAATGGAGCTTTATCATAATTCTTGAATGATATTGATGAAGAATTTAGAAGGAACAACAATTGTCGAAAACGAAGACTAGGACATTCAAAAACGCTGATGAATAGTTCTGACATTTATTATTATTTTTTTTTGAAGAATTTATGAAAACTCAAAAATGTGAATAAAGTAACATACAAATTACTTATTTATAATAGACTAATCCCTACTATGCATACTCTTAATACAAAAAAAAAATACAAAATACAAAATAGATTAATTTCATTTATCACTTTCCAATTCCAAAAAAATAGTCAAATTAGCAAAATATCCAAAAAAACCCACTAATTTCGAGCAGATGACACATGGGAAATCAGTAAATAGACGGAGAAGTCATCAATAAGCTGAAGAAAAATAATTTTGTGCTTCGTAAAAACATTGGGCTGTGAAATGGTCCCAATATATAAAACATATTTTTCTCATATTTCTTTATTTTTACATTATTTTTTACATTATTTTTTGGTGAAAACTCTCTCAATAAACTCCATTTTTACCAGGTTCTATATCTTTTTTGGTGTGGAAATGTTCTTTGGAGATTTTTACAACAAATAAAACTTCTTATCAGTTATCACCTACCCAAAAATTTAAAATTTTTTATTACCGATGGTAAATCGCAATAAATGCCAAAAACCTAATGGTCCAGCGGCACAGGAGTATACCCGGCCTCCTTGAGGTCTCGGGTTCAAATCCCATTAGGGGATTAGGTGGTTTAGGTGTAGTATAGGTTTAATGTATTATTTGCCGTTTCCAAAAAAAAATCGCAATAAATCAAGAAATACTTTAAATAAGCAATCTCAAACACCTCTTTAGACAAATTCTCATTCTCAAGCAGTTCACTAAACACCTTATCCTTATGAGGTTCGTTTATAACCAATCTAGACATCATTTAATCTACAAAAATAACCTCACAATTAATCATAATAACACAAACTTGAACAAAATTCGAACACAAAAATCCCAACGTTAGAGCCAGATAGGATTTGATACATTCAAATATAAAATCACAAAAAGGAAAAACCAATCAAAGGAGCAAGGTGGTTCAATTTAAAAATGGAACAACATATTGTTTGATTCGTGTAAAGTTTAAATTTATAAATAACAAATTTTAGTTATAACAATCACATTGTATCATTTTATTGATGAGTATCAAATTAATTGACAACAGAATATGAATATATAGAAAATAAATTTAAAGAAAATGTTGTTTTGATTTTTTGAGAGATTTTAGCATTTAACTTTTTAAAAAAATTGAAAAAAAAGGTTTGTTCGGTAGCAAAAAATTTTGCTTCTATTTTAAACAAAAAATTTATAATTCAAAAGCTATTTCAATTTGCTATTGATAGCTTTTTCTTTTGATTTTTATATTATTTTATATTTTTAAAAACTAATAACTATGTTTTCTGAAACACGTCTACACAAATAAAAGTTAAAACCATCAACTTCTAAGTATCAACTATAAACTTTCTGTTTCTAGCTGTAAACTAATTTTGTCAAATATATCCTATCTCTTTTCATTTGGTGGAACAACAAGAAGCAATTAATGGATTCCACATGTCATAATTTAGTGGTAGGAAGATGATTTAGGAGGATAAAATAGGAAGAAATAAAATTTTCCTTTCAAGTATCTTGTAAAATATATTTAAATATTTATTTAATTTTTATTTGATCATGTCTTATTCTTAACTCACTTCATGTATCATCTTTTACACGTCGTATATAGTATTATTACTAATTTATATTTCTTTAACTTTTATTTGCTATAAGTTTGTAAACACATAACCTGCTTTTGTCTTTTTAAATCACATAGTAGAGATAAATTTGACAAGGATATGGGTTTGTTAACAACTTTAAACAATTATTATCTAGAGTAAATTACAATCTTGGTCCCTATGGTAGCCATGAAATTACAGTTTGGTCATTCTTTTCAAATTTTACGCTGATGGTCCCTGTGGTGGCCAAAATCTTGCATTTTTGGTCTCTTGGCAAGGTAAAAAGACTAAACTACCTTTTTATTTTCTTTTTCCTTTTTCTTTTAAAATATTATATAATTAGGTAATTTAAAAAATAAAAATCCAACCGCCACCCCACCGGCAAACAATATCCGACCACCGGAGGCTTCAATTCCCAATTCCCGATGTGTAGATCCAAATGTTGGCGACGATTATGTACTCCTATGTCATGAGCCACACCACCGCCGTTACCCTCTCTCTTACCGGCTCTTCCACCATTGCCATTTTCCCCCCCGTTACCTCTCTCTTATCGGAAAACACATCCCGTTCCTAGCTCTCAGGGTCTTCAAAGAAAACAAATACCAATACTTTATATTCAAGAAAGACAGACAAGTTTGTGGCAGTATCGGATGTTGTCACCCATTTGGCCCCCTTTTGTCATCTTCGTTAGACCCATCATCGATTTTCGAGGTGGGGATTAACATGTATTTGGCTGATGTTCCTGGTGGCAAGCCTGAGTGGGCTTCAACTTCCATTAGTCGGAACGCCAAGTGGAAATCGTTTGGGGTTAACGATGAAAAAAGAAGCGATAACGCCCCACTCCAGTTTAATCTACTGTCGATCGATTTATTTTCTCTGTTGGCTTCGTTTAATTTCTCTTTCAAAAATATGATTTCAGAATCCTCGAGTTTTTTCTCACTGTCTAACTTTTTTCCGGTTATGCCCTCGATTGGCCAATCGTCGATTGATAAGTTTCCAAGTTATGTCAATATGCCATCGTCATCGGGAGCAAGACTTGGACTGGGACCAAGGGCTAGCATCATAACAGAGATGATGGGAAAAGGAATGCGATTAAACGGAAAAAATCAGAATTTTCTCCTCTTTTCTGGAAGCTACGATCGGGAGATAAAAAGAGAGACAGAGTCAACGAGTGAGAGAGAGATGTTGGAGGAGAATGGAGGATTAGCCGCTTTGCTGCTGTGTTTCTTGAAGCACCGACGGAGTCCCCCATTGTCGCCGGAGAATGGAGGATTTGCCGGAACAAAGATAAATTATTATTATTTTTTTAATTAATTAATTAATTAATATTTTAAAAGAAAAAGGAAATAGAAATTAAAAGGGTAGTTTAGACTTTTTACCTCGCCAAGGGACCAAAAGTGTAAGATTTTGGCCACCACAAGGACCATCAGCATGAAATTTGAAAAGAATGCCAAAACTGTAATTTCATGGCAACCACAGGGACCAAATTTGTAATTTACTCTATTATCTAATATGTGTGATAGCGATATGTTAACCTACAAACACTTTTAGGGAGAATTTTATCGATATCCTTCTAAATTTTTAAAATTACTTCAATATTCATATAAAAACTAAAACTACATATATATCCTTTTAAAACTATGAAACTCACGTATATATCCAAAATCGGATTTTAATAATATTAAAATTTTTACCGATAATTGAAAATACTATATTAGATTAAAACCAACCAAGTTTAATTACGATTACAATTGCAATTAAGTCTTGAAACCCTCCACCTAGACGCCATCGTACCTCCGTTCATTGATCTGGTTCTGGTTTTCTCCGATGTCTTACATCCTATTTTCGAAATCCGATCATTGAAACTTTTGGATATCTCGATGAATTCGTTGGTAGGTGAGATCCCCGGAGATGGGTTTGGTAACCTCACCGGACTGGTTCATCTGGACATGACGATGAACAACTTTAATGTCTCCATACCCCATTAACTTTTCCTGTTAACAAGTTTACGTTACTTGGACATGAACTTCAATTATCTCGAGGGTGAACTTGAACCCAAAATGGGGTCTCTTTGAAATTTGACTGCAAGGTTATTTACTATCAATCTTCTTATAATCTCTATCCATTCCAATACATTGTTGTACAGTTTCAACTTTCAATTGTTACCCTCTTTCATTTGGGCCCTTTGTATGCTTGATCACAATAATCTTGATACTTGATTTTGCTGCAGTTTTATCTATCAACCGGTGGTTGCAAATATGGAAAATCATGCAAATTCAATCATGGTAGAGGGAAAGCCATTGTAACGCCACTGGTAGAGTACAACTTCTTAGGCCTCCCAATCCGACCGGTATTACCAATTTACCCTTTTGCAATCTTTATTGTTATTCCTCTTTCACTCTTTGTGCCTTTTACATCTTTGACTACATTATATTACAGGGAGAGAAAGAATGCCCTTACTACATGCGTAATGGTTCCTGTAAATACGGGCCAAAATTGTAGGTTTAATCACCCTGATCCTACAGCAGTAAAAGGTGACACATCACACCCCCACCATGTATGGGAATGATGGACATATTCCAAATATACCCCCATGGTCACCTCAAAGAACTCCAGAGTCCAGACCCAGCTGCTGCATTTCTACAAGTAATGTACTCACCTCCCCACAACATCCACCCACCAAGTCTAGATTGGAACGATTACCAGGTATTGTCAAATGACAAATGACAAAATAGCCCTTGTATAGTAAACGTATTCACTACAACAATATTACTAGATATTTACAAGATGTTCTCCCCCAAATGGAATGTAGAATCACAGTTAATGGAATGCATAATCATAATTCCTGTTGTGATGAAGATGCAATGAAGAATATTTGAAATTGGTTTAATAGTTAGTAGAATATGAACTTGTATATGTGATTAATACTTGTCATTTTTTTATTTATCTATAGTTTGGAAAGGGTATTTTGATAATCTAATATAGTATTTTCAATCGTAGATTCGTAGGTAAATTTTTTAATATTAAATCAGTTTAATCTTAATTAAAATCTGATTTTGGATATATATGTGAGTTTATAGTTTTAAAAAGATACATATGTAGTTTTAGTTTTTTATAAGGATATTAAAGTAATTTTAAGAATTTACAAGGATATCAAAGAAATTCCCCTTTTTTCTTAAAAGAAATTAGACAATAGAAATATAATTTCTCAAACCGATTCTATTTTAGCTCGGTTATTTTCTATTATATATTTGATTTATTAAAAAATATAATCTAATTTGCTGTGTTTACACATAAATTGGGCGATTTTAGGACCTCTAAAATAATATGCTTTTAGCAATTGTGTTAAAATCCAAGTACATATCATAATATAAACAACGGTTATCTACGGAAAAGTCCCGATATTTAAGGGAAATTAACGAAAAAGTCATAAAATATATTTTTTTTATTAGAAAAACCTATGAAACTGGAAAAATCATTCAATTTAACCCTTTTTTATCGGCTACCGATTGAAAAGGGTTAAACTTAATAATTTTACCAGTTTCTTGGGCTTTTATGTCAAAAACATTATTTTGGGACTTTTTCGTTAATTTCTCTAAAATATCTTTGGTTCTTAACAGTTTTAGTCATTAACAATTTTAGTCCCTAACAGTTAATCCTTTATAGTTTTGGTCCTTCATAGTTTCCCTAATCCATGATTTTGTCCCAACTACAGGAAGGGATAAAAATTTAGAAAGTCGCAAAGAGGTTATATATGGGACAGACGATGTTTTTATGCAGATCCTAGGGACTCAAAAAAACCGTGGGATCGGAAATATGTAACCCCGCACCAATAACTTTTTTCCCAAAACCATTAAACACTACATGGACAATGAAAACAATAAGCTTCATTAACGGTTCAAGAAGCTTGAAGGCGAGGTAGAAAAACTAAAATAAACATGAACAATGTTATAATAAATATTTAAATAGAACAATGCTAGAAGTAAGCGACATACTTTTATTTAAATGTTTATTATAGCATTGTTCATGTTTCTTTCAGTTTTTCTACCTCGCCTTCAAGCTTGTTGAACCGTTAATGAAGCTTCTTATTCTCATTGTCCATGTAGTGCTTAATGCATGGTATTGGGAAAAAAAGTATTGGTGCGGTTTTATATATTTTTTCATCCCACGTACATGCCCACGGTTTTCTTGAGTACATAGGGCCTGCATAAGAACATCGTTTGTCCCACATATAACCTCTTCATGACTTTCTGAATTTTTTAGCCCTTCCTATAGTTGGGACAAAATTAAGGATTAGAGACCAAAACCGTTAAGGACTAAAATTATGAAGGACCAAAAATGTGAAGGGCCAAATTGTGAATGACCAAAATTGTAAAGGACCAAAACTGTGAAGGATTAACTATTAGGGACTAAAATCGTTAAGGACCAAAATTGTGAAGGACCAAAACTGATATTTTGGATAAACAAACGAAAAAGTCCCAAAATAATTTAGTTTCCTGGGCTTTTTCGTTCAAGAAAAATATTTTAGGACTTTTTCGTTAATTTCCCCAAAAGTTGAGACTTTTCTGTAGAAAACCATTTAAACAAATAGTGTCATTATCATTTTCAATATGATTTTTTTTGGTTTGATTAGTTCGTCCGTCGTCGGTGTGGAATAACAAAGTATGTATGACAAAACTGTCATATAACTGAATTTTATACCTAGAGTTGATAGATGGAAACTAGAGTTTTTATTTACATATACATGTTTGAAAAAAAATAGCTAGAATCGGTGCTGTAAAGCTCGGTCTATTCGACCGACTACTCGAAATCGGGTATAACCAGAGACGCTTTTGTGAAATTCGGTCAAAAAAACTCAGAATCGATCAAACTCATAGCAAATCGGTCGAACTCGGCCAACTCAGGCAACTCGGTAAAACCGGTGAAACTTAGGAAAAATCGGTCAAACTAGAGAATTTTGACTTTTTTTATAAATAAAAATTTATAATTGTGAAGTAATTAATTTAACATATATTACGTATTTACTTATTTATTAAATAGTTTATTGTTTAATTTTACTTTTGTTCAATTCAATTCAAAATTGATGCAACTATGATTGCATTCCATATTTTAGTGTATATATAATTCTAACTTTCTTAAATATGTATATATTTTCCTCTTTTAGTTTATCAGTCATTCAGTGTGTATGATCATATAATGTGCATGCATCTCTTTCTTAAATATATATTTGTACTTCTGTCTTTTAGTATTTTATTGTGTATAGTCATATAATATGCATATATTTACCTAATTTTTGAGTACTCGTCGAGTACTCCCTGTCTAAACCAAGCACTTGCTACTTGGTAGTGGACCGACCTAGGACCGCTAGTGACTTTTACAACACTGGCTAGAAGTTTTGAAAAATGTAAAATCACATAAAAAATAAAAAATAAAGGCTCATAAAGCATTTTGAAGTAATTTCGGATTATTAATTTTTTGTTTAAAATAAAAGTTTAAGCTTATAACCCCGATTTTTCCCCTTTACTTTAACCTTTTTCCAAATTACTAAAAGATAAAACTTTTCAAAAGTTTGCTCCAAACATACTTTAAATTAAAAGGTAATTGTATAAAAGATACTAAGTTTTCATAAAAGTTCAATTTTTACACTTTGTTATTTCTTTTCAATTATGACACTAGGTTTTCAAAAAATTTCGATTTTAACACTATATTTTCTAATTTGTTTCAATGTTGACTATTTTACCCGTCAACTCAGTATCAAGTGACGTAACATGGTGATGTGTTAATCTTTTCATGATGTGGTGCTAATATGACATGATGACATTGTATGTTTGGTGATATCACTTTTTAGATGTCAATATTGAAACAAAAAATAAAACTTAATGACTTAATTGAAAAAAACAAAGCGTCAAAATTCAACTTTTTTGAAAATTTAGAGTCTTTTTTTGCAATTTGCTCTAAACTCTCATGTGACAATTTATAAATAGAGTTTTTAAATCAAAAGCCCATTATAATAATAGAAATTAAATATTTATTTTGAGTAGCACTATTAACCTATTCTATTTAATTAACTTTTATTAAAGTTTTCGAATATCACTTTGTGAATTTTCTACAAAATCACCACGTAAAGTGTCTAAAATAAATTAGAATTTAATCTGCATTGATCAAATAATAACACATTTCCTTATTAAATATATGTGCCTTCAAGAGTTATAATCCCCAAAAATTTAGTATAAATAAATTTAATTAATTCTTTTTATCTATTTATCTAAAAGAGACTATTTTTTCGTCATTGTCTCATTTGTCAAATTCATTGTGAAAGCACATATATTTATCAAGACATATTTTACGTCAAATTCGACAAATTTTACATTAAATTCGATGAATTTTATGGTTTACAAGAATCATAGATTATTGATAGGTTTGATTTGTTCCAATAAGATGAATTCAAAATTGTTTTGGATCTTAAACATGGATCTAGGTGGTTGGCACTAAATTAAATTTTAATAGACATTTACCAAATAACAATTTGATTTGAACGATTTTCACTGTTTGGTTTTTTAGAGTTTAAATAATCCAAAGATCATACAATTTATATATATTAACAAGATTAAATATGACAAAATATATAATCTTCTACAACCTTAGTCAATTAACGTTTCTTTTGAATTAAAAATACAAATTATTGAAAAAAAATTAATCTAAGATTAAACATAAAGTTTGTTTAGGAGTATAGTCGGGGTTATTCGGACCTACCTTAAATTCTCTTAGATGTTTTGTTGTTCATGCTATTACAAACAAATGTTTTATTTGAATGTCATTTAAATAGAAGTTAATGATCTTTTTGTAAATGTATCAAAGGCATATGTCTTTTTCTTTTGTCGAACATTCTAATATAACTTAAAATGTCTAATAAATTAATGAATTATTTAAGATATATATTACGCACAAAAAATAATAAAAATAACCAATAAATTGCTGTTTAGTTTCTTTAAAATATTGAGTTATCATTTAAATAAGGGCAATTTACCAAAAAAAAAAGTAGTAAATTTTCACAATAGTTTGATTTAGACATTGTGTTATGTTTTTTTTTTATCAATTGAGTCACTACATTTTACCTTTTGTTTCAAATTTGACACCTAAATAATGTTTTTACCAAAAAATATAACATTATCATGTAATGTCAACGTCACGTTATCAACGACTAACGTCATCATGTCTTATCTGCTGATAACTGTTTTGATTAGTCATTAAATGGTCAACATTGAATGTCTTGATTGAAAAAAATATTATAGTATTAAAGATCAAACTTTTGTAAAACCTTAGTGGTTTTTCTGTAATTTACCTTAATTAGAATGACAACTATTACTTTTATGAAATTTTATGATATAAACAATACTTTTTTATTAACATTAAAACTAATATTGTTAGGTAGGTCACACAAATTTTATCGTGGACAAATTTAGAATTAAACTACTTGATTTATTTATTATGGTTATTAACGATATATCCAAAAAAAAAATCGTATTATCATGACCTTCAATGCTAGGTTGAAACCCTCGAACAATATGAATCAAATTAACTAGCATAAATACTCAACTTAAAAAAGGCAATGCTAAATACTCCATTTAAACTAAACAGCATACGACTTGATGTTTAAATTTGTACGGACACAACCAATAATACATAATTTGGTCGTTAGATCACTTACTTTTTAATTATATTCAATAAATCATTATACTTTATTTTAGCTTCACGTTACACCATCGATGTAGATTTTAACCAGATAAACTGATATTTGATCTTACGTGATGTCAACTGCAACATTCAATATAGCCAAATTTAATCATTTAGGTCATTCTGAGACTGATATTGCGTCCATAATGACATTCAGTTTGACAAAATTACTCGATTAAAATGCACGCTAATGGTGTAATGAGAACACGGAAAAAAAATTTAGTGACCTATTGAATACAATTAAAAGATAAATAACTTAAAGAGCAAATTATGTATGATTGATTGTCATTTTATGACATTAAACCCTATTCAAAATTGATTAATTTAATTTTATTATGATGAATGTGTTGTGTACTTTGTTTTATGTTAGTGTAAGATGAAGATGCCGATTGAAATATGTTGCATATGGTTACCTTAAGTTAAATCTTCTTTGTAGTTACTTTATACGATTTTGATATATTTTTCGTTGACTGATTTATTTTATAAAATTTTCTATGCTATGTTATTTTGTTGCAATGCGTGGTTGCGTTAGACATTTCATCATATTGAAATACCCAGAGATCAAATATGGCTCTGATCACACAGATTATAACCGGATATGAGACAGCTAATTGCAAAACCAAGAAAAGCCAGAAAAGACATCACTACAGATGCAGACGCCTTTATTGTAAACTCATCTTTTCCCCAATTTGATGCCCAATCATCAATCCTTGTGGCTGCTGAAGATGATGATGAGATCAATAGATACGCCAATATCTGCCATAAATCAGTGCTTTAAAAAAAGTTAAAGTTTGCTATGTGTTAGAGTTAGAATGGGTGTTAAAGTTACAGGTTATAGCACTTGCCTGATCTATTAGGAAATCAAAATGACAACGAAGAAAATATGAGACAATATGTCTTTGGTAGATTAAGTGGCATGTCAGATCAATGGCTTGGAATGCTGCATATGTGAAAGCGATAGCATTCACTGCTACCAAGTACCTATGTCATTAAACGAGGGAAGGGAAGAACACTATGAATTAGAAAAGTAATCGAAACTAATCCATATTGATAGTAGTTTCAATTGATATTCCCAGTACTTGGACTTTCGTGTAAGATCCTAAAATCAATCAAGTGTTTGACTAAACATTGACCCCCAAATTCCCCAGAACGAATTGTTGAAATTGAAGCTAATTAGAAGTGAAATCGGATCATACCTGTATTCCTTGTAACGATCGAAGGAATCACCGCTCCATCCTTGAGTTTTATCAGAAGCCATCACAGAAAAAGCAATCAAGCTTAATATCACTTCACATATCCTACACCCTAACGCTGCTCTTTCAATTGTCACTTCGCTCCTTGACTTCCTGACAATCGATGTCACCTGCGGTCTTGTTTTCTTAATTGCTCCATTACCGGGAGGTATTCCGCCATCAACACCACGTGGCCCTACCTTAGTATTAACGCCGGTCAACACGTCCTCTTTCACCGACCGGTTATACGATATGGCAGGTGATTGAGATTTTGCGAGCGGCGAGACATTGATGGTATGAGAAGATTTTTGGCTGTTGGAAAGCGGAGATCTGAAGGGAGTTTGGTGCTTGTCTACTGCGACGATGGCTGTAGAAGCGGATGAGGAAAAGTCGTCGGAGCGAAGAGGCGAGTCGGCGCGGAGAGGAGAGTGGAACTCGTCCAGTTGGGAATCGGTGTCGGAAATTGACCGGTTACTGGTGGCGGAACTATGATGGCGGTGGTGGTTCTTTAAGAAATCCATTGTCAAATAATTTCAGCTCCTTCCTATAATTATTAAGGGAAGTGTTACGTAATCAAATAAGTAGTCAAAAAGTAGAGACCAAAAAGATGATCATATTCGGTGAGATATAAGGAAATGATTTAGTTTTTTAATGTTGTAAAAAATTATTTATTTTTGAAAATGATTATTTTGGATTTCGATAATATTAGTTGTATTTTTTCCATTTGCATCAAGTAATTTTTTAAAAACTTTCCGTTTCCATTAAAATTCGAAATGTCAATATGGCTGATTTCCAACTAAATGGATCTTTTATGGTTCCTTTTATTTTATTTATTTTATTTTACTTTTTGTTAGATTTTTTAATTTGATTCTATATATATTCTTGAAATTTAGGAATATGTTTTTTTTAGTCCAAAAATTGAGTCTGAAATATCTTTTTCTATCAAAAGTATACTTTTGGTGTTAGATAAATTTAGTCTGAAATACGTTCGAAATATCCAATTTCATACATGATAGTCATTTTCATAGCGGTTACAATATCATGTCAACAATTGCAATAACAAAAAGTTCAAGTCTAGAAATCCATCTCCAAGCTTTAGTCTAATTAGCATCCATGTCCATATTCAAGCTAATAACCAAAGGCTCATGAACATGGGATCTATTACATTAAAGAAATTACATAAGACAAAAGAGTAAATTGCATATTTGGTCCCTATGGTTTACACGAAATTACATTGGCAGTCCATGTTTTCAAAATTCATATTGGCGGTCCTATGTTGGCCAAAATATAGCAGATTCGATCATTGTCCACGTAAAAACACCAAAATATCCTTTTTATTTCTTTTCCCTTTTTCTTTTTACCTATTCTTAATTTAATTTAAAAGAAAAATGAAAATCACCCAACCCCCCCCCCCCCCCCAACCCCGTTACCCAAATCTCTCTCTGTCTCTCTTTCTCTCTCTCTCTCTCTCTTTTTACACAAACACATCCACTCGATCCTGTCCCCTTTCTAATGCCATTAAAGCCACCGTCATGTGGACATTAAGGCAGCTTACCTTGATGCAACTTTGCTTCTGTGTGTTTTCACATACATGAAAAGCAATATCTATGTAAACACTTGTTAACAAAAAAACTTTTGAGCAAGGTATGTAAATTCACAGCCTGTGTGGAAACCTTCTTCATTTCACCATAGCCAAGGCCCAGAGAGAGAAACAGCTCCATTAACTGTGCCACAACCCCCAAATCACATTTTGTCATCTGTAGAAATAAAAGATAAATTACACACACATTCCCCCCTCCCCGTCTCAAAATTGTCTTCAATCCTGATACTTTCACTGTTCAACGCCATGGATTCTCATATCTATGGTGCATTGTGGATCTTCTAAATCTAGCTCCACCCATATCAACTCCAACACGGTTACAAACCCTTGAGGAAGCAGTTTCTCGTCACAACATCACCATTTTTGCACCGAGCAATGAAGCTTTGGAGAGACATTTAGATCCTGAGTTCAAATGGTTCTTGCTTGAACCCGGGAATCTCAAATCTCTACAGACTTTGTTGATGTATCATATCATTCCGTCTCGGGTCGGGTCGGGTCGGAGGAGTGTCCTGAGGAGGATTTTGCTTCAATAGCGTATGAAACACTGTGTGTTGAGTAAGCTGAGATTCATTTGCCGATGACATGAGAAAATTCCGGCGAGAAAATTGTGGTTGGTTTAGCTAAAGTAATCCGACCAGATGATGTCATATGACCGGATGGGTTGATTCACGAGATTCAACGGTTATTAGTGCCCAGATTATGTGAGATAGACAGAGAGAGACCAACCGGTCGATGGGGGGGGGGGGGGTTGGGTGTATCTTTTTAATTTTTTTTTAATTTCTTAAGTTATAATAAATTAAAAGAAAATTAAAAAAGAAATGGAAAATGGTATTTTGGTTTTTTCACATGGACCCTAGACAAAATATGCTATTTTTTGGCAACCACAGTGACCAAATCTGTTATCTTTTGCCACCATAGGGACTACCAACGTGATTTTTTTAAATGTGGACTGTCAGTGTAATTTTTGATAAACCACAGAGACCAAATTTGTAATTTACTCTAAGACAAAACGTTTTCATGGAACATATGGGTTTTAGACAGGAAAATGCTTTACAAAACTCTATAATTAAATATTTACTTTCAATCCTACGACATGCCTAATGCAATGCATGAAATGTATAACCACATTCCAATACAATCTTGGGTATATTTTACAACCATATTCCAATGCAATCTTGGGTAATTATACCCTCAAGTCGAGGCCATCACGTCATTATTATTTCGATTTGGTTTTATTTGCCATGTATAAGCAAGGCCAGCCCTGGAGCATGGGCAACCTGGGCAACCGCCTAGGGCCTCGTCTAATCTCGGGGCCCCGACGAGTTACTGTCCTTATATATATATATATATATATATATATATATATATATATATATATATATATATATATATATATATATATATACACATGTTTAGTATATGTATTATCTTTAGCAAAATAAATTCAGAAGTCATTGCAGATCATATGGAAAACGCGTTGGATATAGAGACACAGGTGGCCCAGGTTCGAATCCTATTGTCTTGATTTTTTGCGTTTTTTTGGGGCATAAAAAACCCAAACATCGTGAATTAAAAGCCCCACACTGGGAAGCGATTTTTTTTGGGGCCTAAAAACCCAAACGTCGTGAATTAAAAGCCCCACACTGGGAAGCGATTCATTTAATATCTTCATCATTGTCGATTCTTTTTCATCATCGATTCATCGTTCAATTTCTGTATCTCCGCTGTCATTCATATTCGAAAATCATCTCGACAATCATCATCGTTCATCATCTCCGCTGTGGCGCTGTCATTCATATCATCAGAGTGGTTGGATTGCCATTGCTAATTCGCCTACTCATATTCGAGCTACACATCTTCTCCGCCTACTCATATCTGCATTGTATCGTCTCCAAGAAATCTCGAAATTGTAGTTGATTAGTGGGGCTCAAGGACTACATCCACTGTACGTTTTTCTTGTTCTACAGGAACACTTTATTTTTTCTTTTCTGTATCTTCTTCTTGCCAATGTGATTGGACTGTATTGATTGTGCCACGTTTGTAGTTGATATTAGCAAGAAAGTATCTAAACATTGAGCAATTAGAAGATCGAACCAAGTTTACAGAGATTATCTTTTATTTTAACAGATAACAACACGTTTGATGTTTCGTTTCTCTTGTAGATCCTTAACAGTCAGTCACTTGTCTTCTAATTTAACAGATCGTTTCAAACTTATTACTTCTATAAACGCTTTAGGTTGTTTGATTGTTCTTTATTATATGAAATAAGACTTTCTTTTCTTTTTATTTCTTATGGTTCTCGTGTAGGATACAAAACTCTCATATCTCGATTACTTGTCTTCTATGAATGCTCAGGTCTCATAAGTCTTGAGTTTTATTAAAACGTCTAATAAGATTTGAATTTTTTGCATATCTGAAAATATTTGACCTTTATAAAGTATAATCTCCAATATCTTTAATGAAAAAGAAGGGACAAACAAAATTTTTTTAGCACGACTAGTCAAAATCGTATGCAGGTAGTCAAACTTATTTTTTATGGTGTGAGAAATTCCAGTCATGTCTTCTATTGTATTCTTGTGAATTCTACTCGGAGGGTATCACTGCTCTTAGATGAAAATAGAAGTGGATGAACACAAGTTAATTTAAAATTGTTTTTTGATGTTTGTTGTTGATTTGGTGGGCTAAAGTGATGTTGGACGATTTGCAGCTTCCCACTGGCATGTTCCCATCAAGTTCAGGGGGCAACACAGTAAAATACTTTCATGTTTCAATAGTAACACTTATCATTAGAATTTTCTATTCATTATGAAGATCTATAATTCTCATTCTACTTGGATGCTAGATTTGAGCAATCAATATGTAGTTGTTAGGTTGTTTGGCACATGAGGGTTTGTCTCATGGTTGTTTTTTTTTCCATAGGTGGGCAGTCCCCAGCCTGCTATTGTACTACTTTTTTAATTAATAAAAAATTTTGGAGGTACCGCCCTCCTTTACTTAAAAAATATCGTAGGGGGCCTTAATTTTTTATTTCGACCCGGGCCTCAAATCGGCTTGGAACGGCCATGTGTATAAGGTTTTGCTTTTGATGTACTGAATGAACTGTCTGAATAAGAATAAATAACTATTTTACCCCGTATGTTTAAACTTGAAAAATAACAAATAACAAATTATTTAATAGTTGTTATAAATTAAAGTTGTACATATTCATATTCAAAATATTTAAAAACTAAAAAATAACATGATTATTAAATTAAATTTAACATAACTAAAGTAAATCAAATAATAAATTTAAATTCAAACAATAAATAATTTACATATATAATGGATTAAACAAAATAATGAGCACATGAAATTTGTATGATATTTACATATATAATAGTTAAATCAATATATAAGAATGAAATATGTACTCCATTACTCATAATTTTCGATATTAAATATAATTTTTATTGAAGAAAACAAGGGTAATTTAGAAAAACTAAATATAAGATCATGACTTAATGTTAAGGACATATATATTTTCTAACTTAACCTACTAAGGCATTTTGTTAGCATTAAGTAAAAGAACAACCATATATAACTGAACCGCTAAATTTTTTATGCATTAAGTTCATTAAGTAAAAAAGAAACAACATCTTAGTTTCTAAGTTAGTAGATACTTTATTTATGCATTTTTCTAACTTTTTATTTTAGTTAATGCAATATTTGAATTATAAGTAGTATTAATTATTTATAAATCTAGTAACAAACGAAAAAAATAAGTGATGTATAATAAAGAGATGATAATAATGTGAAAATCCATTAAATTTAGAAGGTTCGTAAGTATATATGTATTGAAGAAGTTTAAAGAGTTTGAGATGCTCTATGTACGAGTATACAACCATATTGATAATGGACATAGCCTTTTGAAAAGTCCTACGGCAATGAAATTCTAATCGATACCTTCATCATAAAATATAAGAGTTACTTATGCTATAGATTTCGAAGTATTATAACGTGCTCAATTGAATTTAGGTAGGACAACAATATCATAAAATACTCAAAACGCGCGGGTTTTAATGGAGTAATTATTGGAAATTCACACAATTCCGACCCAAAAATTTTAGCAATCAAATAATCTAAATCCTCACATTGTATTGACTTACTACATCGATACACTTATTAATTTTATAATTTTAGGGTGTCTAACTATATATAAAATACAATTAACAGTGTTTGAGGCATTGTGGATAATTTTCAGAAATTATATAAATAAACAATGTATAGAAACTAGAATCTAAACCGTCGGTACTTTTTTAATGTATGTATGCCGCAACACAAGGGCTTGGATCAATGCCAGTGCTGGGTTGGACCCCTGGCCCGCTCTGCCATTTGATTTCCAAGAATATGGGCCTCGGCCCAAAGTATAGCAGGCTGGTTTGCTTGACCTTAAACCATAATCCCTGCGTGGGCATGGGCTATTTATTTTCTATTTTATGTAAAGCAGCAGATGCACAAACCGGATTTTTTTTGTAAACCAGATCGGTTTTAGTCAATAAAGTCAAAACCTGATTTGGCCAAAACCGGTTCGGTTTGAAACTGGTTTCTATCAAAAATTATCTTCAAAACCGGTTTTGGGTCAACGTGGTCAAAACCTGTTTTACATACCGGTTTAAGAAGGTTCGGCCAAAACCGGTATTAAATTTTATATATCCAAACCGATTCGAACCGAATCAGTTTGAGAAAAACCGGATCGGATTGAAAACCGGTTCGAATCATAAACCGGTTTTTTTGTTTACCTCTATCTTAAGCTTAAGGATCTAAAGCCCATCATTTTATACCCACTTCACTAATATATGAATAATGACGAATGAAAGTGACCCGCCTCCATATGAGACTTTCAAGCAATGAATATGATCAATGTTTTAAAATTCGAGTTTTTGGTTGATTCGAATGGTGACTGAGTCATGGGTCAGCTGATTTTCAAAAATTTCATACATTTTATATTTTACAGCATAATTATATATTTATAAAACAAAAACAATGTAATTTCATCTTTTCTGTACCAAAAAATAAAGGAAATTTTGTCAAGTTTTTATATGAAAAGTTTACTAAATTTGATGAAACCAACAGTGAACTAATTTTAGAATCATGAGCCTTAAACTCCTTAGCCCAGTTTTTGAAGCTTAAATTTTAATTTTTGCTTTAACCCATGTTTTTAGTGGTTCCGGGTCACCGGTTCAACCGGGTTGTTAAGAAAGTCGGCCGGTTCAATCCGAGTGTGAAATTGACAAAAATTCGGTTATAATTGATCAATTCTTTTTACCGGGTCACGTTCGAACCGGTTTAACCGATCGGATAACCCAAAATTTAAAACATTGAATATAATCTGAACGGTTAATTTCTATGTAATTCTCTATATAGTAATTTACTAATATCAAGTCTGATCGGTCCAAATGTGGGGTTTGTTCCGGTGATTAGTTCGTCCCTCGATCGCAAGTCTCAACCATTAGGTTATTATTTAATTAATGCTTATACAAGAAGTCAAGAATCATTAACTTAATTCACCGTTATTTTATGACGGCTATTGCACATACGTGTTGTAAGTACGACTCGAATCGTGATAGTTCTTTGATATGTAAAGATCGCAACCCTTAAACTCTGCTGCACCATAATTATAATCAGTGGCGGACGCAGAACAAAATCGCAGGGGTAGCACACAATAGTTTAGGGGTAGTACACCGGAAAATTTACACTACGATGAAAAATTTCCCAAAAATGTTGCACTAGACCTAAAAGTTTGAGAGGTAGCACCTGCTACCCTAGCCACCCCTATGTCCGCCCCTGATTATAATCCAAAGTAAAATTTATGGCACTTTTCGGATATATCTTTACAACATTATAAAAAGGGTGAAACATATTCTTCTTATTTTCATTTTGTACCTTCTAATTTGAGTTTTTTGTTTTTTTATCTTTATTTTATCTTTTGCATATTTTATTTATTTGTTGTTTTTTTGGTTTTTTAATTAATAGTATTTGATTTGTTTTATTATTATTATTAGAAAATGATAGTAATGAAATTAACTTTTATAATTTTTACGTTTTAGTTGCAATAAACAATAATTTTTTAAAAACAATTACGACACACCGAATGAATTTTATAATTTTATAGAATTATGTCAAATTATATAAAAACAATTATGTCAAATTTGAACGGATGTATAAAACATAACAATATAAATAATAATACTAAAGCAAAGTTTGTCTTTATTAATCAGATATAATAAATTGTCCAATATTACAATTGTGTGATGCGTTATATGGATAACGAACATAACCATTTATTCAAGGAGCATACAATGTTTTCCATTCAACAGATTGTTCTGATCTGTATGCACACACAACCCTGGACAAAATAGGAGGCATTGGATATGTTCCTTGTAAATCAACTATCACATAATTGTTAGATTAACGTGGACAATAACGACATATGCAAGATTTGAGATGTCTTGCGGGCCATACTGAAGTGGGAACCACGTTGAAGAACCATTATTGCTTAGAAAAATAAAGATATCGTCATATTTATTAGCAATGAGGATAGCGATGTCGGACATTTGCAATCAATATTCACGTACCCGTTTCCAAAAAATAACGATAACACCATATCTTCCAGCCAGAGGCTCTAGTTTCTCCCATCCAAAAGTCGTAACCTGATTCCAACTCCAAGTTGGGTGAAAGTTACACTATTTATAGTTTGGTCTGGAGAGTTAACCAATTTCAATAGTCAACTTGTAAAATCCGTAGTAAATCAACCAGAAATCATATGGGCATGTGCTTTATATTCCGCGAAAGCTTAAATGTGTATACTTTAATAGTATTTTTTTAAACTTTTTGAAAGAATATGCATATAAGGGGTAGATCAGCCCCCTGAACAAACTGCTATACCGAAAGTAAAAAAGATAAAAATGCATATCATATAAGTATTATTAACTAACGGTTTGAAATGTGTTTTAAGTAGTGATTATTTGTAGCGTATGTACATTGATTAGAGATAAAGTTCATCTTAGCTCACACCAGTACTACAACTTAGACATCTTATTATCAGGTGAGTTACACTAACTTATATATTTTATTGAATACACATGTTTAAGTGTAACATGTTCAGTATGTTTTCATGTTATGAGATCATGTTGCCAAGACAAGCCCTTTAGGAGAATTAGTCAGAATATACTAGTCAAGACAAGTCATTCGGGGAAATTGGTCAGGGATAACAGGTCAAGACAAGTCATTCGGGGGAATTAACTAAATCGAAAGTTTGGTACCAACACTTATGTGATATGTGATATAGGTTATGTATAATGTGCTATGTGTTTAATTGTTATGTGATAAGTTTTCCAACCATGTATATGATCGAAATAATGTGTGAGTCATGTGTATATTCACTAAGCTTTATGCTTACCCATTGTTTATTCACCATTTTCAAGACCCTCTAGGGTGGACATGGGAAAGAAACCAGCATGATTGCAGACGGCGTTCACATTCCCTAAATTTTCAGTTATTATCATTTATGACGTTTGAGTTTGTAACATGGGTTATAAGATTTTCGTATTTCACTTACAGTTAATCTTTTTGTTGTACTCTTACAGTAAAATTTTCAGATCTAATGGCCTTTGTGCCAAAATTTATCAGAGTGAAAAACTTGTCATCATCAAATCTTCAATCCGACTCAACAACACCCTTCATTTTATAGAAGGATCACACACACACACACACACACACACACACACACACACACATATATATATATATATATATATATAACTAAAATAATTATAGATTTTACAAAGTATAAAATTACATTAAAATATACGTGATTGTTTAAACTTTATACACAACTTGGTATTTTGTTATAATAGACATCGCCTTTTTCTTCTAAAACATTACTTGAAATAGTTTTATCTTTTGAACTTTTTTATCATAAACTAATAGTTTTAAGTTTGTAGAAAGTGATTTTATTAATTAAAGTTTTTTTCTTGAACTCTCAATGAATTTTTTTTCTTTAATTAATTTTTTTAAAACTTAAAATCTCAAAATTCTAAAAACTCCAAAAGATTTGTTTCCAATGACATCATAATAAATACACAAACAAATAAGTTTGTATATCAAACTAAGAGTTTCTAATATCATGTAGTATTTATTGATTTGGAAATAAACTTTTAAAATTAAACCTTACAAACAACTAAAAAAACATGTTACATTATCTAGTTAAACACGTTACTTTATTTTATTTATATTACAACATCAAAATTGTCATTTGTTGATTTAGATTTGTAGGATGCCACTTTCTCATGATGGTGTCATGGTGGTGGTCGATGAAGCCCACTTTTTGTTACACTTATATTTGAATTTTCTAAATAATAAAAGTTCTCTTTTATGCAAACACTTTAACAAAAGGTTGACAAAGATACAAACTTCAACTACACTTTTACCAAATAAACCCTCATTGATTATATATATATATATATATATATATATATATATATATATATATATATATATATATATATATATATATATGTATGTATGTATGTATGTATGTATGTATGTATATATGTATGTATGTATGTATGTATGTGTGTATATATATATATGTATATATATATATATATATATGTGTGTGTGTGTGTGTGTTCAAATAAGAACCACTATAATCTTTACACTTATTTATCTTTAAAATATATCAAACTTAATATTTTTTTTTATTTTCTAACACGTTTTACAATATTCACATATAAATAAAATTTTCAATTTATTAAACTGTGAATATTATATGGAAATTTTTTTCTTTAAAACACATGA